>OX104071.1:26566779-26735270 GCA_944474145.2 Dicrocoelium dendriticum
CGTCCTCCATAGGCAGGCACATCTTGGCGACTCGTCACAAGGTCAATCCCTTATCAGCTTTCCGGATCTTGTTACGTCATACTAATGCACGCCTTTTACGATTTGCCGAGGCCGTCGCGATAAGCCGAATTAGACCAGCTTTGTGTGTCCAAAAGCAATTAGTTGTCAACCTGCGGTTGTCGTGGTCCTAATCTGACGACAATAACCACAACAATAAATTTGATTGGTTTGACTGTGCCCTGTAAGACATATAAAAGGATTTCCTGTTACTGCATGTAATGAGATGTTATACGAAATGCTAGCATCTGCCAATATTCGTCTTCTTCAACTCGACTGTTGCCAATCCATGGTTAACACCCCTGATCTACGGAGGTGGGTCACGACCGTTGTGACCAATTCAGTAGCTGTTATGTAGCATCGTTCACTATCCAACGACTGTCAAACTACAACCTGATGTTGCTCACTCGACCTAGAAACAGTAGTTAACGAAGTCATCCAACTAGGTTTGGGTACCCGGACCGACATTAACCCATAGCACTATCGTGATCTCTATAACTGTGGCTTGGTGAAATTCGGTCACCTGTCGTCTGTTTCAAGTACACCAATACGTGCACCTATGTTACCCTGCTGTCCATTTACCCTCTCTATCTTTGCATGCATCCGCTGTGGTGCTGGCAGCCGACTTCGCTAAACCATGCTTAACCGAAGCAACCGCTACTTGTTTTGTTCCACGTGTGTTGAGTTGCCCCATTCTTAGTAATCCTCTTCGCATCCCTAGTCTACACCTACGTTCCGCCTTGATGGACAGTTTTAACAACGCCGGCAGGAGGTTCAAGACCGTCTATGTGCCACACTATCGTGAGGACCGGACCGTTCTAGTGTACGTTCCCAATTCAAACTGGCCGCTTTTAAGGTCCGGACGCCCATGCAGGTATGGTCTTCTCACACTCCGGAAACCCTAGCCGAGACACAGTTACAAGACGCCAGCACAGCTATATTAATGACATCCCTCTCTGCTTGCTTCCACAGTCACTGTAAATTATCCGGAGACGCAGCTGCTGTAGCCGCGGGCCTGCCCGGAGTGAGCACTGCGTTAAATAGCCGTTCAGAAGCAACACTGGATCCTACTTCCTAGTCGGGTCGGTAAAATTTGGCTAGGAAGCTCCGTACGATTGTCAAGCCTCAAGGTCAACAAACGTTGTTTGTTTGTTGTACTCGCGTACGTTCCCACGCATAGCAGCCCGAAATCAGCGAAAGCTGGATTCTACCATCTACTTTCCGACGTCCTTCATAAGAAAAGTCGCATAGATCTCGTGCTGATCCCACAGGACTTTACTACAGGTTAATAGGTTGGCAACTGATAAACACAACATCGGTGGTCAACATGGGTATGGTACACGCAGGACGGATAAGTTGAATCGTCTTCAACGGCTCTGCACCGATTACTGCTTATTCCTCCCGAGCACAAAATCTCTCTGAACCCTCGGTGCCAGCGCGTTAAACATGGACCCCGTTCGCCTGGCCAGTTGTGAACACGGACTGACCACATCGCAAACAGGTACCGTTGGCGAGGTCGTACAACCGACTGTACATTAAGTTGGAGCCTTTATATCGGTCGCTGCCTTCTCCACTGCACGAGTTTTCGTGTTATTTATTTACTAGGTATACCAGTTTGTAAGAACAGTCTGAGAGAATCTAGTGCAAACAATTGGCAAGGTCGCTGAGATTCTCCCAATGTATGCACATTTTAAATACAAAGGATGAGGTACTGTGCGCGACCCTCTATTCATTGCTTTCGGACACACAAGCCAGTTATAAAGCAACATTTTAGTAAAATTCTACTCTTTTTATTTGATGCGAATCCCGAAGATTCTGTTGAGCATTGTACAATCGCTACTCTAACTAACAGAACTGTTTACTCGAGTGACGGCAGTGTACCAGTTACATTTCTGTCTCCAAATTTGTAAAAGTTTGCACACTTGATGACGTTAACTAAGTCCATTTGCTGACAAGAATCCAAAATGCTGAAAATGGTCCCATCTAGGCACATAAAGCCTATGTTGGCTTGACCTGATCCCTCAGTTGTGTGGGCTAAAATTGCCCTCCTCCTTGGTGACATCCAATAGCCCCGTCGGAAACAACATGAGGTACCCAGACTTGTCGCTCTACAAATTCTCAGTAGATTTCAGAATTCTTTAGCTTATAGACTGTAGAGACCCCTGACCCAGGATCTTGAGCAGCATTGCTTACACATCCGGCGTGTTTGCACAACTCTGCTAGCGTCAACCGTGGTTTCGCTAAACACACGATCAATCTACGGATTCCGCTGTTCAACTGATGGAAAACTGATGTTAGAGCTACAATGCCGAGTTGAACCTGCTCCACAGGGAAGATCGCGAAGCCTGGTGAACATAGAGAGCCAGAGAGTCTAGCTAGCCCCCTGCTCCCGGACCTCTTTCTACTCAGGTGATGCAGGACGAGCCATAGACGGTTAGTTTAGAGCCTCCGTCAGAGGCCGAGGTCCGAAACGCGAACACAACCCTCAATCGTTTTCGTGCTGCTGGCCCGGATTCCCTCCCACCTGCACTATTTAAGGATGGAGGTGAGGTCCGCTGCAAAGCACTGACCACCTTATTCAAATGCATTTAGAAAGAAGTTTCCCGGCTAATTGGAGCGAATAGATTATAGTGGCAATGTAAAAGAAGGGCAGTCGCACAGACTGTTCTAACCACAAGCGTACTAGTCTAGCGCCAGTTGTGACAAAATTACTGGTATCGATTCGCGTTCGCCGCCCCACTGTGAAACAGGAATCTCGGATTAGGGAAGAGCAGGCTGGTTTCCGCCCAGGACATGGCTGTATTGACCGTATATTCAGTTTGCGGGAGGTGCTAGAGCAGCGCCACTCGTTCCGCCGACCGACAATGGCTGTGTTCCTCGATTTCAAGAGTGCGTCCGATTCAGTCGATCGATCGATTCTGTTCGAAATAGTTGCGCGGCAAGATGTTCCCACGAAATATGTGAACATCCCGCGTACTCTATACTCGAACACTACAGGCCGCGTCAGGGTCTACGGTGTCCTATCGGATAGCTTTCCGACCACAAGTGGCGTTCGTCAGGGTTGTCCGATTTCCCCATTTTTGTTCAATTTCGTCGTGGATTCTATCATGGAGTGTTCCCTTGCTGTATCTCACGATGTAGGCGTTGAGGTCGTTCCTCGGGATAGATTTTTTGATCTAGATTATGGGGACGATATCGTCTTGCTTTTCGACGATTTTTCGGGCGTTACGATCACCCCTGAATAGCCTGTCCAGAGTGATCCTATTATTTGGTATGTGCTTCGCACCTACAAAGTGCAAAGTGTTGCTGCAGGACCACTAACCACTTGATGACTCCTTAACGCTTGCTAATGAGGAACTCGAGGTGGTTGATCATTTCACTTCTCTTGGCAGCCGCATCAGCAATGATGGGCGCATAGAAACTGCCGTCAGCTCACGCATTGCAAAAGCCAGAGCTACCTTCTTGAACCGGCGGCATCACTGGCGACAGAAGGGAGATTCCCTCCGTCTGAAACGCCGGGTATACAAGGCCACAGTGAGGGTCATTCTGTTGGATGGTAGTGAAACTTGGCTCCTTCGGTCTGAAGATCTGAGGCGCCTTAAAGTTTTGGATCATCCTTGTCTGCGAAACATTGCTGGAGTCAGATAGCATCAGCCTGTCCGCAACGATGATGTTCGTATGCGAGTACTAGGTGGGAATAATCATGCTAGCTCCCTAGAACAACAGATAGCACCGAATACGTTGCGTTGGCTGGGGCATGTGCTACGTATGCTTGGTCACCGTTTACCTAGGAGGGCCTTGTTTACTCTGCCAGGTGTAGGGTGGCGCAAGGCTCGCGGTTGACAGAAGCTGATATGGCAGCGGGAAATGAAGTCACTGACTACCAAACAGGGTGCCGTGGGTCCGTCTGGCCTTTCGGGTTGGAGTCCACGTGACTCGCCTTGTGCTTGGCTCCAGACTTTACAAGACATAGTTCGCAACCGACACCAGTGGCGCGTCCGTTACCGTCTGGTAGTCGGAGTGACTGTTTACAGTGTGTTTGGTGCAGAGTTATCTGCGGGGTAATGGCTGATTATGACGAGTGGCAGTGGAAGCCGCAAGGAAGCTGTCTCGCCGATGCCGCCTTATCTTTGCACGATAGCCAGCTGTTTGTGACGGTATGTTGTCTACACAAGTGTAGTCGCCTTGACCCTGAATGTTTGCTTAGAGCGTTAAGGTTTTCAGGTAAGTCCCTCTTCTCTCCCTCTTCTTATTCTTTATTTCATAGTTCCTCATGGTTGTATGGCAGCGAAGCATCAGTTCAAATGGCTGATGTATTACTGTTGTTGTTGTTGTTGTTGTTGCTGCTGCTGCTGATGATGATGATGCCAAGAGTCATTAACCGTAGGCTGCCAAACTACATTCCCTACAAATTAGTGTTAAACGTTCGCACGCTGAAACGATGGAATACACTAGTTCGTGCTGCTGCCACTAAAAAACACAAGCGAACAACTTCTTCGAATGTAAACAGGCTGCATGTGCGGTTGCAACGTGCTCACACTGAGCATGTGTAATATGGAAAGCGACAGTGTTCTCCCATGGGTAGGTAAAACCCAATGGTGCGTGAAAGTAAGCGTGGATATCAGAGTCGGACCATGCGGACTGTATTCGATGGGCTATAAAAAGGCATGGACGGATGAAGCAAGGCAGGAGGTACACGTTAGTGGGGTAACTTGCAGGGCGGTCAAGTGTCGATCCGCTTGTATGGAAGATTACAGGAAGAAAGAATAATGAACAGTTGGTCAACAATTAAATAGTACATAAAGGTTAGCAGTCATCTTTATGGGTGCCACAGAGCTCCCTGAGAAGCCTGAACATAGAAAGTCTTCGATGTCTATAATAACTGTGGAAATGAGGTTTGTAGAGCAAAATCGTGCCGAGTACGAATGAGCGAGCGTTCGTGTCAAATGGGGTTCGCCGGAAATCGGAGTTCGCTGTTCCGTTTGTGATTTATTATTTATTGATTGCAGGGCAGGGTGCATTTCGGCGAGCCATTGGAGCGGGCTTGTAGGACGACAAACAACTGGTTAGATCATAAAATGGACGACAGGACCTCAATCTCCGCTGCTGCCCAACGGTGCGCATGGAAGTGGTCTCTTCCCCCGCCGCAACTCGCCCAGCATAAAAACGACTATCATCCCACGGAGAAATGATCATCGTCCCACGAAGAAACGACCGTCATCCCAAGAAGAAGCGACACTTGTCCCGCGGAGAAATGACCAGTATTCACGTCAGAGTCCACGAAAATATTGCCCGTGTGGGCCAGTCGATCGAAGGGGATCGTTGAGGTGTGTAGAGAAAAGAACATATAAGAGCAGGTTTAGAAAACTCCTGAAAGAATGAGCGAATGTTCTTCATGTTTAGCTTGTTTGTTTTTTGTATTAGTTTAGAAAAAGCTTTTCGGAGGTTTTTGACCTTTTGGTTTGTTTTCAAGAAGCCATTCGACTCTAAACGGGGCAAATATATACAATATATACAAACCTAAACGAAGTTACAGTTTACATAGTCGGAGAACCGAACCGGCTTGAGCATCTCCCGATCAAGTTGATTGGTCAAGGGAAGCGGCGTTCTGGATTCGGGAGATATCGGGACGTCTGAAGCTTATAGACCGGGATCGTGGTCTGGTTGAACTATACTAGGAGGCTGAAGGTCGGTGCGGTGAGTTGTGACGTCGCACGAAGTACCCCTAGACGAGGTACGCGAAGTGGTTTATTCCGTAAAGGCGGTCTTTAGATGGTCGATGTTGAGGATTTCGCGTCGACCACCGCGGATGTGACTCGCCACTGAATCAAGTCACTGCCCAGAAATACATACTGGCAAGTCGACAAGAGTCATATTTCAATATCTTCTTGGCACGTAGAAGAATAAGGTACTCTCTGTCTACATATACTGTTTTCCTTAGTTATTGTGCCTTGACTGTTTGCACGATGCGCACTAGAATCCGAAGTATCGTCATCCATTGACGACTTCATTTCTCATGATTACTTCCTCAATCTCCACAGCCAGTACATCTTTCGGTCACTGCCGATTACCTACATAGCAACGTGTCTGTTGCGAAACATAACTGCCTGTAAGTGTTGATTATGCCTGATCTGAGGTGCCTAGATAAATTCGAGAATAAACCATTTATTTATTTATTTATTTACAAGATGTATTATTTGTATTATTATTATTGCACAAGACGATAGTATGGAGAAACGTACAGGTTCACCATAAGCGTTCCATTCGTTGCACAATGCACACCGGGGATTTTGTCTTCATACTTCCTTTCATCCCATTCGTTGATACCCTGGAAGGATAGACAAATCACATATGGATTATTATCTAGCATTATTCACCCATATGAACGCAACTGGAGACATGTTCGTCCAGTTAACAACTGGTTACACCACCCCACCACGCTGCCGAGGGGTTCGTGGTGGACGTAAACGGAAAAAGAAATTACATCCGCGTTCATTGTTACATGGCAATGCAAGTATTAGTCTAGTGGCGGATATTTAACAATATCATTAGCGTACATGCAGCTAAGCAGAACAGGAAACATAAGTTGACACTTCGGGCATGCAAAAGACCACCAATTGACTGCGCACTGTCCTTCAAATATCTGTTGGCAGACAAAGCACCAGCAAACAATTATTATGGGAGCTGCAGAAGACAGATTCGATGATACCGACGTGCACAATACGGGCATTGAACCCAGTGTATTGTTTGCCCCTCTTTGTCTTCCGGATATTGTAAGCTGCATTTTGCGGATATACTTTCAGCGATCACCAAATCTTGCAAGCTCACTTGGTTGGTTTGTTCCCAAGCTATTGCGTTCCGGGGTTCATGTCTTGCGTTGTAACCAGCCGCCGTCGGCTGTGCACCAGCTAGAACAGTAGGTATACTGCCTCGTTCATCCGAACTTGCTATTGCCACATTCCATTCGTCAATGAAACCCGCGTTATCGGTGGCCGATGTGACAAGCCCCTCCGGCAATGCCGAAAGATTTAGAGCTGCAGCGTTCAAGTGCAGAAATGTGGACTCCGGCAGCTGGTTGGAATCGGCAATGTTTTTGTTCTTGGCCAGGTGCACTGGAGGGGGGAAGGTAAACGGAGGCATTTCTTGCGGGCTGGCTTGTTGAACAAAATTACACTGCCACGCAGTATACAAAGCGAAGTGCGCTGGCTGCAGTCGCTGATACAGTGCACGTAGGTTGTTCAAAGCCATATCCAAAATGGCGCTCGGATCTTGCCTTCCGATTATTGGCGCGTCCAATGGCGCGATTGAAACGGCAAGTGCTCCATTATTCGCTCTTGTCCACCGTCGGCTGACCGGTAGTTCATTGACATCCACGCTGTTAAGCTGTACGAACTGCAGCAGGTGTCTGCATGGAAGTTCAAATCCCACGTTAATTTTGCATGTGCACGTCCTGCTGTCATGCTTCACCTTCTCCAATCGACGCTCTCTGCAAGCAGTTGCATGCTCACTGATGCTGAGAACCACAACCGGATACCTTGAACTGAAGTCAGACGCAATCACAAAAATAGTGTACGGCATCAATAGGCGGCACGAGAGGTCCAACTCCGGATGACCGACACTACGCAGGTCGCAACGAGATGCATCCGAGATCGCTTTCTGTCGGTTCCCTATCAAATACGTCTCGCTCATCCGTGACACTCCTATGGCTTCCCAAAATCCAATTCGCCCATTCAGCGGTTCCATCTTTAAGCAGTAATGTATTGACTCCACCATATTCGTGTTGTGTTTGCCATATGTTGCAGCACCAGGCATCCTGCTGATGGCCCATCTGCAGGAGTTGGGCAGAATGAAGGAACTGATATAGTGGAAGAAAGGTTGCTCATTAATACGAATGAGTACCAAATTAGCTAACTGTTTCCAAAAGTTGCACGTGTACATCGCGATGAACAAACATCTGAATGAAGTGGATCGCGAAAAACGTTTGATTACATTGCCAATTATATGCTTGCGACATAACAAATGATGTGCGAGAAAAAGACGTTAAGTCCAGCGTTTGCAATGGCCAGTGTACTATCGGGTATGCACTTAACGCCAGAAGCACCACCTACAAAATCCATAAACGTGAGGAGGCAAGCCCTGACGTCAGTCTCCGTCTCCCGCCAGAGAAAAGCAATAGCAACCGGTAGGCTTTTTCTACAGCCATTGACTATAAGCAGTTGGTAGAAAAATAGCTCTGTTTGTTAATGGAGAAGGTGCTATCAATAAGCCAAAAGTCGGGAAACCGGGAGTACAGTTCCAACATCTCGTGTGTGGAGCAGACGAATTGTGTAATCAGATTGTTTTCTTCGCGCAAACACCAGGCTCGCCCTCGCTGGTTAAACTGTGATTCCATGTCCTGTATTTGTCGTATAACAGTGCATTTCAGGTTACAAAATAAAAAATCACGTTACCTGGCATGTTGCGCCCGAACATGTGGCTCTCTTGAAGGTTGTCGAGGTCGACGTTTGTCAAGTATTTTCCGAACTTCGATCGGAAGTAGAAGCAGATGTTGAAACATCGGCTTCGGCATTTATGCATTGGCCTGATTATCTCCAGCTCTTCTGCCGCTAATCGACGGTTTCTACTGGATCAGTTTAATGCTTCGTCTCCCAAAGTTAGTGTTGTGGGCACGTCAAATATTCCCGCAAAAACACGCCAGAAACCCCAGCAGAATGGCTGTGGAAAGCAAGGTTCAATTCCTACCCACAACGCAGCAGAGCTCAGCCACTCCGAAACGCGGCCCAAACTGCGCATCTTCTGACAATGGTCATTTACAAACTACCACCTCTTCGTTGTGACAGTTTTCCTTAACTTACTAACCCATAGCACTGTCTGTGATCGCCCTTTCTCGGTCGTAAAAGAGCCTACAGAGGACCACTTGCCCTTTCATTCTCTTCGCCTCAGTTGGGAGTCGGTCGGGTCACGTGATTGCGTGTGAGTCGTTAGCTGGCCAGCCTTCGCGTCTAAGTCATTAGCGCGCGTCTATCGTAAACCCCCCTCTCATCTGCGTCCGTTCCGAGGCTCGGCGTCTATCCGAACACTTGCGGCTAGGGTTGTACACAAGCTCGCTCACTTATTCGCCTCACCGGCTAAGGTAGCGTCCTCAGGACAGCACAACTCCGTTCGAGTGGCCAGCGTTACAAGTCGTCATCGTAGGCGTGCTCCAACCGGACCAGCGATAATTTTATCACGCAATTACGCAATTATCTCAGAGGCGGCGTTCCCTCAATTACAACAGTGGCGACGCCATTATAACAGTTAGTGGTTATGCAACATGTGGAACCTGGTAAATCTGAACGGTCCTCAGCCTACCAACATTGAAATACGCCCCGCAGTGTGTGATGCGATTGTCTTCGTCTTTTGCCTTCTTTAGGATGTCGGGCAAAGCCTTTCCGGTGGCCCTGATACTTTATCAATGTCTTCCTTCCGGATGAATGCACTTTCGACGTTCGAACACTGTAGTATGACCAGGAGATTCTTTCGAACCGCGTTGCTATGCAGGCGTATCATCACACCCTCACCAAACTGACTAGCAGCGCTAACCGTGTTTCCCTCGAGTGTGGCAGGACCACTGGTGGACTCAACGAGCGTATGCGTAGCAGCGGTATTTGAAGCCATAGTAAGGTTACCGTAACCAGTATACATCCCTGTTACAAACCAGCTCACATCCAATAAAAGCGCTGGAGAACCTTACTAATTAAAACTTGCTATTCATATATTTGTTAGTAGTGTGAAAGCAATATGATAGAAACGTTACACACATCTGCAGTTTTCGATAGTGATATCGATCCCTTCACATTTGTTTTATCCGCTGTTATCCAGGGGATTGTATAGCGCAACCAAACTATTTTTCCAAAATGCCACTCGCCTATTTGTCTCGATAATACGACCAATGCTGGAGTACGGCACTCCCGCATACAGTCCCATCACCCGGGGCGAAGTAGAAAAGCTTGAGCGGGTGCAGCATGTAGCCACCAGGCTGATTCCAAACTTACGAGGTATGCCATACGAAGACCGATGTAAGAAACTAGGGTTATACACCCTATCTTATCGTCGGCTGAGAGTTGACCTCATCATGACGCACCGGATATTACATCTGGGTGATTACCCCATGTTGAGACAACTACTTCATCTGCGCACATCAAGCTGCATGCGAGGACACCGGTATAAACTTATCGTCCCGGATTTGAAGCGGGTCGCCCATCAACTCTGTTTCGAACGCAGAGTGGTGAATGTCTGGAACGACCTGCCTCAGCATCCAGTAGAAGCTAACACAGTGTCTAAATTCAAGATGCTACTAGACCGACAATTTGCAGAGGCAAAGTACAGAGAGCGAAACGATAAATAAAGAGTTCATGTCCTAAAACGACGAATGATGCAGCTACACAGAGCAACCTCTACTCGCTGCTTCCCACCAGTTCTCAGTTCTCAGTTCCCTAATCAAGTGAACATAACGGTTCTTGTACGAAAGTCTATGGTGAGTCCACCGAAATGCCTCTCCATTATCAAGAAGTTTTATGTTCTCAATAGTTTCCGTCGCGTAGGACCAGTTAAGCATTGCTTTCTTATCCGTAATACACCATTGTTCCATTTCTAGTGAAGACAAGGTCTTTGTGGATGGAGTATCAGATCGTATGGCCGTTCGATCTGGTGTGCTGTATCAGTGTATTTGTCCTGGATCTGATACGGCGTATACGCAGAGCGAAACGCTTAATTTACGATCTGGCTCCAATGTTCTGCATGGGGCTGATAGAAGTGGCTATTGGTGAGTAAATCATTTTGCAAATGCTTTCTGTTATGTCTAATTTGTTAATCCTCCAGGCACCCGAACAACCTTAACCATCCTGAAATCACTGAGATTTGAGAGAAGTGCACGGCGGTTTGACGCATTCATAAGTGAAGTAATGTCGGAAATTCATTTTCACCCACCCATTCGGTTGAAAGTAAGATAGTCCTCAGCAATGGAAAAACTAACACTCGAATGGATTAGACATATACCAACGGAGTTTGTCTGCGAAAATCCTTGACATATTATAAGTCATGTGTTAATTTTTGTAATCAGCGTTGGATCGAACCTGCTCAAAATACCATTGGATGAGTGGAGACTATGGTGGTTTGTGGAGAACTAAAGGCAGACACTACTGTACCATTTATCAGCAGTGTGTAACGGCCAAAATGCGAAACGGCAACCAGCCAACAGCAGGCCGTGATCACCCCCAAAGAGAAGTACGCATTAGAACCACAGTTGTTTGCGCTCTAGGAATGAAAGCACAATCAATGCACACCGCACAAACCCTGGACACAGAAGGAAACCCCCGCCATGCAGCTTCCAATAGGGATGACGAACATTAGTGAATGTCTCGTTTGTCGGAAGCGGTGCACCTACTCTTAGCTAGGTTTGACACGCTAACTAATCGCTTCTAACTCGGGTTCCAACAGCCTCGTTAACACTTACAAAACGGCAACATGTACGGGGTACTGGAAAGGATATCTACTCATTTACAGTTAATGCGACTCTCCATGTGGACCAGTGGTGATAGTTACTTTCCGTAAATACTGTTCCGCGACATCCTCACTTTGATGATGGCTGTCCAGGTGAATCCAGAGGCTACCTGTCTCAGTGTAATGACTTGATCGAAACAGTTATTTCTCACGCCTATCCAGTGGATAAAATTGCGTTTGAGGAGTTAGGCTGCCTTTGGGGATGAATGCTTTTGTTACAGAAATCGATCTAACAAAATATTGGTACTCCTGCTCTTAGCGATTCAGCAATTCTGCAAACGTGTCGGAATGCACATGGTCAGAGGTTACTAGGCGAAATCGTTTTTCATCCTGTTTCATGCACAATTACTGAATTATTCCAGTTCAGAACAACAGCTCTGTTTCGTTCACCATGACTGAAATTTTATAATGTATATTTCTCGGAATAATTACAGTTGTGTCCACAAAAAAGCATATAAATTTTCACGGGCCAGTTCTCTTTAAGAAATAAGTTATAGACACGCTAGTGTCAGTCTACTGTAATCTTAGATAATGAACGCAGGCATTTTGGAACAAGCAAGATGCTCGTAGCTTTTTTCCAACTCGCTAAACTTTGAGGACAATAGGCTAATGTTATAGTATTCCAGATGACGCCCAGTTGGATACTTCATAAAAATGAAAATCAGTGTCAGTAGCATTTATTTACTGTCTTGTAAAGCAAAATCAAACGAGGAGAAAATACCATAAGATGATCCTGCAGTTTCATATTTTACCTAGAGCACCGAGGCAACGTTAAATGAAAGTTGCGCAAAGCTGGCAAACAATATGCACTGATTGGTAAAGTATGAAAGGAGGGGAAAAGAACCAAGAATAGAGGTGCTCATCAGGTGGCGGCATATTATTACTAATATTGTCATTATTATTATCATCAGCTTCAGCTCATCAGTCTTTTGAACTGATGATTCGCTGTCATACAAACACAGCGACCTGCGGAATAAATGGGAGAGAAGTGGACCTAGGTTGGAACATCGGAACTATAAGGAAACAATCAGGTACAAGGCGCCTATACCTTGTAGTAACAACATTCCGTCACAAACGCAAAGATAAATCCTCATCGGCGAGACAGATTCGGATATTCTAAGAAACTAGCCTAATAATCCATGCTTAACAGTCCCCCACTCGCATCATCGTTTTGGTCACGCTGGTGGCATCCGAAAACAGTACTACTTCGCAAGCCGCGATGATCAAAGGCTTGAACGCATCGCAGTCCCTCCGATCAAGGGAGACAAGTATCACTCCCATAGATTAGGACGGCCCTCGTTGTAGCATTGTAAACACGGCCTTTCGTATTGAAGGAACCTCTTGTTGAGACCACAGATGTAGCAGATTTGCGAAGGTAGTTCTAGCTGTTGGAATGCGCGAAACAATTTCTGGGATTATGCGTCCATCGTTGCTAATGTAGCAGCCGGGTAAGTGATCAATTGATCAACCACCTCGAGTTCCTCGCTATCAACTCTCAAGGGATCAGTAAGTGGTGGATAGTACTGCAGTAACACTTAGCATGTTGAAGATGCGAAGCACATGCCAAATGATGGTACAACACTAGTGAGGTTATTTAGTGTTCATTGGGTCACCCCAACATTGATCGACTGAGTCGAGTACACTGTTGCAATTGAAGAACGGCTATTGTTTGTATAATGCAAGTCTGGCACTGTTCTACTATCTGTGGTCTAAACAGCTCCGTTTTGGACAAAAGCCTATTTTCACTTTCCTAATCCGGAATTCCCGTTCTGCAGTGGGGCGACGAACGCGAGTTAAAGCCAACAAGTTCGTCACCACAGACAGTAAGCTAATACTGGTTACACTGCCTTTTAACTCTCTAATGGGTTTTATAGAACTTAAAAAGCAAAATGGACCCATCAGTGTCGAAAGTGCTCAAGATGTATGTGAGCTACCGGAACAGGATGGCAATGGTGGATATCAAGCAAACATCAACAACAGCAGTACATCAGCCATTAGAACTGATGCTTCGCTGCCATACAACCATGATGACCTATAGAATAAGAGAATAATAAAGGAGAGAGAAGGGGGACTTACCTGAAAACCTTAATGTCATAATGCCTTAATGTTCCGTGTCATAACCAGCCAATACCCTGTACATATCTCAGTACCAAACACACTTTAAACAGGCAATCCGACTAAGAGACGGTAGCAGACGCGCCACTGGTGTTGGTTGCGAACCATGTCTTGTAATGTCTGGAGCCAAGCACAAGGCTAGTTACGTGGACTCCAGCGCGGAAGGCTAGACGGATCAACGGCACCCAGTTTGGTAGTCAGTGACTTCATTTCCCGCTGCCAAGTCAATTTCCGTTTACCACGAGCTTTGCGCCAACCTACATCTAGCGGACTAAACAAGGCCCTCCTAGGTAAGCATTGACCATGCATAGGTAGCACATGCCCAAGCCGACGCAACTTATTCGGTGCTATCTGTTGTTCTAGGGAGCTATCATGATTATCACTACCTAATGCTCGTCTACGCACATCATCATTGCGGACCTGATGCCATCCAACACCAGCAATGCTTCGCAAATAACGTTGATCAAAGACTTGAAGGCGTTTAGATCTTCAGACCGAAGGGGCCAAGTTTCACTGCCATACAACGGGACCGACCTCAATGTGGCCCTGGAGACACCGCCTTTCATACGAAGGGAAACTCCCTTTTGTCAACAAGGATGCCGTAGTTTCAAGAAGACAGTTCTAACCTTTGCAATGAGTGAACTGACTTCAGTTTTTATGCACTCATCGTTGATGATGCAGCTGCCAAGGTAAGTGAATTGATCAACCACCTCGAGTTCCTCGTTATCAAGGGTCAAGTGGTCATCAAGTGGCTGGTGGTCCTGCAGCAACACTTTACCCTTTGAAGATGCGAAGCGCATACCAACTAATGGGACCACTCTAGACAGGCTATTCAGGGTTGATTGTGCGGCCGCAACATCATCGAAAATTAAGAAGATATCGTCCGCATAATCTAGATCAATTAATTTTCCACGAGGTAGGACCTCAACGCCTACGTTGTGAGGTTTTGCAAGGGAAGACTTTGTGATAGTATCCACGACGAAACTGAACGAAAATGGGGAAATCGGACAACCTTGATGAAAGCTACTTGTGGTCGGAAGGCTATTCGACAGGTTACCGTAGACCCTGAGGCGGCCTGTAGTGCTCGAATATAGAGTATGTGGGATGTGCACATATTTCGTGGGAACACCTTGCCGCACAACTATTTCGAACAGAATGCATCGATCGACCGAATGGAACGCACTCTTGAAATCAAGCGACACAGCTATATTCGGTCTGTGGCATTCGTGGCACTGCTCTAGCATCTGCCGCAAACGGAATAAATGGTCTATACAGCCACGCCTGGGGCGGAAACCAGCCTGCTCTTCCCTACTCCGAGATTCCTGTTTCACAGTGAGGCGACGAACGAGAATCGAGACCAGTAATTTTGTCACAACTGGCGTTAGGCTAATACTTGTGGTTAGGACAGTCTGTGCGACAGCCCTTCTTGTATACTGCCAGTATAATCGATCCGCTCCAGGTAGCCCGGACCCTCTCTTCCTTCCATATACGTTTGAATAGGGAGGACAGTGCTTTGCAGAGTATCTTGCCTCCATCCTTAAATAGTGCAGATGGGAGTGAATCCGGGCCAGCGGCACGAAAGCGATTGAGGGCTGTGATACCGTTTCTAACTTAGGCCTCCGACGGAGGAGCTAATCTAACCGTCCATGGCTCGTTCTGCATCACCTTAGTAGGAAGAGATCTGGGAGCACGGGGCTAGCTGAACTGATCTCGAAAGTGTTCCGCCCAACGAGCTATACGGCGCCCCTTATTGTGTACCAGTGCACCCACGCAGTCTCTGATTGTCTCACTGACTCCTGGTTTCGTAGGACCAGTGGTCCGAATCAGCTGGAAGAGCTTGCGGTAATTGCCTACTGCTCCTGCCTTCCACCATTGCTTAAGCCCTACTGGTCCACCAGGCATCCTTATCAGCAATTTGGCACCGCTTTACTTCACGCCTAATAGACCGTCTGGTCACATTGTGTTCAGAGCCAGCCGGGAGGTGTCTACTAGATTCCAACAGGTTAACCGACCTCTCGGATATCCAGTGACTGGTACGGTGACGATGGATAGTGCCACGAGCAGATGCTCCTGCGTCGTGCATGGCGGCTGAGTCTCTATTCTACCGAACCTCAGTGTCATTTGGACAAGGCGACGAAAGTTCGGTACGCAGTGCGTCTTGTTAGGCTTGTCTGACCGAGGGCTGAGAAAATTTCTCAGCTGACAATAGGAGGAGACGCTTGGTGCGCCTCTTGGTAAAGTTCATAGAGAAACGATAGCGTACTATCGCATGATCTGAGTCGACGAGGATACTGCAGTACGAGCGACAGTCCAGGATGGAACCACGCCATCTGTAACTTATGGCTATGTGGTCAATTTGGGTCCACCAGTAACCAGCTACAGGAGGACGCCAAGTGGCACTTCGGCGCCGACCGTGTCTAAAAGCAGTGCTACTAAGTAACAACTGGTGCTCGTCATACATTATCAGCAAACGCACGCCGTTGTCAGTTCGTTCAGAGTTGAGCTCATAATTACCACCCAGCTGAGCTTCTGAAGAGCTCATACGCCCAACTTGTGCGTTCAAATCCCCTGCAAGTACTATAACATCTGAACTAGTAGCACTTGGTAGTAGCGCGTCCATTAGAACTACAGTCGGTGGGAGAATAAGCGGAAATCACAAACAAATAGCGTTTTGTACTATTTCGTGAATCAACCTTAGCTGATGTCGTCAAACGGGCTGCACATAAAAGGCTGTTCACCGGAATCCTATCAACCAACACTGGCTCAGGCTTGGAGCTTAGAATGATACCTACACCAGCTTGACCCGTGAGTGCTGCATCGGCGTCTCCGGATGTGTGTAACCAATAACGACAGGATAAGCCGGCCGTAGTTAATTCAACAACCCCATTAGGGTCATTGATCCTAGGTTCGGACACACAACCCACATCAATACCCAGCGTGTCTAAGGTACGCATAAATGCAGCCTGTTGACCTGTTTGTCTTAGAGTGCGAACGTTGAACGTCCCCATGAAAACGGGACAGCGGGGCCTTATAAGGGACTTTTTCCGATAGGCGTCCCATAGGTGCGGTGGGATGGTGGCTGTAGATGGTTCTACTCCAGTGGCACTTCGGTTGCTGTCAATTAAGCTGGGAAGTATAGAAGGAAGGTTAATAATGGAGGTCGGTATGGGAGTAAGAGAAACCGGTGGAAAAGAAAGAAGGGGGGCGCCAGCAGTATCATGTTTTCGCTTATCTGCCCTGCTATATGCGGCAGATAAGCCGACCCTGATGATCTGCGCGATGGCTGATGCAGGATGAAGTTTATGGCTGAAGAAAAAGTTGTTGCATGTGAGCTGAGATATTGCCACGGCGCCCAGACCAAGACAGGAGGGAGATTAGGGTCATCAACCAAAGCCTTTGGCTCAAAAGCCTGTCCGCAAGGCTGCGTGGAGGTAGCAATGATTTAGTCTTACAGAAATGGACTGCATCCCATTTTAAAATCCAACCTGGTGAACCCTGAGACTGAGATTGTCTGACTTCTCACCATTGACCAACCTGGTAGGAGTAGCTCTCAAGTGGCTCGGAGGCACTACCCAGTATGGTTCAATGGGTCAATGAGGTACGCAAACCGTCGCATCACGTTAAGGCCCGGTCTCGTTGCGACGGAAAAGGTGCATATATGTCTCGGTTACCAAAGACTGTATTGAAAGCATGTGTACTCAGTTAGTTATTGGAAAGCACTTCTTTGCTCACGTATCAGGCCGGATAACAAATGTTTAAAGCGTCTAGAAATGATCCAAGTGGATACCTTGTGTGCCAAGTCGGACGATGTAAAACGCGGCATTAGTCAATGTAGCCATGTAATAGTCTCACTCGCAACTTAGGATAGGACGGAGCCTGAGGAAACGATTAAGCCTATTATCGTCAATCAAGGAATGAAGTTAGGAAACTAGCTTTAGAAAACCATTAAAGAGGAGAAACTTACGACTGTATATCCAACCAAACCTGAAAGGTGTTATCAACTAATCATTCTTGGTACTTGATCATATGACTGTTGAAGTTTGTTCCTTGGTCCCCAAGTTCTGCCTTTTTAACAGAAAAGGTGTCCGAGTAGAAATAGAAACTCATTTCGAAAACCTATTTTCACAGCCCACACACTTAGTCCCATGCTCTAATTTACATGAGGGAAGATTTATAAGTAGTAGGAGGCTATATAGGGATTTTTGTGAAGATGCGTCGCAGTTTGCTTCAGACAGACAGCCACCACACATCCAGGAAAACACTGGACGGTCGTTTCGTCCTACTGGGGCACGTCATTAGCGCGGACCTGCGAATTTTACTGGACTAGAACCCATGACCTTACCCTTGCGGGTCAGCGACTTGTGCCACTGAGCCGTGGGCGACTGCAGCAGACCGCAATGACTGATGTCTTAGTGCAATATAATGCCGGGAAAGAATCCAGCAGGATTCGACGGGTGCGCACTACTGACGAGCCCCAGCAGGACGAAACGGCCGTCTAGCGCGTTCCTGGATGTGTGGTTCCTCTCTGCCTGAGTCTATCTGCGAGGAATGTTCACAAAAACGTAGAAGTACCTAAGACGTCACTATTGCCTGCCTGTTAACCACATCGTCAAGCCCAGATAACATGCAACAGTCCCGTGAGGCATCAACACTGTCTAGCTTTGAATCGCCTCGCTAGTAATGATGACGGCTTGCCTTCTAGAACAGATAATGGGTTAGATATTTTCGGGATGAGAAAATTGGACTGTCTTAATAGGAAGAACGATATACTGGAAGGTTCCATAACTTTTTCGAAGCCTTGACAAAGGAATCCGCGAGCTAAATTTTCAACTGCAAAAAGAGGCTAAAAACGATGGTTGTGTTTCTAACAAGGTGTATGAGTATGTGCGCTCTGTGGGTACAGTTATTCCCAGGTCCTTCGGTCTACCCAAAACACATAAGCCAAATGTTCGTAAGGCCAATTTTGGATTGAAAGATTCACCGTTCCACCCTACTACAGGGTGGCTAGTTGTAATAATCGCGTCCATCTGAAAATGGATGGCAGCGCACCGCCTGAAGGATTGTTTTGTATTTGTAGATGTAAAAAGGGATGTAAGCTCATCGGGACTGACCATGTGCTCTCTGGCCATTGCCTACTTGTTGACGAACGTGCTGAGAGTTGGAATGATAAATTACGTTTGCGAGTAAATCGCTCGGAGCGAAATCAACATCAGCATAATCACCATGGTCCTGAAGGAATTGTTACTTAGGTCCACGTTCAGCGTCCAATTTATCTTGAACTGGAAGATATACCGGCAGCAAGATGGAGTGGCGGTGGCTCCGCACTTTAGCCCGTACTTGCAGGTGTTATCATAGGCATGCTTGAACAAGGGAGTTTAAGATCAACCGACGTAAGTCCCAACTTCTAGTGCCGTTATGTTGATGACATACTTATGTTGTCTCAGTCCATCAAAATATCGAAGCTATTACCAACCATTTTAACCGAGTCCATGAAGCGATAATTTTATTGCGGAGATAGAAGGAAACGGCCGCTTGTAATTACCTGATGTGGGACAAAAGAGACTCGATAGCCGGATGTTGCAGCATCACGTATATAGAAAAAGCACGTGGAACGGCCAGCGCATTTCCTTCCACAGCCTCGTGCCAATGAGGTTGAAACGGAACATAATTCATAATCTAGTCAGTCGGATGAAAAGAATCTGCTGGCCTGATACAATATCAGCGAAACTATAGCGAACATGCTCGATTCTGAGGGAAAATTAGCTATCCAGATCGTCACATGAAAGTCCAGATGTAGCAGTGGAAGAACACACCAATGGTATTGACGGACAACAGAAAACCGATTTGCCTACAAGGTCCAAACAATGGGAAACTCATGGCGAAATTTATTATTCGTCGTCTGTAGCAGGAACTCGGATGTACCTTCACTGCAGCAAAATTACAGACCCACTTCACCGGCACACGGATGGTGAAGCTCAGTTTCAAGGCTAATAGACCTGTCCACGACAATACCATATGTATTTATTCATTCACCTGTTTCTGGGGAGCAGGACGCATAGATCAAACGAATTGGTTTCTATCTGAAGGTGAAAGAACATAATCAAGCATGGTTAGTGGCTGGAGTCACAAGAGTATGCAATCTCTCCATGGACGCCCATCTCGCCGACACACGGCAGGACCCCAAACCAGCTGACTCACTCAAAAGTATCTACAAAGTCCCTAATAATCGAACGGGGTATACGCGCAAACGGATAGTTGAAGCCATTGAAGCTGTCGTAATTCGGCTGCACCATTCGAATCTGTGCGTTCAGGAGCGATTCAGTCAGGCACTACGGCTTCCCAGACCCGATCGAATTGCGACCTTTACTCAGTTGTAAAGCGTGCGGGCCCAGACATTGACCTGATAAAGAGCGATGTTTGACCTTGCTAAACACGGGTTTTAGACACCCATTTTAATGACCCTAATATTCTGTCTGATTGATTTACTTGGTATGTGTTTGTACAAGCGTGAAGAGGAATTATAATTAGATTATGTTCACTAACACTGCCTTTAATACCCCTGGATAAATTTCCTTCCACCTCATTTGGTTCGTTCTGCCTACCTGAATAATCTTCTATAAAGTTGTACTCCTTGCTTACGCTTATTGTGGTAATCTTTGTTAACTTTATTGCGTTTGTAGCATTTTTTGGATTACTTGTTTAATATTTTGGACTTATCGCGGATTCGTTGCTAACCAACTTACTTCAAATACTAAGATAGCTAAGAGTCATGTCGGCATAGCCTTATGCTTTAACAAATATATTTTATTTGAACTTGTTATTTCCAGTGATTGGAGGTTGCTTGACATCCGGTGTGGCTGCGCTTGATGTGAAGTTTGACAAAGTGCCTAACTGTATATTACCC
Source organism: Dicrocoelium dendriticum (assembly GCA_944474145.2). Lineage (NCBI taxonomy): Eukaryota > Metazoa > Platyhelminthes > Trematoda > Plagiorchiida > Dicrocoeliidae > Dicrocoelium > Dicrocoelium dendriticum. Next base: position 26,587,397 of record OX104071.1, read on the forward strand.
ACTACCTCGTACATACTGGCTCCAGGAGACAGTTGGTCGTTACTGCAGGGGACGGGGTGCACCGTCCTTCTAGCCGTGCTAAGTTCGAGGGGTCGTTCCATGCACTCAGTGTGGAGCGGACCACGGTCCAGCCACCGCTTTGTGTGCGCTTAATTCCCAAACACAGCGTGCTTGTGTTTACATGTGTAGGAATGTGGGCCGGCTCTGTTGATGAAACGTGGCTACCATCCGCATGCCTCTCGGTCTTATTCCTTCGGGCTTACACTGGATATGGGGTGCGTGAATCGAGCTGTGGGTGGCGTAGTGCAAGCCACCCATGGTCCCTCTGTAGTCGCGGATGTCCTGTGGCTGGCTACAGTGACAGGCAAATCCGAAACCGGATATCGCCAAGTATTTAGCGCAGTCGGTGCCACTGCGCTGCCTGTACATTGTCACTGTAATCGTGTTCCACCCCAGGAAAGTCAGCAATTTGAGCCACAACAGTTAGTCTGACGGAAGAAGGCCGATGAGCTTGTTCGATTTGTGTATCGAAACACCAACGAAGATGGAATGGCGTGCAACTCCGCTTTAATCGTGTTTCTTATGCCTAAGAGAACGAGCGGAAGTGCTTCATGCCAGGATGTGCTAGATTGGACACAGAATGAGGCTTTGAGTTGCCGGTGTAACCTTTCTACCATCCCATTATCTGCGGAGTGGTATGCGGTGATTCGGTTGTGTTGGCAACCAAGCACTTTGAGAAGTTTGCTGGAGGATCCGTCAAAGTGTGATCCTCTGTCGGTGATGACTACGCTTGGGCAACCGAATTGAGCTACGCAGCGCTCTATGAAGGCTTGCGCAACTGTCTCAGATGAGCAGTTGGCTACCGGAATCGTTTCTGGCCAAGGGGGTGAATCGGTCGACACAGGTGAGGAGGCACATGTAGCGTTTGCATGGGGACAAAGGTCCTACCAGGTCAACATGGATGTCTGCAAAACGAAAGTCAGGAACGGGAAAGACGCCAAGTGGGCCTTTGGTGTGTCTTCATACTTTGCGCGCTGATACTCTAAGCCTACGCTTGCCCAAAGACGGACATCGCGCTTGACGTTGGGGCATACGAAGCTTTCGATTACGAGCTTCTGCAAAGCACTATGCCGGGATGAGACAGGTTGTGTAAAGCGTTGAAAACTAGTCGACGCAAAGAAGTAGGAATTACGTGTCGGGGAGAAGTTTGTGAGGAGTCACAATGAATGGTCCCCTCAGATGAAGCTAGTGGAACTTCGCGTAGTTTCAAAGAGGTGGTTGCGTCGTAGCTTGTCTATGTCGGGATCAGCTTGCTGGGCAGCAGCCGTGGTTAGATCGATGTTGGCGTCAGGCGAGAAGTTGATCTGATGAATGCGTGAAAGCGCATCCGCGACGGGATTGAGATCACCTGAGACACGTCCTAAATCTGTAGTAAACTGACAAAAGTAGTCTACGTGTCTAGTATCCTGCGGAGAATCCTTGTCTGTAGCGCCATTGATTGCGTAGATCAATGGCTTGTGGTCAGTGAAGACTGTAAAATATCGACCTTCGAGATAGTGAGGGAAATGTCTGATACCTAGGTAGATAGCTAATAGTTCCCAATCGAAGGTGCTGTAACTCGATTCGGCAGGTTGTAAACATTTCGAGAAGAAACCTAGAGGTATCCATCGATGGTCGACGAGTTGTTGAAGAACTGCACCGACGGCAGTGTAGGATGCGTCAGTTGTCGGGGAGAGTGGTGCAGATGTATCTGGGTGGGCAAGAAGCGCTATGTTGGAGATAACGTTTTGAGCTTCTCAAAAGACGGTCTAGTGTCGTCTGAAAATGAAAGGAGCGTTGTTTACCGCGAATAAGTCAGTCATTGGTTTAACAATGCTCGCGCAGTTAGGAATAAAGCGTCAATAATAGTTCAGTAGGTCAAGGAATCGGTGTAACTGTTTGAAGGAACTAGGAGCATGACAGTCCTTCAGTGTCTGGATTTTGTCTTGCAGTGCTTCAATATCTGAGGCGGATATGCGGTGGCCAAGAAGGTCGATGGAGCTTTTGTCATGCTCGTAGTTACCGCGGTTGACGGTAATCCCATGTTACGTCAAGCGTTGGAGGAGAGCGTCGAGGTGATCAAGCTCTTCATCGTCAGAAGACCTGGCGATAAGAATGGCATCTAGATAAGGATAAACGCCTTCGAGTCCTCGCGTTACCTCATGAATGATATGCTGAAAAGTTTGAGCAGCGTTGCTGAGGCCGAAAGGCATTCTGAGGTACTCGAATAGGCCGCATGGAATGATGACTGCTGTTTTAGCGATGTCATCTGGCGCCATAGGTATCCGAACGTAGGCGCGAACTCCGTCGACTTTGCTAAAAGATAGACTTACCAGCTAGAGTTAAGCGGTGCATGTGCGGAATGGGTTATTTATCCGGGACGGTAACTTTGTTAAGTGTCCTTTAGTCACCACAGGGGCGCCAGTCAACGGATTTCCTCGGCACCATGTGTAATGGTGATGCCCATTGAATTTTGGATGGACGGATTATTCCCAGTTCGAACATTTGCTCGAATTACGCCTTAACCGCTTTAAGCTTGTCCGGGGCTAGTCTGCGAGGGCGGGCCGAAACAGGTGAACCCTTGGTGCAGATGTGATGTATGGCGTTTGACGTCACAGGAGGCAAGTCGTTCGGAACGCGAACGAGTTTAGGATGCTTGTTGAAAGTTCTATAAAAGGCTGTGAAGCTTGGGGTAGGACACGAATGGGAGTGATAGCAGCCACGTTCGCGCTAGTCCCGCTAACGCTGAGCTGTGTCCTAGAGTCGATAAGCTTCTTCCTTTTAGCGTCGACGATGAAGTCGAAGCGTTGAAGAAAGTCTATGCCTATGATAGCGAAAGGCACGGCTGCTACTATGAAAGGCCAGCGAAAAGTTCGCCGGAGGCCTAAATTGAGGGTTAGCAACCTCTTGCCGAAAATTGCGATTGGTGTGGCATTGGCGGCACGCAGCTTGGTCGGCGAGGGCGAGATGACCTCATATGAGCTATGGGTTATAACGCTAACTTCGGCTCTTTTGTGGACTAGGAACTCGGCGTCTGAAGTTAAATCCCTAACGCGGAGGATGCGACTTTGGTGCTGGCCTGTCGCGTCTTCTGCCGTTATGGGCCAGCCGAGAATTTTCCTTGCTTCTCGACGAAGTTGCAAGGCTTGGTACATTTATGAGCTACGGTACGAAAGCGTTGATGGTACCAACTGCAAGTCAACCTGTTGTTGAACTTGGAACGTTAGAAAGGCGATTTCGATTGGCTATGACGACGACGGTTCATAGTAAGCTGTTGAACATGGCGACTAAGTGTCGCAACTTGTGTTTGCATGGTTTGTATGGTTGACCGTAAACCAGTGATAGAAGTGCCCTGGGACGCGACGGTATTGATTTTACTGGCGTCGGGTTATGGCTGTGATCGTTCAGTGACTCAATCCGCTAAATCTGTTAGTTGAGTGAGCGAAATGGAGCTCACGATAGCAAGAAGCGCTTGTGTGTTTTCTGGTAGGCGCTGTAGCCATAGTTCGCGAAGTAAAGTCTCCTCCATGGTTGAGGAACCAAGGGTTGAGGGCAGTCCTGTCGCCCAGCTGCGGATCCCTGAAAAGTTGCTACAGGCAAACTTCCTCAGAGGGCATGACAAGCTTAATCGTGACCTTCTTGAGAGGCTCATAGCGGTTTTCGTTCTGAGAAATGATAGCGTCTCGAACCTGCATTGATATCTCCTTGGGGAGACAGGACATGAGCTTGCTATACTTTGTGTAGTCGGTAATGATTCTGTGGTTATAAAACTCAGTTGCAAGGTAAGCTAACAACAAAAGAAGATCTATGTCCCAAAAAACGGGACAGAGAGAGTTACAGCGCTAAGGAGAGACTCTACTTTAGTGTCTACCGATTCCATGGCTTAACAAATTGGCGCAAAATCTAGGCTGCTGTATGCAAAAATAAACCGAAAAATATGACAAATAAATGGTGAGCTCACCGGAGAAACGTTCGAAATATCCGACGATGAGATTCTTCCGGAGTCGGGGTCACCAATTTAGCGAGTAGACTGTATCGGGAGCTCGGTGAGCGATTCGAAAAGGCAGATCGGGTCGCAGGGAAGCTTATATTGACATAGTAAAAGCTTCCCTGTTACCTAGCTAGAAAAAACGGCACTGTCGACACTCTAGCTAGGGGAACGGAGGATGCACAGCACACAGGACAGTCGCACGTTGCAACCGAAACGAGCGCCAAGCAAATATGGCGATGAACAGGTCAAGCATTCGAACTCAGCAACCAGTTCAACAGACCACATCGGTCGTCTAGGTGTACAATGAAATAATTTAGTTCAAATTTTACGCAGGCGAACCCGGGAATCTCCAGACTGCTACAAGGTATGTTGTGTTAGGTAGGATTCATAAGATTGAAAAGGTACAATGGTACCTAGTTCCATTTCAAGTAGAACAGCGATTTTGATGGTAAGGAATGACACAGTACGAATATCAGTGGTGAGAAACTTAAGTTTACTAACTGATATGGTTAAACGTTTTGAAGTGTTAGTGATAGAATAAATGTTCTCCTGAAGTGGGTCAGCAAAATGGCGTTCAGACATAGCATCGTTCTTGATAATTGCGATGGCTTGTGACCGATAGCATAGGGCGTAGTGCCCGAATTTGCCGCAGATTTTGCAATTAAGACTGCGTGAGGGACAATTGGCAAATTTGGCTTTATGAGAAGCACTTGCACAACGATAGCAGGATGTCGTGTCCGCTGGTAACTGTCGGAAACGTTGCACCATTGCCACAGCTGAGTCGATCAAACTGAACTCTTTTGATTGCAGTGAAATTTCAATTTTCATTCTGTCGAACACGTAAGCTCCACCCCACGTTAATGTGCACGCCTCTATTTGCAACAGCGCCTCATGTATACGATTGTCAGCGATTCCAGAAATCAGTAACCGAATGAGCATATAGCCTACGATCTTTTTACGGGTACAGGACAAATAATCACACGGTTGTACGGCGCGGCTAAACCGGGCAATTAACCCGTTCAAGGGTTCACCTAGTTCCTGATGCATGCGGGGGGAAAATGTATCTCGCAGTACACACATTCGTTTGGTAACCCCATGTGCGATCGAATCACTGAAAGCTTCTTTAACCGATTTATATCCTTGAAGGCTCAAATCATAAAACTCGCTGCTCCTCATCCCCGAGTAAATGTCGAAGCAGCTTCAATCTCTTTTCCTCACTAAGACCTGTATGGAAATCGCTGATAAACTCTAAGTACTTTTGGAAGGAAGTTTTCCAACGGATGCAGGCATCTGAGGTTGTTCTGATCCCGCAATCAGTTCCAAGTAGAGATGGGGGCTGAAGTGAAAGATTCAGCTTTAGGCACGAGACGCCAAATGTTGTATTAAGAAGGCAACAGAAAAAATTGCGGGTGTATCCGTACTCAAACGATGGATATCATACTCATCATACGGAATAAGCAATCCTAACCGTCTGGATTTTGCACAACCAATGAGAGGAGAGTAGCTGTGTTCAGCCAGCCAATGAGCCTTGAGTAGTGACCTGGTGATGAATCGGCTGCAACAGCCTTTTTTGTCACTTTAATGATTGCGGCTTTGATATGTAATTGCAAAGACTGATGCAAGCCTCGTAGTGCCTGCAGTTACGCGCCACGTCCTCAAGAGTCTTTAGCTAGCAAAGCTCCATCTCTGACTGTCCACCACGGAAGACGCAGGGGACGGAAAGCAGATAGACTGGAAACCAGCGCTTCGATGTTTTGTCGCCATTTGTTAGGTTGGCCACCGTGCGTTTTCATCCAGTTCGACCCTACGCGAGCGGATAGAGCGCACCGTGTTAAACGCACGAACGGCTGCGTAGGATGTGACCTACTGACCGCAGACAGCGCAGCGATCTTAGCTAGTCGAGAGATATGCCCGTAGTACCAATGCCGCGATCTCTAGACTTTGCTAACGGGGTGCTCCCAATGTACACGAGCTATCCTGCGCAGACAACCGCTGTCAACCGTTGTTGTCTACCTTTGCTGTTCTACTAGTCAGCCCATGCAACCATTTTTTCATGCTTGCGTTTCAACAAGTAAACGCTGTAGATGTTTACTCGTACACTGCCATTGATTTATCGAAAGGCCAACCGCAATATTATGTGTTTCTATAGAAACTGTTATAACTAAACACTGGTGATGAATGGTACAAAATATAGCAACATGTATCCCTTCACTTAGTGCGACATGACTTACGAAGTATACAAGACTGAAAGTTATCCTGCAGGGTGCATCATGAAATGACATTTTGATGTATTCTAAGAGCTGTGCACACCACCCCGCTGTTGAACGATGAGTAAAATTACGCATGATCAATATAGGCTACAGGCGCTTTGGGTAAATCATACAGTCTTTTAGTCATGTTCCCCGTGGGAGATGTATTATCAGACAAGGCTCAGTAAATCGCATCCGACTGTTCTGAGAAACACAATGGCTTTACAATCGTCTTTTTGATTGCGACCGCATTGCGGTTCCGTATATCCTACTTTCGGGATTACTGTGATTGTTGAGGATAAGACTTCTATTCTTCATAAAATTTTCTTTTGCCTTTGGCACTATTCCTACTCTTCTAACCGATCTGGAGAGCAACATATTCTCGCTCAATTGAAGCGCTTTGATATCATCGACGTACTTGCTTGTTAACAGATGCCCGGGTCTGGCTTTCTGCTTCACATACTAGACAAATCTCTTGGCCTCTGATATGTAAAATTCGCTGACGAGTGCGTTGGTATAGGCACCGGAGGATGCGCATTTTAAAATCAACTTTCAACTCTGATTAATTTGTGTCATCATGAAGAAAGAAAACAGTTACACCATGCGAAAGTAGCTTAACTGTGGCTTTATATACATGTAATGAAGGATTTGTTTAGTTATTCCGAGTGTAAATCACACCACCAGCGTACGTTTAGACGTCTCGGGGACAATCACACAGCCAAGTCATCCATACCAGCTTGGTCGTTGAACTACCACTCTTCTCTGATGCTTTAGTACATTTCACTCATTAGTGGTATATTTGATGATTATGAACCCTGAGAAAATAAATTGTTCCCTGCCCATTAAGTGCCACTGACATGGTGGTTTGATGCGACAGAAACCTATATGCAAATAGCACCTTGATTGCAAAAATCGTCACACCGATCTAAAGAGTGGGATTGTTCACTAGAAATACACCTGGGGAGAAAGCCTAGCAAATAAGTAAAATATTTAACGCGGTAAGAAGACAGAGGTTTCGATATGTTAAAATTTCGATTGCTATCGTCAGTCGCTACGCAATACAGGCAGAAAACACAATATATGGGGTCCACACTTAATAACATCATTTTTATCTGCTTATCTATGTTACTAAGTGTGGACTTCATATATTACGTGTTTTTCTGCCTGTATTAAGTAGCGACTGACGAGAGCAATCAAAATGTTAACATATCGCAACCTCAATCTTCTTACTACGTTAATGAAGTGGCTGAAGGGGACTCAGTGTTTCAAATTTCTTAAAAGAAGACTCCCCGCTGAAGTTGTGAGATCATTGGATCGATTGTTGTCGTTGCGCTGCAAGATTACAGTGTAACGCGTACGGGTTAAATTTTTATCAAGAATGTACCCAGTCAGGTCGATTACCATCTCGATTTGTTAAAACTTTGTCGAAAAATAAGCTGCTCGCTAACAGTGTGAATCTAGCCAGGGTTGCGTTCGCACATATCGAGGCTTGCATTGAAAGAGAACATAAGTTCCTGGAGACACAAAAGCGATCCGCGGTTGTTTCGAATGGCTTGTCACTTGTCTACCGTTTCAAATTTGAGACAATTTCTGCTGATACTCTCCAGCTTACTAGGACCATGACCCTGCGCAGCCTTCAAGATACCCTTGTGAGAGCGGCCAACATCCCTTTCCCTATCGAGGGCCAGAAGCATGTGTACAATCTGTCTGCAGCTCGGTGCACGCGAGAACAGTTGGAGGTTCTTTCGCTGGGATTGAAATACCGAATACCGCCGAGGCATGCAGACATGATTTACCCACAGAGTAATTTCGAATATCTGTACGATCAACTCAGCGACCTATCGCCGAAATCAACGGCTGATGCAGGATGGTTTCGGGCAAAATTAGTGGATATGGCGCACCAGTTTCAGAACACGCCTATTAGTCAGAGGTGTTGCTCGAAGTCGGAACGCTATGTTGTAATCAAGGAGCTGCAGAAAATGAAGGTTATAATTTTCCTGCAACCGGATAAAGGCACGGGTGTGGCGATAATGGACAAAGCTGATTACATCGCAAAAATGGAGTCGATTCACAGAGATGGACGCAAGTTTCGTATTGACAAGACGTTGGACAACAATATCTCGGTGGAGAAACAAATTATGAGACATCTGCAAATTCTTTTGCTTCATGGTTATATCTCCTAGTCACAATATCAGCAGCTAAAACCGACAGGGACGGAAACACCAAGAATAAGGGGTGCGCCGAAGCTGCACAAGGTGGGAATTCCACTACGCCTAATAATGTGTATGAATAACTCACCCTACCACAAAGTAGCCCGTTGGTTGGCAAATCTCCTAGAACCCGTGCGTAAGCTCCTGAACACGCATTGTTTGAAAGACTCCTTTGAATTGGTGAATATACTGGAACGAACAACACTTGACGCGGAGATCATGTATTCACTAGACCTGGAATCGCTGTTCACGAATGTGCCCCTACGTGAAACGGTTGACGACCTATGCCAAATTATTTTGAATCGGAACCTCACTGTGGGCATTCCTCTAGAGTTCCTGCGAGACTTGATATTGGTGTGTACTGAGAATGTGCGATTTGAGTTAGAAGGGACGGCATGCAAACAGACTAACGGCGTTGCTATGGGCAGTCCATTGGGACCAGTTCTGGCAGACATCTTCCTAGGTATGCTTGAAAAGAAAGTTGTTGCCTGCATAGTTGAAGTCAAGATTTACAATCGATATGTAGATGACATTCTCGTCTTCACTAATGGTGAACATTTTGATTGTCTTGCTGCCCTCCTGAACTCAATTCACCCGAACATTTCTGTTTCACAGGAGAAGGAACTAGAAGACAGACTGCCGTTTCTTGACGTGCTCATCAAGAGAAGGACCGATGACACACTGCAGCGCACGGTGTACAGAAAAGCAACCTGGAGAGACAATACCTACATTTTCCAGCTTCGCCTCAGTTGCATACAAGCGCGACCTTGCAAAAACTCTTCTACAGTGCCAGGTGGATATGCAATCCGGAATTACTCAAGGCTGAAGAAGAGTTTGTATACCGGACTTTGTTAGCCAATGGGTATCCGGAGAAATTCATTCAGACCCATAGCAGTCCCCCCAAGGAGAAGCCGCCCGTACAAACTGCGGAGAAGAAGAATGTTTATCTATTCTGACCGTTCTAGGGGGATCACTTAGCAAATGAAGCTGGTCATAAGCTCAGGTCCGCTCTAATGCCCACCTACTCCACCGCCCAACTACGACTTATTCACACTACACGAAGGATTCCTCTCCACATCCGTTCGAGCAGCGCGCCAATCAGTTCGGCCTGTAACATCATCTACCAGTTCACTTGCAGTTGCGGTGACACTTACATAGGCAAGACTGGTCGCCGGCTGGCTCAAAGGGTGGCGGTACACTTCCCATTGTGGTTAAGTCAGTTGCTGTCTAACCAAGGCGGAGCGAAACAAAGAATGAACCGGAACACTGCCTCTTCTATCTCCAAACACCTCATGCTGACTCATCACCAGGTGAACCCAATCTATTCATTCATGGTGCTGTTGCGCAACAGGAACCCGACGTTGTTTGCAATTGGAGAGGCGCTACTGATAAGGTTGAAGTGTCCCGTGCTCTATGCCCAGAAACAACTGTGACAATCGGTTAGATAGCCTTGGACCTGATTACGTCATTCCCAGCATTTTTATCTGCTTAGCTATGTTACTAAGTGTGGACCTCATATATTACGTGTTTTTCTGCCTGTAATGAGTAACGACTGACGAGAGCAATCGAAATGTTAACATATCGCAACCTCTGTCTTCTTATTACGTTAATGAAGTGGCTGAAGGGGACTCAGAGTTTCAAGTTTCTTAAAATATTTAAGACAAAATTTATTCGATTTAGGTTTCCGTTGCTAATTTATGCTGCTGAATGGTGAGGCCTTGAGGCACAAGAGGTGTAAATAGCGACGACATCCACTGTTAAATTAACAAGCTCGGTCAAATGATGAACTTTGACCCCAATTCTGCTCTAGTCTTCGTAGGAACGTACTCTGCTATGTATGTGGTTAGACATGCCTTTGAAAACAGCAATAAGTGCTCTTGATGGTTTCAAGCTATCCCCCATACTTTTCATATGAATCCACCACCTAAATTATATATGAGGGTAAAGCTTTTTGCGCTGTTGTTGCCGGGATCAGTAAAAGAGTCAGCATATGATGCGTTTGAAAGCACATACACAAAATAGTTATTGCCTGTTTGAAATCTTAGGCAAGGCACAGGAGCAAATAACACCCGTGCTAAATTTTTAACTAAACCCGAGTAGTAATCTGTGCGGTACGGGAGCCTGGTTGTTTGGTATGAAGTTGGTATGACGAGTTTAGCCTTGGGACTTTGCGTTACTAGTTCTTGCGGCTAGCCGGATCACAAACAAAAGCGATTAACCGTTGCTCAGAAAAGTGATCAGGAGTGCTGTTTTGTAACGTGATTGACTGCAACTGACACATTGATGGAGAGGCGTCGAACTAATGCCCGTTTCGAGGACCCCCGGGAACGCCAGAGGAACACTTGCATACACCACCGACGACACCGACGTAGTGACATACAGAGGCTCCATAGAATGTCAGCTGCAAACAACTTTTGTTGGGGAAACATAGAATCATGCCCACAAAATCGCACCCTTTCGGGTGACGCCGGACCTGATTGAAAAAAGTGCTATGATCAATCAACTTCGATTGCAATTACCTATCAAGCAAACTGGATTCCATCAAACTAATCCTATTCTCAGCTGTGTGAAGTTTGAATTGTGCGGTGCTTCATCTAATGGGGTAGATGATCAGGAGACACTTTTATGCAGACGTGGTTACCCCAGTCAACTCATCTTAGCGATCGAACGAAGTTGATTGTACGAATCGTACACAACGAAAACGGTGGATCATAAAACATAGGCTGGGAGGACTGTCTGGCAAGAAAGCGAATTGATAGAATAATTATAACAACTACCTACAACTGCGATTGACTTGGTTTGAAATGTACGGGCTGTGTGTGAAAACTCCAAATCACGACATTTAATGCACCGGTGAACTAAAAAGGTGTAATTGCTCCAAGATGGGGCACACAGTCTGCATTAATATCCTGGATCACCAAAGTCTGAGGCTTAGATTACAAAACTTTAAATAAAAGAAGCGACAAATATCAAGGCTACAAATGAGTGCTAGTCCTTTCCGCGAAAAGGATTCTTAACCCAGCACTCATTTCTGGTCTAGCTTTTGGTTACCGAAATGAGAACATCCGATGCGCTGAAGTCGATCATTGCCCGTGATTCTCAGTTGAAATGCGCTTGGCTGTACGAAAAATATTTATCACCGTCATTATCATCAGCAGCAGCGGTATGTCGAAATTCACACCGAAACCACGGCATAACAATCATCTAGATCGTAACATTTGGGCTGTAAAAAGTTAAAGAGGGTGCTAAAAATGAAACTTAAAGACTTGGAGAATTAAGACCTCCACATCAGACCGACAAACGGGCATTAAGAGGTAGGTTAGTGCAATACTAAGGCATCAGAGTCCGTAAGTCCTTCCGTAACCAACCTCAGACCCCCCACGGATGATTCAGTCCAAAACATAATTCAGACAAATAGTTTGATAAATTACAGGCCATGCGTGGCTTCAGTGTGCTTGCGCACAGGAGGTACGGGGAGGTTGGCATCAAGTGACGAATGGTTACATGCCATATATCAGAGTTGGCGCCGATCGGAATACATGACATTGCATTAAATTGGATTGTGGTAACACTTCTTGATGATTATCCTTTTAGTTACTGATCTGATCTCTTTGCACTATAATGTTTCTAATTAGTTGAACATTTCACTTCCTTCTGTAGCCACAATACGAGCGCAAGAATCTTACTTGTTCTACAACATCGTCACTTCGGTGTCCGATGCTCTCGGAATGTTGAATGCAGCGATTCGGAGCTCAGCAATGTCAGCCAACATGCCTGCGTGGTACATATTTTGTTTAGCTCCTCCCAAGACATACTTCACACTGTCCATCTTCAGTGTGTTCATGACGATTTTAGACGTTACCTTGATATTAGACTATATGGACCCAGTGTGATACAAATATTAACGGTATTTCTTATTTAATATAACTATTAGCACCACAACTAGGACGTCAGCTCATTTGTTCAATACGTAGGTAATAAAACTGCCTATCGAACTAAACAGTGTGCTTTCTGTCATCCATACACCTACAAGTTGGCTACTAGTAGTGTCTCGATCAGAAGAAGAACACCCGAAACATCTGTATAAGACGAAATGTCCTTACCTAGGTGACTGAAGTGAGACGTAACCGACTCGTTTACACTGCTGGCTTTTCTCTCCCGAGGGGATTGTTCGTTAGAATTAAATCACACTGAGGTCGGCCAACCTCAGGTCGGCAAAACCGGACTAGCGTTCCAATTCTCTGGAAGTGATGCGCATGGTGCTGACGACCCGTGCTTTTCAGAGAAATTCGCGAGGACCAGTAAACTGAAGTACCATTGTCAATGACTCGTTAATTTCAGTCGTATTCATTCGAAGAAAAAGTGACTATAATAACTATCCTGGCACTATGTATGACTTTGACGTTATGCTGTTAGAGAAACTAACACTAATTAGAGAATCGATATAAAACTGTGTGTGGCGCAAAAGCAGGTAAGGTGGATGAAAATTCATTTGCACCATTGTTATCGAGAATACCTTTAATAACTTTGCTTCTATGCCAAATACATGATCACTTGTAAAGTAGCTTTACTCGCATTTACTGTAGTATTGTCATTCCATCAGAGTGGATTTGTGGAACATAAAGAACCACACCAGTACCACTTTGCATGACCAGATGTGGTAGGTGAACCACAGTGTGAAAAGAATTGCTGTGGGCAAGCATCCTTCGGGAATCATCATGGTAAAGTCGTCACTCGCTATGGTTCCAACAATTTTGTTTTAATTAAATGCGTTGTCCTGGTGTAGTTACTGTAGCTTGTTGGAACAATTTCAGGAAATGAAGAATTCCCCATCGTCTCCAACGTTTTCTGACAATTAAATACGGTCGGAAACTGATAGTAAAGATCACTTTAAGAAGAAACTTCAGTCCACCTATATGCGTTTGATTCAGCAATTGTCTCCACCGCTGCTGCTGTGTAAATCGCTTTCCTTGTGATTGTGTAGCAATACAGAGACGCGAAAGTATATCCCTGAAACTGCTAGAACACAAGGTTGCTAAGAGCACCCTTTTCGATAAATTTTTAACCCAGATACATTGGAGGTTGAAAGGCAGCGTGCACTTTAAAAGCTGCAAGGAAACGGTTACTCAGCATCGTTCATCCGAAACATGCAGTGAATGACGTTTCTCGTAAAGTGATTACAACCACTCCCAAGGAAAATGTGTTTTTATTAGTTCGTTCAAGGGAGGTACTTTTCGATTTCGAAACAAAAGTTTCCAGTGTAGTAGCCCCCAAACCTCAGCTGCCTATTCACACGACATCACCGATACCGCGCCGGTTGTTGCCCAATGTCTGAAATACCGAGTTCTGTTGTGTTAGGTACTCGGACATATGACTAGGTGTCTGTCTGAACGGATAGCACAGCATTGTCCCTGGGCTTTGCATAATGTGCGTTTAGTTGTGTCAGGATTTCCACTGTAAAACATCTGGCCAAAAGTGGACATCAAATTAAGACTGCTGATGCTTCCGAACTATTTTAGGTCATACAAATATGCTTATCCAATGCGCTTAGGAAAGGAATGTTACGGACGGCCAATGCCACTGCGAGTACGCTAACTAATTGTGCTATGTAAACAGAGGGCGCTTGCTCAAGCGCTTCTTCTACCCTTTGGCTAACGCAGTTCCAAACAGCTTTCACTCCACACGCTGACATCGACCAGATGATGGGTGAGCTACCCAATCAGTTTAAAAGCACATGCTCTCTCTCTTTTGACTATGTGCGTGTCTATGCATGCCTAGGTGTACTGTGGTAGCAGCTACCTGAGTACTTCGACTAATTTATGGATTAAGACAGCTACATTTATGCCTCGTTGTGATTTCGCCAATCTCTACCGTCTGCTGAGATTTATCGAAAGGGTGTTCTTCGGAACTTTGCGTTCTTGCATAGTAGAGAGATAATTCGGCATGGCAAAAACGTTCGATTCAATTTATAGAACATACAGAATAAGTTTACTCACTAGGACTCAGAAAGTCCACGCCATTGTCATTTATTTCTCAAGCCAACCTGAGATACGCTATCAGGCCGGATCTCAGTTGACCTTTGGTTCTCCGTAGGACAGTTCTTGCTTTGAGAGGCATACATGGTCAGTTCAAACTGCTTGTTACACTAATGTTGACAATGGTCCTAGAATGTTGGTAAGAAAAACAGCATGAAATGTGCTGTTGCCGTAAAATGTGTCTTTGGGAACCGGCGGCATGAATTCATTGCTCGAGAACTACTGTGAGAATACCCTGCTAGGTATCAGATTCATATTCTGCTTGTTTACCAACAGTGGCTATAGTGAGCATCTTGCAAACAAAACTCTCTTTAGTGCTTGAAATCAATAAAGTATCGTGTTTGTTTCACTTTGACTGTCCCTTAAGTTGTCAGAATTTGGAAGGTGTCGATTTTGTCTTAAGCTTCGGGTAGATAAATTAAACAAACCTCGCAATTCGAGTCCTTTTTCTATTTGTGACGTCAACAACACGAGTTTAGCCATTAAAATATCACGGGAACTCTTTTCTGAGATCTCTACTATTGAGTTCAGCGACGCTCGGTGTATTATTAAATAAACAAATTCATACATGTGCTGACAAGCTACATATTGCTCCTTAAGTGCTAACGATCATTTGTACAATGAACAGGTTTCTTGGTTTATGTGACATGATTTCATAATAAGAAAATAAATTTAAATAATAGAAACTCGGATCATGAATTTTTCTTTTGGTTCTAGACCCAAGCACCTAATATGTAAGATGTGCCGATATTTGTGTCACCAATTTTTAGTTGTGAGACTCAGGAGAGGATAATAATAGGAAGGGGATAATAAGTTTCATGGACACAGGATTTGATTTTGTGGCTTATGATATGATAGGAGCAAGCTGATTGTAGGCAACAAGCTCTTCATTTGTTATTTATACCAGAATCCGTCGATTATTTTAGAGATTGTTGTGAGCAAAGGATCCTCAGCATATTTCATATAAACAGGAAAGTCTGCAGAGGAATTCGAAATGTGGCATGGTTTGCTCTCATGCGTATCTGTAAAGGCAGTTTGTTACAAAGATCAGTGTATCACACTAGGAAGAAATTCGATCGAGTTTATGACCTGCTAGCTTTGAGAGCAACAAGTACTCACCATTTAGTGTGGGGTAGATTGCAGTTTTCTGCAGATCAAATGCGCTGCTGGTTGCATAGTCGTCTGTGAATTACGTCAAAGAAGCAAAGAAGGTTGCACTTTAGGCTTTTCAGCCAAAGAGAAACCATTTGGAGTTTTTGACAGTGATCGTACTAACTCAGGTTTGAGCAGCTTTCCATTACCAGCTTCGTAAATGACGTTTGGACATTTTCCAGAGCTATTCTGTCTTTCTTACTCAATTGGCTGTGAACGATAGTAGAGTACCCCAGAGTCTGGTCCTACTTTTATTTTGAATGACTGAAGTCGTGTTCCAGGCAGGGAGAAAGTTCTAGTGATATATCCGCATAACTGCCTTGCTTTTGCAACCTGATAAAGCACATGTTCGGCGAAATTGAAAGAGCTAGAGCACCTAATTCCTAAATCCTGAACTGAATCAGACTTTGGGATCACGTTTCCCGTAGGTATGATAGGGCCTTCTGGAATACGGCATGTCTACCCAAGTACTTGGGTGTTAACGCAGGGAACTTCAACAAAGGTTCACCGGGTATAAATTGTGCAGACAGGTTTTCATAGATGCTTCTTCTGCACATTTATAGTTGGTCTGAATGAAATGAGGAAACTAGTTGGGCGTCATATGCAAACAGAAACGGGTGTCAATGTTTGATCGGATCGCATATGTTGAGTACGTAGATTATGAAAAGTAGTGGTCCGAGAACACTTCCTTGGGAGACGCCATTTGGGTCTTTGATTTTGGCGTAGAGTATTTTAAGTGATTTGAACTACCTGGGTGTTTAGTATGGCCCTTGGCAAAAGGACGGAACAGAACGCACAGGCGTAGTATGAAGCCGTTTAATCAAAGTATTCTACGTTACATTGGTTAGAAATGCCGAAAAGAAAACTATTGAAATAAACAGTTTAAGGAAACGTCAATGTCAACCAATCATGTGGGCACCTGTGTTCACGAATTAATATTCAACTACAAACGTGTCACTCATCTCATCCGTGGTAGAGACTGCCTGCTCCGGGTTGATACCGATCCACTGGCTTAGGAGTGAGTTATAATTGTCGTACTTGAGGTTTTTCCGCATCCGTTTGCGGTTTTTGGTTTTATAAGGCGGATTCATTGTCAGTTTTAAGAGTACCAGTCGCTTTTTGATCCCACGCATGTAGTTCGATTGAGCGTGGTCCGAAATGGTCAAAATGACGAAGAACTACACGGCCGTCCTCCACCGGTAGCTCCGATTAGTTATTCGTTGAGGACGTGAGAGCAGCAGGTTGCCTGCTTTCTCCGTGAGATAGTCTTCTGTATACCGAAACAAAATCATTGACACATTTCCTCTGGCATCTAGTCATGCTTTGAATCAATTCTCCTTCGTGGTTTCAGGAAAAGTAGGTGCAGTCTAGTTCGTCGTGGCCAGCCAAACAACTCCGCAAGTGACTTCCTGTCGAGTCAGTTGGTGTCGTGCGGTAAGTGAACAGGAGCCGATTCAAATTATTTTGCACAGTTTCATGAGTCTGCTTGAGGATGAAATCGGAGTTTTCCCTCGTCCCACACATTTACGCGTGCCCAGTCCCTGCATATAGGTTTTTCATTACCGACATTGCTTAGTTACCATTTCACTACACCTGTTTCATCTACGTCCGCATTCCGCCTCCTTCCTATCAGCGGCATCACCCCATGTTTGAACTGTGTCTTGCCGCGCCTGTCCTTCCTCGGTCTCTGTGCACCCACAATCATTTGTTCACGTTTAACTTCCAATGACTTTGCCAGCACCCAAACACTCGTACGCCCATTCGTGGGTTGTGCCGCTGGCAGGCGATGCGATCTGTCCTCAGAAGTGCTAAACGTCCTTGGAATCTTTGGATCAATTGCTCAGTGGACTTCCGTGTCTGATGAACGTCAATGTTTACCTCACACTTAAACGTTAGATATGAATGGAAGGAGGAAGCCGTTGGTGAAGGTCTTGGAAGCTGACAAAAAGACTCGGCGAGTTGATAATTTGCTTTCTGTCGCTGTAGATGCTGTTTCTTGCTCTGGTTCACAGCGTAGTTGTAAACGTAACGTTAGTTTAAGTCCTCGTGATGCACTGGTTTCCTTTAGGTGAGTCCAGCTTAAAAAGAAATAGCTGTTAGCTGCGTTAGAAGTAGAAAATTGGAGACGCCTTTTACTGACTTAAAACGAAATAATGATGGCCAGATTACTTTAGGTGTTGGATGGCGTTGACGGGCTGGATAGTCAAATTGTAGCCGACTGTAGCGCGGTAACATAGAGTGTGCTGATGGGACAGTTTCTCGATGACTGTCAGCAAACCCTATCTTCGGCACTGAGCCTTTTACCCCCAATTTGACCAAATGCAACCCTTCCGTAGTTCGCAATTAGATCTACCTAGAGTAGCACTGGAGTGTTTTGACGGCAACCGTGCAAATTACTGAAGTTTATCAAACAATTTGAGTATTCTGTCGTAGCTCGCATGTAGGACATTGGCCAAAGTTTGCTTTAGTTGGTTCACTAATGCAAAGGCGGGGCAAAAGAGGTGATAGGTTGGTATGCCACCTTATCTCCTGAGCAGGCCTATGACAAGGCTAGAGCCATCCTTGGTGATTTGGTTGGCCATTGCCTTTTGGTTGTCAGGTCACTAATTGATGGTTTGTCTATAGGCTTGAGACCACTTGTTGGAGAACATGACGCTCTGTCTCGCCTCTCCATCAAATTAGACAACTGTTATGTGGTCCTAACTCAATTGGATTTTACCGCAGCTTTAAAGTATGTAGCCATAATCAACGGAGTGGTTCGGTTTCTGCCAAACACCCTACAGCCGAGATGGGCAATGGTGGCAGATACTCTCGCTCAAGAGGGACAGAACATATCATTCAAAGCACTGACAGCATTTGTCGCTACTGAAGCTCGAGTGGCATGTAGCAGATTTGGACACTTAGCGACCACACTCACTGTGTGTCCTCCTCCTCCTCCTCCTCCTCATAGTCATCATTGCACGTTAGCTGGAGGTGGAAAACACCTCAGCTATTGTGCCGCGATACAAAAGGCAAGCAAAGAAAAATACAAAGTGGTACGCCCGCTGAGTCCCCAGTAACGGATGGACATCGTTCCAGAGAGCTAACAGCTGGCTGCCGTAAAAGAAAGTCATATTATGCCTAACGAATAAGATCGTGATTGGAGGGGATGCTAAACAAGAGGGGGATGAACAAAGGAACTCACAACACAAACGCCATTGGGGCCGGCTCCTAGCCATATCAGCAGGTGTGTCCAACCAAACGTGTTCACCGTCCTTAGGACCCCAGCCAGGCAGTCGGGATGCACCAACCGACGTCAACTTCAAAGTGAGGGTTTTCATTTCTCGACCAAGTTATCACTTGGCCTCTCCTCCTCCTCTTCCAACCGCACCCACAACGCGCAAACAATGCACCTCGCAGAAGTCGGTGTGCTGGCATGCGCAACACGTGGCCCAACCATCGGGGCCTGGTGCGTGATATAATGGTTCTGAGCGATTCACTTGCTCTTCCTGCACCAAATAAGCGACGTCGAACACGCTCATTGCTCACGCGGTGTTCCCACCAGACATGAGCTAAGTTGCGAAGGCAGTGATGATCGAATGTGACGAGTCTCTTCATGTCTGTCGATCTAATGGGTCAGATTTCACAGCCATATAGGAGAGTTGAACGGACGGCTGCGTTGTAAACTCTGCCCTTGAGGGCGAGAGTAATGTCGCGTCTGCGCCACAGGTGGCAGAGATTGGCAAAATCACCTCGAGCTTTTGCTATACGGTTCGTAACCTCATCTTCAATCCCACGGGTGTTAATATAGCTGCCCAGGTACTTAAATTCCTGAACGACTTCTAGCAGATCACCAAAAAGCGTTAGCGCAGGGTTGGGTCCCTGCCAATCTTGGAGAAGTACTTTGCATTTCGATGGAGCAAAGCATAGCCCAAAACGATTGACAGCCAATGCTAATCGGTCCAGTGCTGCTTGGCATGTTTGGGAGCTGTCACAGACTAGGGCAATATCGTCCGCATACTCCAAGTCAAGAAGTCGCTCAACAGGGCGTAGCTCCACACCTTCTAGGTCGTGTCCAGCGAACGCTGTTTCATTGACTTCCTCAATAGCGAAGTTGAAGAGGAAAGGTGACAGCGGGCATCCTTGTCTCACACCGCTGGTGATACTGAAGGATGGCGAGAGTTTGCCATAAACCCTTACCCTGCCCGAACTATGTGCGTGCAGCGCTTTGATAATGTTTACATATTTATCAGACACACCTTTCCTCAGCAGACAGTTCCAAAGGGCACATCGATCGACTGAGTCGAAGACACCTATTATGTCAAGAAACACGACAACAGTGGGTCGCCAATAAACATGGCGGTGCTCCAACATTTGACTCAATGTGAAGCTGTGGTCGATGAAGTCCCGACCTCGACGAAATCCGCCTTGCTCTTCACGAATCTGGCTTTCACGAGTGCCAGTCAGTCTGTGGAGAATGACAAAGGCAAGCAATTTAGAGGCAATGGAAATCAGACTGATCCCTCTATGATTTCCGCCTGATAATCGGGTGCCTCCCTAGAAAATTGGGACAATGACGGAGCGGTTCAATTCTGTCGGGACTGTCTCCTGCTCCCAAAGTTTTACTAGCAACTCGTGTAGATCATCCACTAGAGCAGGTCCACCGAATTTGAAGAGGGCTGGGGGAATTCTATCTGCCCCTGCGGCCTTATGCAATTTCAACAACCTGATCTCACGTTCGACTTCGGCGCGTGAGGGCGAGTCCAAGGAGACGGCCCAAGGAGAAGGGCGCTCAATGCCCGAAGAAGAAAGCGATAACTCAGGTTGGTTAAATTGCCTTGCACAGTGTTCAGCCCAACGCTCCAAGCGTTTTGACAGGCTGCGCATCGGCTGCCCACTCTCGTCGCGTATGTTCTCGCTAACACCAGGCCTCCTGTTGCCTGTTTCCCGTATCAGACAGTATAACTTACGATGGTTACCAATGGCAGCGGCTGTTTCCATCTCAGATGCACGATGAGACCACCAGGTTTCGCGGTCCTTCTTTAGGCTAGCACGTAGTTTTGCCCTGAGATTTTTGCGAGTCTCATTGTATTGGCTTCCAGCCGGAATACCTCGGCGAGCATCCATAAGTTTCAGAGAATGTGTAGAGACCCAATGTCCGGTTTGGCAATTTGTGTTGCCACATGAAGACATGCCTGCTAACAGCAACGCTTGACGAGTATGCGACCGGTGATCTTCAACGGTGTTTAGTGGGTGCTTACTCAGCCCAGATTACAACGCACTTTGATACACATTCAGAACATCTGGCTTCGCCAACTGGCTGGTGTCAATCCGTTCACATCGACGTTGCGGACGTCCACCGAAACGCGCCAGGAGGTCGGCACAGACAAATGCGTGGTCAGAGTCCACGCTCGTGCTCCAGATCGAGCTACAGTTTTGGACACAACCTCTCCAGAGGTAACTGATTGCGATATGATCGATTTGCGTCCATGAATGGCCCGAGGCTGGTGGTCACCAAGTCACACTTCTGCGGGTGCTGTGCCGAAAGTTAGTGCTCGCGAGAAAGTGTCGAGCATCTTCACACAGCTGAAGCAATCGCTCACCATTATCATTACGGGAGCCTACACCATGTTGGCCGCCTAGATGAAGCTCATCAGAGGACAATTTTCCGACTTGGAAGTTTAGATCGCCGGCCAACACCACAGTATCCGTGCTTCTTCTGTAACGAAGGAACTCGTGAAGTTGCTGATAGAAATCATCTTTTACCGAATCAGTTCTACAGTTTGTAGTGGAGTAGGCCGCAATGACAAACAGGCAGCGTTTGTCCCCGCGCGACTTCGTAGCACGGAACGAACCAGCTAATCTAACGGCGCACATCCTACTGTTTACTGGGATCCAATCAATCATGAGAGCTTCAGCCCGGGGACTCAAAACAATGCCGACGCCAGCTTGACCGGCATTTGAAGCTGCATCATCGCCAGATAGGCGCAATGAGAATGTGCCGCCAGTGTCGCATGTCGGAGATCTCAGGGTAAGCACGGAGCTGGAATCTTGCAGGCGGGTTTCTGATGAACAGCAAATATCGATCGTTAGGGTCCCTAGTGTGCGGGCAAGTGCTGCTTGTTGACCAATCTGCAGCAAAGTGCGCACGTTGAGGCATGCCAGTCTTAGCGAGACACGAGGACTCCAAAGGGAAACGGATGAACTGACGTTGTCCGCGTGGTTGAACATGGACTTGTCGACTGGATTGGAGCGAGGTCCTGCGATTGTGTGTGATTTGAAATTAGAAGACAAGCGACTATTGAAGTAAGCTGGGGTAGGGCCAAGAATTGGGGGATTGAAAATGGGGTGGATATAAGTAAAGTTGGAGCGGGACAATAAGGATGCAGAAGCGCAAGAAGGGGTATAGGAAGACGGGTAGGCCTGGGCAGTAGCATCCAAATCCCTATCCACCCTGCCCGATGCAGCAGATAGGGCACCGTTGATTATCCTCTGCGATGGCCAGAGCACCAAGAAATTGTTGTATGAAGTGCTCATTGTATTGCGTGGGCAGAATACTGTCAGGTTGCCCAGGCCTTGACAGGAGAACGATTAGGGTTCTAAACCAAAGCCTTTGGTTCAAAACCTTACCGCAAGGAAGCGGGTTTTGGCACTGGACTACAAAGCCCGTTTTATGAAATGAGGAGCCACCCCCATTCCAACCCCCAACCTGGAGGACCAAGAGGCTGAGTTTGTCAGGTCTCTAACCATCGACCAATCTGGCATGAGTGGCTCTGAAGGTCCAAAGAATGCACCACCCAGCATAGCTCAATGGATCTCTGAGGCTCGCAAACCATCGCACCAAGGTAAGGTCCAGCCTCATTGCGATGGTCTGTGTCCTCAGAATGCAGCACATTCCTAACGGTCGGTTGACACACGCACCGACCGTAAATATTTCTTTTGCACCTCCTCGGAGCAGTCCAGGAGACCAGGATGCCTAGCGTGTAACGAAGAACGCGACACAATAGAATGTCCAACGTTCCCCATTTCGGACGTTCCCGACCGGTGGGAGCTCTTAAGATCCAAAGCGGGATGTTACATTGTTTTCGACCAGGCCATTTGACTGTGAAATGTCAAGATAGTAATGGGTGCCAGGTATCCTCATGTAAAGGAATGCACCATCCCCTGTTGAAAGCGATAAAAATATCTAGTTCTTCGCAGAAGACTTCCAAGGTTTTGCATACAGCCAGTTCGGCTTTCGAGAAGGTCTGTCTTAGAGTAGCTCCGGTACTTTTAGTGGGTCCCTTGAGATCGGTCGAGACTTACGCGCTGTTGGACAACGGTTCTGAGGTAAGATGTGTCGAAGAAAACATCCTACAGGAGGTCGGGTTAAAGGCCAATACTGCTTCTTTGAAAGTACAGATATTGAGTGGGTTTGCACTTTTAAACGCAGGTCTTGGGGATTTCCATTAATCGGCCTCGGATGGCTCTGCTTCCATTACTGCTGAACGAGCTCATGGACTTCGGCGTCTACCTTTGAACCCCGTATTGTGCTCTATCAGCCAAGTCGCGAGCCGTTGGTTTCCTTTCTCATGTTCCTTTTGCTGAGCTTAAAGAAGCTAGAGTTTGAATTCTTCTGGAAGCAGATATCCCTTAATTCTAGTGGCAGCTACAAAAGCGTCGGGGCGGTCAGCAGCTTCATCCGCTACGAAAACCTCGTTAGTATGGACGTACCTTGGACCAGTTAGCCGGATTCAATAGCCCTTGTGTGACAGTGACCTTGCAAGGTGAACTCGGACAGCAGCTCTTTCTCTGTAGACGACGAGAAATCCCCATCTATCACGGAAAGTTCAGTGCGACTGGTAGGTGGACAAGTAGAGTAAGTATTCCCTAGGAAAATTCGGCGAACGGAATTCCCAACCACTACGAGTCAAATTGGCTCCCACTGCAGTTCTCGAGCAGTCGATTCTTGGGTAATCCATCGGTATGAGAAAAATACATCGAAACTGTATTCGAGATCATTAGGAAAATTGCTCATTGTTAGCGAATTTCGATATCACTGTTGTGGACGAATGGTGGCACCAGCACAATGTTCATATGGAATCCGATGCATGCTTCGGAAACTTATAGCTACAGCTCTCCCGCGACATTTTCATAACCGATAGCCGCCTTATTGAAATAGCGACTTACGAACCGAAACTTTTAGTCGTCGTCCAAATGTCCTTGTGTACTTCAACCCATCTTGTCAGCGTGTGCGTGCTAATCGTGCAATCCTGCGCTCTGTGTTTAATTGGACGTATCCGTACAAATTCTTGTGCCACGTCTTCGGAAGTACGCTCAATCGATTCGGATCACTGAGCTCTATCCGACGGCGTCTATATTTTTGAAGTAAGTCCAACGACACGCTAGTACACCACAAACTAAGTCTTCGGAAGTCTATTCACCAAGGCCAACTTGAGTAACTTTGCTTATTTGAGTTTCATCAGTACCTTCGGGATACCATTCGACAGATCTTTTTTAAGGCTGTCATACAATATATAACTTAGTACGGTGCACCAGGGTATACCATAGATACAAGCATTTTTGTCATCTCACCTTACCACCATATTTTTACGTGCATTTCACTGCACAAAGCCTGTGTGATTTTGCATACCCGTGCGCCTAGTGACGCACCACCCAAACGCGCTGACTGGAGCAGACAACTGAGGCAGCCAAACGACGTGACCAGCGCAACCTAAAAGTGCATACAGACCATTGATCCATGGGCCGGAGAAGTTTGTGAACCGGGAATCCAGTAAGCAACACAGCTAAGGTCAACCGGGGCTCAGACAAGCGGGGAACTGAAATCCGCTCGAAAATCACGTGTTCGTTCTGTGCCAATTCATATGACGCGACAAATGTGAACGTTGCACTTAACGAAGCTAACAGCGTATCGACAGATAGCTTGTGGTTTTGTGACATATGTTCAAATAGTCCGATAGTTAAAACTGTTCAAATATTTATGATAAGGCGTGAAGCATTGATTGTTACATCTGCAGACCAAAAGGAACTGATCGCAGCACTGGGAGGGAAAATCTCAGAAGTCGAGTTGCAGATTAGTGCATTACGTAGCCCGAATCCCCGACCGGTTAAAAGGCAAAAGCTCTCTAGCAAAAGTGCTACCCAGTCCAGCGAATGGCAAACACCGTTAGTGAAAAACAGCAGTGAAAACAGGCCGCTCGAACGGTACCCCAAGTCTCACGTAATGCGCCAAAGCATGCAGTTACGCACAAATTGTATGCCCACCTCCGTCAGTAGCTGGTCAACAACAATTGACCCCTACAGATAGCGCAATTAACGGCGTTGCACGTAAAAATTCTTGCTGTAGCCTTGGCGTATTGTCCACGGAAGACAAGCCAGACACCCCCACTCGACAAATCTACGCTCACAAAAACTGCAGCGCAAACCATTACTACGCAACCAAAAGGCAATGACAGTAATATGTTCAAACTTCCCAGAACCCACTAGCGAATCGCTAAAAGGTAGATAAACCGAGGAGCAAAACCGGTGAGCTGAAATAACCTGCGCACTCGGACTGAAAGTTCTCCCAACTAGTCTTACAAGGCTTTCACGAAACCCATCATCTCCGCACTTAGGGGAACCTCGGTTACTGCGAGTAACTTTTGGCAACACGCGTAAACTGGAAGATGTTCTCTTAGCAAGCCACATGCTAGTGAACTCTTCTGTCAGTGCCCGCATTTTTCCTGTTAGGCCATGGGCAGAAAGACCGAAGCGTAAATCCAACCCTAGTTCGTCACGTCAAAATGAGATGAAGAAAGTGGTACTGCTTCATGGTGTGCCAGAATTGAAGCATGACGATAGCAGCGAACGACAGAAGCGCGACATCGAAGAATGGCGGTACATCGCAGAACTATACGACATGAAGAATCTCGTGGCTTTTGACGTCACCCGTCTCATTGCTTCCACAAACAACCAAGGTAGTGGGCCACGAATTTTGAAAGTTACCTTGGCTGCGCCCGAAATGGTATCAGTGGCAATGCAAGCATGGCATGACAACAGGAAACTTGGGCCACCAGAAGTACGGTTGAGACCATTCCTTCAATTAGTACAGACCTCAGATACAGATGAGCCAGCCTCAATTGTACAAATATCAAACCAGCCAACTGTGCAAACAACCGTTTCAAAAAACTTCAGCAGACCGGCACTATTTGTGCCCGTCACTCACAGCGAACCGAGCTCCTGATGCGTCAACAAATACAATGCTGCTACACCAACCCTCAGTGGTTGTACTCTAAGCTCTCGGAGCTGCGCAACCGACATGAAACAACTACTTGGGACCTCATAGCAGTCACTGAAACTTGGCTCTCAAATGACATACTTGATCCGGAGATTGAACTCAGTGAGATGTCAGTCATTCGAAATGATCGTCCATCTCGCGGGGGCGGTGTTGCTCTCTACTATCGAGATTATCTGAAATGTGAGGCACTTACCGAAAATTCCCTTGTTATTCCCGACGCATTATTTTGCCGACTGCTTCACAGAAGAAGAGTGACGCTTGCCTCTTAGCAGTTATTTATAGACCTCCGAACTCATCAGCAGACAGCGATAACATTCTGTTAAAAGCCCTCCGCTATGCTGTTTCACAAAAGTACTCTCACTATCTTATAATGGGTGACTTTAAGGTTCCTTCAATAGCATCAGTGTCCCCTAATTGGCCATCATTTAAATCGAAACTCCTCGAATTCATGGATTTGGCAGTTTTGTATAACCATGTGCATCGACCAACCAGACATCGCGGTTCAAACAAACCAACACCCCTGGACTTAATCCTGACTAATGGAGAGTTGATGGTTGAGTCAGTAGCATACGATCCTCCACTGGGCTGTAGCGATCATTCAGTCCTAACATTCGGTTATGTATGTTATGCCATTATTGTTGCTAAAGAAAGAGAGACTCAACGCACTATTACGGACTATTATAAGCTGCGCAGCTTAGCAGCAACCGTTGACTGGGAAGTACAGACGCACAGCTCAGCGAATGACGCGTGGAATGAATTGAAAGACAAAATTAACTGGGTCATACAATCAGCATCGAAGCATTACGAGCATTGAGCCGGACCAATACGTGGATCCGGAGCAGAACACGTAAATGGATCAACAGAAGAGATGAACTCTGGAGGCAACATTTGCTAAGCCCATGTGATATCACATGGCAGGATTACAAAGTCGTCGGAAACTACTGCACGGCACTCATTAGAGTCGATAAGTACGAACGGCAGGAGAATATGGTGCTGAAATTTACGAATAACACCAAACTGCTCTACAGATTTGTGAATGGCAAAAGAAAGGTTAAGCCCGGAATACCACCACTCAGGACGGCCAGTGGCCTAACGACTACTGCTGTGGATGTCGCGAATGCTCTACTCTTGCAGTTTGGTTCGGTATCTACAAATGTCATGGAATCTTCGCCCTATCAACTCCCAACAAATGTCGTTGGCTTATCCAGCGTCACGTTTACTCCAGCAGCTGTTGCAAGCAAACTACAGTCACTTCGGGAGTACAGTGCCCCTGGAATCGACATGATCTGCCCAAAAGTACTAAAAACCCTTGCTCCCACCATGGCAACACCACGTGCAACCATTTTCCAGTGTCTGCTTAACTGCCATACACTCCCATCTGAGCGGAAAAATGGAATTATCACTCCAATATATAAAGGAGGCAAGCGCTCGGATCCTGCTAACTACCGACCTATTACTCTCCTTCCTGTTTTGTCAAAAGTTATGGAATTGGTAAGCTCAGGTGAACTGACGAGATACTTTGAAAGTCAACAGATAATTTTTAATGCCCAACATGGGTTCCGACGCAGACGATCTTGTCTCACCAATTTGACGACTACTCGGGACTTATGGACCAGGGCGGCTGATGAAGGAGTGCCCATAGATGTGATACACCTGGATTTTTCTAAAGCATTCGACAGGGTCAATCACTTCTTTCTTCTCCAAAAACTTGCTGCCTACGGTATCAACGGTTCCCTGCTCACCTGGTTGGAAGACTACTTACACGACAGAGCAATCAAGGTAAGAGTAGCCGACACCTATTCCGAAAGCCTTTACGTCTCCAGTGGTGTTCCACAAGGATCCGTCCTCGGCCCGCTACTATTTTTAGTCTACATTAATGACCTTTCAGCAGACATTCTATCTACAATGCAAATATTTGCAGACGATGATACAATATGGACAGCAATTCGCTCAGCATCCGACCGTGTCTACCTCCAGGAAGATCTGATCCGGATTAACGAATGGGCAGAAAAGAACCAGCTCCCACTGAACCCTGCAAAGTGCTACCTGCTGACGGTGCACAACAGCTTCGTTAACACACCTTTTGGGGCAACACGTCATGCAACACGTGACTAGTGAACGCGACCTAGGTATAATCGTGCAAGAGAGTCTTGGAAATTCGCTCCAATGTTCGAAAGCAGCAAGTGTAGCGAACATGAACTTAAAACTTTTGAGGCGAGCTCTCGAAACTTTTGAGCGACAGCTAGTACCATTTTTGATTAACTCCTACATTCGTCCTCATGTTGAATATGCAATTCAGGCCTGGTGTCCATGGTTGAAACGAGACATCCGCCTCTTGGAACAGCCCCAAATAAGAGCCACAAAAGCAAAGCGTGGACTATCCGGTAAAAGTTACAAAATGCGTCTTCGTGTACTCGGTGTGTTCTCATTAGAATACCGACGGCTTCGCGGAGATCTTACTCTCACATACCGGATATTAACCGAAAGCGAGCATCCATGTACATCACTGTTGACTCTAGCTCCATACAAACAAAACCGAGACAACCACCTGAAACTAATGACACAACATTCTCGTTTGAATTGTAGAACGTATTTTTTCTCAGTTAGAATCTGTTCTCACTGGAATGCATTACCAAACTATGTGGTGAACGCACCAGACATGACGACATTCGAAAGACTTAGACTTTCATCTTAGTGATAAACGATACACAACACTTTGTTAAAGTGCAATGATTTAACCACTGATATTTTACGTTCCACGTTGGAACATTTTGATTTTAATTTTCTTTTGCATATCCATCCTGTGGGTCTTGTAAAATTATGCTTTTTATCCCATCATACACAATTGAACCATTGAACAAAAAGCAGCCAGTGATGTTCGTCTCCTCCGTGATTGTAGTTGAACGTCAACATTCATTTAAGTTTTAAGACCCTTGCTAGCGACGCGAACCTTGGCGCCCATTACGTGAACAATTATACAACCTATTTAATTCGAGACGTAATTACTGAATCATAAGTGTCCTCAAGTGCTGAAAAAGAAACGTTTGGGGCAACCGGTTCGGATGTGCGGGCTATCACAAAGTATCCTGACAATACTTGTGTTGGAGGCGCCGACCAGTAGTGGCCCATCGGAAGGAGGATTACACATCCTTTGGTGGCGCTACACCACGCAGCTGCTGCGTTGCGGAAGAGTTTGAAGCTACGCTATCCAACTAACTCTGACCGCTTTCAACTTGCTAAAGCTGCATCACCCATCGGTCAGTCTCCATCAATTTCACGGAGAAGTTACAATGAGATAATAGGGTCTTTCCCGCCGCCGTAGTTACAGCTGTCTTAGTAGTTTGCGATGCTATACCTTGGGACATACGGTAGCGCTATTCCTCACTTTTGGGTAGTTGTTCACATTAGTAAGGGTTAGAATGACAAGCCACCCAGAGCAAATCATGGTTGGTTTCTTAGGATGAGCCTTACGCAAAGTTTAGAGATGGTGTCTTCGAATTGTGGAATAAACTTGCAGTTGCTATAAACAAGTGAGATCTTAGTAGTACTCCGGATTGTTTCAGTCCATTAGGTGCTGAGACAACTGTACTCAAATCCAAGGATGAGCTAATCTAAGCAGACTTGCGAAAACATTGTTTGCTTGGAGCAGGTGAAATGCGAGAATAAATAGTTCCGGCGGTTGGCTCTCCGCAAGTGCGAGGTGGATCATCGGATCTGCTGCTCCAGGGAGGACGACTGGGAGCCAAATCAGCCGAAGTGGGGAGGAGCAGGTGTACCAATGTAAGTTATGTGAATTCCATAGTGGATGTATCTACGGTAGGGTGATCCAGAGCAAAAGTATATAACAACCATTCGCTGGCAAATACGGATAGGCTTTTGGCGTGGGGGTGTAATCGGAAATTCCTGACTTCCCAAACATTTACGCTTGCTCAATCCCTGCATAAAGGTTTTTCGTTACCGACATTGCTTAGTTACCACTGCACTACACCTGTTTCATCTACGTCCGCATTCCGCCTCCTTCCTATCAGCGGCATCACCCCATGTTTGAACTGCGTTTTGCCCCGCCTGTCTTTCTACGGTCCCTGTGCACCCATAACCATTCGTTCACGTTTAACTTCCATTGACCTTGCTATCACCCGGGCACCGGTACGCCTTTTCTTGTGTTGTGTTCCTGGTAGGCGAAGCGATCTTGCATTGATCTCATTAGGCCCGCATTTGTCGGCTCCATTTGGTCAAATGGTTTGACATTTCTTTACATCGTTTTATTTTTACTTGCGCGCCGTGCGAGCTCCTTTGTATTTTCGTTAATGGAGCGGCCTGTGTTTTATGATCTAGTGATTGCTCATGCATTGAAGGATCTTTTGATGCAATTGAGGTTAGAATTATTTAAGGTTTTCCGGTTTCTTAGGCGTAGGATTTTAATTGGCCAGCTTTTTCTGTTTCGCTATTGGTTCTTGCTTATTTTCCTAGGGTACACGCGTAGCGTTAATTCCTAGGCATTTTTGAAGCTTAAAGTGGAAACCTTGCTTAACAATCTGAGCTACACGTGCTGCCTTTGCTTTCCACATCGCAGACTTGATGCACTGTATACTGCTTTTACATAGGAACTGTAGGAATTCTTCACGGGTAAATGACGTTCTGTTTTCTGTGTATACCATCTCTGGAATACATAAAATGGCGAATATTGAGCGTTTTCTTGCAACCGTTGCTGTTGAAATCGCAGTTGGAACTGGATGTAGTTCTATCCATTACCAAGGAGCATGAATCAAAAGTAGACACATGATTTCATTGATTAGGCCAATGTAGTCCGCGTGTACGCACTGACAAGGCTATGCACTTATCGACCGGGGAGATATTTGTCTTCGGTAGCTCTGAAGTGGTTCACAATTCTTCAGCATCCGCTCTATATCATGGTCAATGTTTCTTCGGCAACAGTAACCGCGTGCTAGTGCCTTCAGCCTGTGCACTCCATAGTGTGCGTCATGCAACCCCCTCAGCAACTGGACCGCAGTTCGTTTGGTGGAACTATGCCCGAGCCTCGAAACGTACATCCGTCCTACAGACTGTACTCATTACTCTGACAGGCGAATGGTTTCTATTCGTCTGACTGCTTTTAGCCCATTCGATCATCAACAAGCTTTACGCCATCGACAACACAAGGTCTCTGTCAGTCAGGTGCCGCACCACGTCAATCCGGGTAGGTGTCATTTCATGGTGTTGCATCAAATTAATAAACTCTATGGGTTCACTCTTCGTTTTTGTGCCATGCTGCGGCAAGAGGAGACTAAGTGCAACCGCAACGGTGGTGCTTGTTCCTTTTACACAGTGAAGTTTGTAAGTATAAGCACTCAGAAGTAGTGCCTACCTTTACATTCAAGACGAAGATATCCGTTGGATTTCATCCACTTCAACCAGAAGCCAAACAAGTGGTTTATGGTGTTGTGTTGAGCCTGGAATAATAGTCGTTAAGGAATGACACGTAAGACGTGTCAAATGCGGGACGGTATAGAAATCAGAGGCGACTGAACCCAACGTAAATTGTGCAGGCTACAAAAATAGGAAGCGAATCAACCAGAGCGAGGAACGGTGCAGCAAGATACTCACCCAAACGCTTGTTTCAACGGATGTGCAGTCAGTAAAACAAGTGGACGTTTTGAAGGTTAAAACAAGGGTAAATTCCAACGTTGCAAAATACTAAAACAGCTTGTTTGCCGGTATACTACAAGGGCCTCCCCTAGAAGGCTGAAGGTTGGAAGCCTTCGATAGTGCTGTTAGTGGGAGAAAACGGAAGGTAAGGATGGGTGTGTTTAGTTGCGTGGGCTTGAGCAAGGGCTTCCAAGGTGGCGTGTGAAGCAGAAGTAGTTGGGTCCATGCTTTTGTTTTGTTTTATCTATGCTGACATTGTGGGCCAGAGTGCATCGTCGGTGGGCCCTCGGGGCTGGTTGTTCGGACTGCAAAAAGAACTAGAGCGTCCAGAAAACGACCGACAGAACCTTCCCTTTGCTGCAGCCCCGACGGTGCGCTTGGGAGGTGTCACTCCCTTCATCGCATTCCAGTTCACGGTCCTCCTCCCACGAAGAAATCCGGGCGTCCTCGGCAAAGTCTATCCAGGCGTTTAAGAACCAACCCGTTCGTGGCTGTCTGCGGCCGAGGGCGACTGATTGTTCCTTGGGTTAGGAAGAGGGTCTTGGGTTGGCTGGCGAGTCACTCGGAGTTTGCGTTGAGCCGGTTGGCGGGTCACCAGAGGGTTGTCTTGACAGTTCCGGTGGTTGAGTTTCTGGAAGGTAGAACTTAGAGGGGATGGGCAAGGGTCGGGGAAGTGATTTGACGCTAGAGGGTACAAGGTATGCATGATAAAAGCAAATACGCTTTTTAAGCTTTCAAAATGTTTTGGTTATTTTGTTTGTCGCTTTTGCAAAACTTTAATGGATGAGACGCATGGTTACCACTAAAGACCAAAAGTCGTGTTAATCTATATAGCAAACGTTTACAAAGTCTGAAAAGCGGACAGGATGTTTGATCTGTCTGCCGCGTCGGTCGGTTGCCTGGGGTTGAGGCGGTGTAGGTTGAGGGTCAAGAAGTACTGGGGATTTCTGGATATCCAGTGCTCGGGAAGTCACCGCAGGTGTGGGTACTTGTGGGATAGGATCAGGCTGGGTTGCAAGTGGTTAGTCAAAGAAAGCCACTTTGAGACTGTCGATGGACACCATAGTTCGGTGACCATTCTGGTCTAAAGTACAATTTTTCGGAGTCAGTTGCAGAACTCTGAAAGGGCCAGTGCAGGGAGGCTGGAGAGTGCGCCGCACTACTTCGGTGTGGAGCAAGACGTGAATGCAGGTAGAGAGTCCGCTGTGCATTTGCACATCTCTAGACTGCTCAAGGGGCGGAGTCGGGCGTACTAAACGCATGCGTTGAGCTAGGGAAGACGCTAAGTTTGGCGGAGGCGTGCCCGATGATGCGGGAGCTGAAACGGATTCTCCTGGCAACTTTAGCGTTGGGTCGTAAACCAGCACCGCTGGTGTACATTGCAAGTCGGCTTTGATGCTGCTGCGAATGCCTAAGAGTACGAGCGAAATGTTCTCGCTCCAGCTAGGGTCGGAGGAGACGCAGAGCGAGGCTTTAAGCTGTCTATGGAACCGTTAAAATAACCCGTTGGCTGCTGGGTGATACGCTGTGGTATGAATTAGGTGACAGCTTAAAGGTTGCAGCACGTATCGAATTGTGAAGATTCGAAAGGCGTTCCTTGGGCAATTGTAATGGTAGATGGGTTTTCGTAGTGTGAGACCCACCGGTCCAAGAAGGCCCGGATAACAGTCTCAGCTGTGCAGTCTGTTACGGCATTGGCTTCTGGCCATCTGGTGAAGCGATCGACATTTGTAAGCGTGTATACGTATCCGCGTGATGGAGGCAAGGAACCTACTAGATCTAAGTGTAATGCGAGATTCGAGAGTTCAGGGCAGGAAAGGAACCAAGAGGACTGCGGGTGTGTCGATGTATTTTGGAGCGCTGGTGTTGAACGCAGGCGCGAGCCCAGGTACTAACATCTCTGTTTACGCGTGGTTAAAGGGAACGTTTGGTGACCAGTTTCAAAGGTGCACGGATACCGAGATGTTATAGTGAGTGCAGTGCGTCAAGACTGTGAGTCTGAAGAAGACGGGCACCTAGGGTCTAGGACAACCTGTGGAAGTGTAACAGAGGATGGTTCCTTCCGTTGTTTGGAGAGGAACAGATTATACATGCAGCGAACTAGACTGCAGATTGCGCTGTATGTCTTCGTCTTGAGCCTGAGCAAGGTCGACGGGCAAGGTCGACGGTAGGTAAAGACTGGTGAGTGAGGTTGACGAGTGAAAGAACGCCGGCGAATGTATTGTCGACACCTGAGACATGGCGTATGTCAGCAGTGAAATGCGTGACATATTTTAGGTGCGTTGTTTCCCGTGGTGAATATTTGTTGCCAGCAGAGTTGAAAGCGAAGATAAGAGGTTTGTGGTCAGTGTAGATCGTGAAAGCGCGAAGTTCGAGTGTGTGCCCGAAGTGACGAGTGTCTAGGTAAATGTCGAGCAGTTCTCCGCCAAACGTCCTGTAGCTGGATTGCGCTGGCTGCAGGCGTTTGGAGAAGAACCCAAGGAGTTTCCATTCCCCACCAACATGTTGCTGGAGGACGGCTTCTACAGCGACTTCTGAGGCATCAGTCGTAATAGAAAGGGGCGCAGTCCACTAGGAATGAGAGAGGAGGGCTGTGTTGGAGATAGCCTTCAAGAGCTCGGCGAAGGCTGCCTTTGCTTTGTCAGGGAAAGCCAACTTACGTTCATTCCCTCTGAGTAGGTCGGTCAGAGGCTGCATGAGCTGTGAGCAGCGCGGAATGAAGCGTCGGTAGTAGTTGACCACACCACAAAATCGACGGAGATGCTTGAATGAAGTTGGAGCTGTGAAGTCCTTGATTGCCTGGATCTTATCAGGAAGGACTTCGATACCAGACGACGAAACGAGATGGCCTAGGAATTCTACAGTTGGTTTGCCGAGTTCCTATTTAGTCGGGTTGAGTGTAACACGGTGTTGGGTCAAGCGCTGGAAGAGAGTTCGAAGATGCTCGAAGTGCTCTTGTTTCGATGAACTGGCTACTAAAATATCATCGAGGTGGGAATAAGCGAAGTCTAGGACACGAGTGACATCGTGGATGAAGCGTTGGAAGGTTTATGAAGCGTTGAACAGTCCAAATAGCATTTGCAAGTATTCTAAAAAGCCGAAAGTACTTATAACAGCTGTTTTAAGAATGCCATTTTTTCTACAAGTAGCTGGTGATAGGCGAGAACCAGCTCGGTCTTGCTGATGATCGTCTTACATGTGTGGCATGCAGTAAGGTCCTACATGAGTGGGATGGGGTACCTACCTGCGACGGTTAGCCGATTGAGTACGTGTTAATCACCGCAAGTGCGCCAGTCACCAGATTTCTTGGGACCATATGCAGGGGCGAGGACCTAGGGTTGTCGGAAGGGCGGATTACTCCAAGTTTATGCATGTGCTCAAACTCCGCCCTAGCTATCTTTAGTTTCTCGGGCGATAGTCGGCGTGAACGGCATGACACAGGTGGGCCATTGGTCCGGATGTAATGTGTGACTTGGGATGCGACGGACAAAGTTGTGTTCATTGGATGAACGAGCTTGGAACACTAGGAATGGAGGCTGGCCTAGTCTGCCTAGGTCTGTCGAAAGGCGTAGACTGGTGTTATATATGCGATATCGGCGGTGATGCCATGTACACTGAGCTCCCTTGCCGTGTCGACTACCATCTAGCTTTTCGCATCGACCAAGAGGTCTAAATGCCTGGGAAAGTCAATGCCAATGATGGCAAAGCGGACTGCAGCGAAGGTGAATACCCAGCAAAACGTGCGCCAAAGACCTAGGTCCAAGCTAAGTGGTCGATGACCGTAGATGGCTATTAGCGTGCCATTGGCGGCACTGAGGCTTGTCGACAAAGAAACCTGAGGCTCACCTGGAATAGGGGGATGACGATGACTTCCACCCCGGTATCAACTAAGAACCGGGTCTCGG
Organism: Dicrocoelium dendriticum; assembly: GCA_944474145.2. Taxonomy (NCBI): domain Eukaryota; kingdom Metazoa; phylum Platyhelminthes; class Trematoda; order Plagiorchiida; family Dicrocoeliidae; genus Dicrocoelium; species Dicrocoelium dendriticum. The sequence continues at coordinate 26,622,879 of OX104071.1, forward strand.
AATCATAATCCCTAATGTAGATGAGAAGACTTTGGGCTTTGCCGACATTCGTGGCCATTACAGGCCGGCCTTGCGGATCAGCTATAGAGGACTAGCTACACGGCTGTACGAATTTACGGGCTTTATTACCGAAACGCGAGTGGTAAAAGCACTAACTAGGGGTACTAGGTTTTGTGCGGCGGAGCGGTGATCCAGAGTGGTTGCGGTGCTTACGGTTTAAACTGAGTTCCTTGACCTGGCGCTGAAGCGACGTTATCCGCGATGATAATGCGTCTATTGCCGACGACTTGCTAGTCGCTAGTGTCGATGTGGTTCGTCAGCACAAAGTTGCTTAAGTGCTTTGGTTTCAGTCTCTGGTTGGTGCCGTTCGATTGCGCGGTCTGCCAGATCTGCAATTACTGTGATTGGCAAGTCACTCGCTAACGCAAAGATAGCCTGAATGCATTCAGGAAGGCGTTGCATCCACAGCTCACGGAGAATCCCTACGTTCATGTTGGACGTACTAATGAGTTGTTGCATTTCGCGCAACAAGGCTGAGGGCATCCTATCTCCTAGTTGCAGATCACTAAATACTTGCTGCAGTCGGACTTTGTCAGTAGGCGTGATTCACTGAATAATAGCCTGTTTAAGAGTCTCGTATTTCATTACTAGAGGGGGGCAAAATATGATGGCTCACTTACAAGTTTATACTCTGAGGAATGCGAGATATTAGCTGAATATATATGGCAAAAACAGAAGCAATCCTATGAATATAAAAAACGGATTCTAGGCACAAAAAGCATAACGAAGGATCATTCTCCCAAAAAGGTGGAGGGGCTAAGGCAACAGCATTGTCCCCGACAGGCTCAACGGCGTTAACCGAGTACGGAGACTGCTCATTTTCTAGATAATCTATTACAAAAAGCAGCTACAAGATGTGGTAGGTGAGAAAACAATATGGTCACAAGTAATGAATCACAAAATCACTGGAAATAGCTAACCAGAATGAAAATTCAAAGTGGCGGACGGCGTGTTCTGGAGTGGGGTCACCAATTGTTGGGTGGAGCCTGGGATACTAGTCGGTAAGGAATGACACGTAAGACGTGTCAAATGCGGGACGGTATAGAAATCAGAGGCGACTGAACCCAACGTATATTGTGCAGGCTACAAAAATAGGAAGTGAATCAACCAGAGCGAGGAACAGTGCAGCAAGGTACCCACCGAAACTCTTTGTTTCAGCGGATGTGCAGTCAGTAAAACAAGTGGACGTTTTGGAGGTTAAAACAAGGGTAAAATCCAACGTTGCAAAATACTGAAACAGCTTGTTTGCAGGTACACTACAATCGTCAATATGAATGTCGAACTGTTTTTCACAGAAGTACTTGTGAAAATGCCTGAATCCACAAAAAATCGCTAGTATCTCTCTGTCCAATTGGGCATACTTCCATTCAGCGAGTTGTAAGGTGCCAGAAGCAAAAGGGGTTGAACTAAATGAACTGTCATCCATCCAGTGGTAAAGAGATTCTCCTACTTCACTTGGGGAAGCATCACACTGCATCCCTAGAGGCTGGTATGGATCAAAAATGGACGAGATACGGGGAAGCGCTGAGCACTCTTTTTGAATCTGTGAAGGTTTTTCTTTTGTACAGACGGCAAGCCTAAGAACTGCCCTCGTGCAACAGTTCGTACAAAGGCGCAAATACTGTTAATGTGTTGGGCAAGAAGTGACGATATTGTGAAAACCCTAACATTAATCGTTGTTCAGCTCCATTCCTCGGTTCACGTGCGACAAGGATTGACTTGACTTTGTCTTCCAACGCGCGTAACCGTTTTTATGGATGCATTAACATAAGGAAAAAACGGAATCTGAGAAAAACGTACTCTTGGACTGTGTCAGTTTGAGTCCACTCAGTTGTAGGCTTTTCAGCACAGTGGATAGCGTTTGTAAGTGTTCAGTGACTGTACGTCCTGTACTTATAATGTCGTCAATGTAGGCGCAGGTGTAAGGTATATCTTTGATCAGATTAACAAGGAGCATTTGGAATATCGCTGGGGTCGAAATGATTCCGAAGGGCAGAGGTTTGTACTGGAATAGACCCACATGTGTACTTATCGTAGTGCATGAACGAGGGGTCTCGTCTAACTCAATTTGCAAGTACGCGTGACTAAGGTCGATATGTGTGAACTTTTGTTTACCTGCCAGCGTAGCCTACAGACCCTGTAACCGAAGAAATGCATGCTTATCCAGAATTAAAATACCAATTACAGTTAGTTTATAGCCACCACAAGTACGCACAGAACCATCCGGAGCTCCCCACTCACGGTAGTGGACCGGCTAGACTGTTCCAGCTGATTGCAATCTCTTTATCTCGTCTTCCACCTTTGATCTCATGGAATAAGGTAAGTTACGTGCTTTGAAAAAGCGGGGCTGAGTTCTTGGACGTAATTTGATACTAGCCTAATGTCTGTTCAATGTTCCCAGTTTGTCACCAAAATGGTTAGCGTATTTGTTAAGCGCATCCTCCAAGCGCTCGTTAATGGACATAAAATTCACTGTCTCTAGCGAAGCCGGAATGCATTTAATCCATTCGCGCCCGAGTAAGTTTGGACAATTATTCGCCATAACACATGCCTGTAAGGTCCGCTTCTCCCCATGATAATTAACATGAAAGTGCATTTGCCCAGGACTGGTATCGGTTGCCCGGTGTTGGTCTGCAGAGTTGATTCACAGGGGGATAATTTGGGTATTCTTTTATCCGATGCAGCACTGATTATGGTAAATGAGGCACCGGTATCAACCTCCATTTTAACCAACTGGTCTTCTATTTCCACTTGCACACAGTGTAAGGTGGGTAAATGCTACAGATATTCGACGCTACGTACCAAGTCATGTTTCGCTGATATTCTTCGTCTGAAGGCTGTACGATCTTCATGGGCATCTTTGGAAATCGTGATGACGTAGCTGTGCCAAACGCGGGCAAACTCGGGCTGTGCAAACTCGAGCGAAGTACCTTAATCTTCCACATTGGCGGCAGATTGTCTGTTTGTTTTGACATTTCTCGGCCGATAAATGCTGACGTACACATCGGTAACAGGTGAAAGGCAATTCGGTTCAGGAGCAGTTGTCATGAACAAGAGTGATTACGTACAAAAATTGCTAAACGTTCTAAGTGACGAAAGCTTTTCAACGCACTGACAGGATAGAATGCCTGACAGAGGTAGAGTCCCGTATAAGCTGACACCTTGAAACGCTTCTGCTACATCGTGTAATTGGTGAACCCACCTACAAGCATCTGAAGCCGAGCGGTTCCTCGACAACACAGCTGTACGGGTTACCAAAACTCACAAGCAGGGCATGCAACTAAGACCCATTTTGTCGATGGTAAATTCCCCGCAGTACAAATTAGCTCACTGGTTAGTTCGGATCCTTGCGCCACTGAGGCAGCACTACAATTTGCACAGCATTAAGGACTCTTTTGAAATAATCAGGGACTTAGACAATATCAGTCTAGTCGACAAGGTTATGTGCTCAGTGGACGTCCAGTCATTATTTACTAATGTCCCTTTGCTAGAGACAGTTGATTACATTTGCTACCTGATAGAAGAGGAGAATTTCCGTCTACCAATACCAGCAGACCTCCTGAGACAGTCCATGTTACTTTGCACGGAGAATGTCGCTTTCTGATTCCAGCACACCTCATATCGCCAAATTGATGGAGTGGCTATGGGTAGTCCGTTGGGCCCGGTACTGGCTGATTTTTTAATGCTGATGCTTAAGAGGAAACTAAGCTGAAAGATTTCTCTGCTGCCGTATTACGAACGATATGCAGATGCTATCCTTGTTTTCGGTTCCACGAAGATGCAAGTCGAACCATTAGTAGACCAACTTTATAATGTTCACGCTAAACTGAAGGTGAGTTTTGAATTCGAATCGAATGGGCGCCTTCCGTATCTCGACATTCTCATGAGTCGCAGGGATAATGGGCTGATTAAGCGATCTGTATACTGAAAGCCAAAGTGGTCCGGCTAATACCTACACTTCATTAGATTCTCACCGATGGTACACAGGCGCGCGCTAGTAAAAACATTATTCACTCGGACCAGACGTATCTGCTCCAACGACTGCTTGCCTAAGGAGTTTGAGCTGATCACTAAGACACTTAGGGAGAATGGCTACCCAAAGCGATTCATAGACAAACATAGCCACGTTAGACTGCCCAAGGAGATGGTGTTGACAGCCTGTAAGGAAAAGGTGTACGTCGAGCTACCATTCAAGGGTGACACCGCAGCAAGAAGGATAACCAAACGCATTGTCTCGGCCGTTCAGCGTACATATTGTGCTGTGGAGGCGGTTATTATCAACAGAACCTAAAAGTTGCCATTACCTTCAGTAAAGGAAGATGAATCCGTTGGCGCCAAATCACATTGTGTCTGCCAATTCGTGTGTGACTGCGGTACCAGTTACATCGGCAGGACCGAACGGGCTTTAGATTCCAGAGTGAAGGAGCACTTACCAAACTGGGTTCAGAGCGAAGTTACTCAATCCACCTCCGATGATACGTGCTCGTGTAAGCCGCCAAAGTCCTCCATAGGCAGACACATTTTGGCGACTCGTCACCAGGTCAATCCCTTATCGGCGTTCCGGATCTTGTTACGTCATACTAATGCACGCCTTTTACGATTGGCTGAGGCCGTCGCGATAAGCCGAATTAGACCAGCTTCGTGTGTTCAAAAGCAATTATTTGTCAACCTGCGGTTGTCGTGGACCTAATCCCAAAAACAATGACTACTTGGATTGGCTTGACCGTGCCCTGTAAGATATATAAAAGGATTTCCCAGTTATTGTATTGGTACTGACGAGATAATACGAAATACTAGCATCTGCCTATATTCTCCTTCTCTTCTTCTTCTTCTTCTCATCTGGTCATTCAAACTACTGAAGGGAACTAACTGTTTTAAAGTTGGACTGTCTCAGGGTAACCCCTTTTAGGTCGATTGCTTGGAGTGTGTGTATGTTGTTGCGAGGAAAAAGCTGCTAACCTTTAATGGACATTCTCAAGGTTCTAAACAATATTGCAGACTTTCTTCTTCTAGGTCATCGTCGTCTCATCTTCCGACAACATCCTTTCACTAGCCTGTTCGATACGGATACCGGAAATGAAGCACTGGCCTTTTCGAACTTCGTGGCTAGGATTTCACTATACCGACAATGGTAGGGATTGATAAATCGGTGCACTGGTATCAACAACACTTTTTTCAAGATTTTGACGCATGCTCGAGAAAGAATACCTCGCAGTGTCTGTTTCCAGTCGGGAACCCCATAACCCACTGAAGGCTTCTAGCGCGCTATTGACTGTCGCCTTCTCCCCGACATAGAGGACATCAAAATGGCTTTGGCCTTTATTCCCCAGAAATGGTCTCAATAATTTAATTTTGTTGCTCTCTGAGAGTCCCGTATTTGGTTGCAAAACGGGTAGTAGCTCCAATCAATCCAAAATAGTGCGCTTCCAGCGGTTCCAGATAACCGGTGTTGGTTTCGTAGAAGGAATATTCAAAAGTATTGTAAGAAGGTGTAAGTAACATCGTGGTAGTTTAACCTTGTCTTCAGACTGGGTTCGACCGTTTAGGTATGAGTCGAACTAGTTTGGTAGAGGCCTTCCAATGCCATATGGTTCTAGCACGGAGAGCACTTGTTTGTGCGGCGAGCAAACGAACACCTTTTGCATGTCCAGCAGAAGTCTAATGATTACCATAACTCTACTGATCATAATCGCAGTATCCCCAAACCATTGCAGCTGGCAAGCAAGGAAGAAACGTTTGGAGAGAAAGCCATGTTGTGAGGAATTGATTTGATCCACTTTTGTAAGAAATTGGACAATGATCATCTTGACTATTCTTTCTAGTTCTTTGGAAGCAGCATAGGTGTGCATTATGGGGCAGTAGCTTGAGAGTTCCTTTCCTGGGCCACCCTTGTGCTCAAGCATTATAATGGATGGCTTCCATTGACATAGGAAGTGGCCGATAGTGCGATAGGCTTAATAACAGTAGAGGAATATTTATTCTGCCGATTTTTATAATAGTTGGAGAGATGCCATCTGGGTCTAGACTTTTTTGATGGTTTTATGGATGCGATGGCACTTTGCACCTATCTAACCGTCACAGAAATGTCAGTAAAATACATTGAGCAGATATCATCTACTCTTAGTGCAACTAGGCCATGCCTTAAGCCTACTTATAATCGACGCTACTTCAGGTCGCGGAGTAATTCCCAAGTTTACTTGCGACATGTAGCATTAACAGGGATAGTTGAAGCCCAGGACACCAGCTTAACATCTAAGTGACAGTAAGCAACCATGGTACTCCAACCTGGACCCAGGAGAACAAACTCGCTGCGCAAGGATTCAGTTAAATTGTAATTGTTTACCCCGACGTCTCCCTATTACAGTTTAATGTCAGGACACAAGGATTAAGATAAAATGCGGGTAAGTGCTCCGGATATGATAAGCTTGACCATGACTTAATTAAAGTGGCGTGGCTATAGAGCCACAATTTTCTTTTCGGATCTGGGCAATCGTGATGCAGGCTTATCATCACTGAAATGACTTCTTCGGTCCTCTTCGGTGAACAGTTTGTTAGTGATTACTGAGCTTTATTGTTATCTTTATACGGATGTCGTCGGCTTCAGGAATCATCTGATAGTAGTAACCGTGCTTCGTTCGAATTGGCTGTTGGTTGCCTATTCGTTGGTTGGTTCTCATCAAACGCGTTGAAGCTTTTCGAAACCTTAGGTGGATCCTTGCAGGTCCATTGGTCCAACAATCCTAGTGAGCACATGTAGCTGTTGCGCAGGCTTTCCAGTTCCATGTTCTGTCACCGACTTCGATAGTTGTATGTTACAAGTTCTAATCCGCTTATGTGATTTCCTACTCAGTCGCTGACAGACAGGAGTAAAGCCAACACGTGAGTATATGGAATCCTGTGTGAAGAACTAAACTTCGTGGGCCTACCGTCTCTGGGTCATACTCTTCGTGCGCTGAGACCGACGCAGATGCACAACGAATGTTGGCAATACTTCCGGCCTGTATCCGGAAAGTGCAGTTTTGGGGTTGCTCTGTGGACGGCATGTACTCCGCTGACCCCTTCGGTTCATTTGAGATATGTTTCGGACCGGCTATTGGTCAGTGGGCATTCAGAAAGGAGTGCGATTTAAAGAGGCTAGCGGTCATATCACATGCACACATTGTACCACATATACTACAAGCTGGACACTTTCAAACCAAACTGGACTATTTTCAGACTCCATAGGACGGTTTCCAATGCATACCGAACATTTCCACAAGCAACTGCTATGTCGTAACTTGTGCAATTCTTAGAAAAGGCGTTGACCATTATTTTAGAACGTTCTCTTAGATGTACTGTAACAAACTTTGCAAAACAATTTTAGATAGTTAGTTTACTGTAAAATATTGTTTTATTTACCTTATTGCACAGTGACACGCTGCAAGCGAAAATTCTTCACACGGAAAGTAACTCGCAGTAAGCTTGTGTTTGTCAAAGGAATCAACAAGTACGCGGTTGATCACGTTGTCAATGTCAACGAGATCATGGTAAGAATCACCATCAAGGCCTGAAGACAAGCTGTTACTGTTCCAATCAGCTGTGGAGAAATTAAGGGAAAAAAATTAATTTCGGTCTACGCGTAACTCGTGGAAGAGACCGTTGAACAAGGTTTGGGAGGTATTTTAGTGTATATACCGCAGTGGTCAAGGGAAGTGAAATCTACCTAGCCGTCCTAGAAAGCCAAAGGTCACCTTCATGGAGGGCAAATAAATAAAAAGTATAGTCTCGACAATGCGAGACAAACCTGATTAGACGGTGTCATGTTTGGAAGAAACGGCACCGAACCACCAATTCGGATACGGTCCTTCTGATCGTAATGACAGAGGTCTAGTTCAAAGAGGACCGAGTTCTGAATAGAGATTGCAGGTCGCAGTCCAACCACACAGCGGTACGCCAAACGCCACTTGGAATTCTCTACCCTTGTCCGGTCTTATGTTCTAAACCGGATTGCATTGCCACAACTTCAGTTAGGCATAGAAGGAACTGCTCTTGTAAGAGCTGCAGTCGTTCATGAAATTACTACTCCGACTTTAAATCTATATTGCCTCCGGGCGAAAGATGTTATAGGATCTCCGGGTGTAGGCTGAAAGTCTTTTTGCAATTAGGCTCCCAACACCAGTTGGTAATATAAGGCAACAATGGATGGTTAACAAGAGATGACCTTGAATGGGTTCACAATGCAATCCGTCTAGATACTATGTAATACGAACCTCACATTTGATAGACCAAAAAGGTAACGAAAGATTAAAGCGAGTATAGGTACTTTCAGTGTAGGTACTTACATTCACTGCTAAGCGGTTTAGCAACAGATGTTTAGTATATACAAGAATAACTTCAACTCTCTTCGTCAGATGGCACAGGACCTAGCATCTCAATGGTTCAAAATTGTAAATGTGTGACTATGGAGAATTTGTGCGCGATTCCCAATATGACTAAAATATTGTGCAAGCGCGTAATAACTAAATAAAATTGATTAACGTTTGTTTCTCTTTTTATCGAGACACATCTAAGCCGGCATACTCAGTTACCTGTAGGCATAAGCGACACTATGATTACGAGATGACCGGCGCAGAGTTCAAATACAGGAAATTTTTCCACAAGTTGTTCTGCAAACGAATGGCATATAGTTGTGACGACACGTCGGAGTTTCAGATCTGAAAATAGATGCTGTGATCATGAACCGGTAAAACAAAATATTGACGAGGTGGACAGCAGACAATGGCCGGGCTGTTTTTAGATTTTGTGGGAGCTTTTGACAGTTCTTCCTATGAAAGTAGCGCTTACCTTTGTTGTTCAAATAGAGGTGGTGTTTTGTAATGACAGAATCAGTAGTCAAAGCTTTGGTGAGATCTCATTTCAGATGCATTACATTAACTTAAAAAACGGACTTAAATTTTCTTCATTCAGAATATGATTGATTAATATAGAAGGAACTGTTTCACGCTCTTCCACAGGGAATCGGGTCTTATCGCTCGCAGGATGATTTTCCGTATAAACTCTTACTAATAGATAGGGTTAAAGTAAGTACGAAACGAAGAGGAAATATTATTCAATGAGACATAAGGTAACCTGCTGTGTCAAGAGTCGACTATCAATTTAGGTGATAGATATCAAACATTTTGACCCGACCATTGACGCACAGCATTGTGACCACGGGCGATATGACCTTATCTGGAGCAGTCCATTCAGCTGAAATACGGTACTTGTGCTCATTCTTGCCTTCTGAAATCATTGATGTGAGTTTCGCATCCACTATTTACCGAGTCTTGCAAAACCCGCGGAGTCCCTACGGATTAACATTTCCTTTGGAAAGTCATAGCGACAATAAAAACTAACGAGAACTATATGAGTTCTAGGTTTTTATTAAATTCCAATTTTCCTATCAAAGTTGCTTATGTGCACATGGACAAGGCTCGTTAAGCGAAATCGTTCAATTCTGTAACACATTCGTCGGTAGAGGATCAGTGGATCAAGTCAGCATGATTTTTGGCTTAGGAAATTTGATTGTTTCGGAAGTAAATCCTGAGGGCTTTTGCATCCCCGGATAATCCGAGATTAAGTTGAGAAGAACTGTTTCAAACTAGTGGATTAGCAGCATACCTCTATCTCCCGACCATTTTAGACGAAAATTCCTCTTAGTATAGACTAGAGAACTGAAAGTAGATTGCAGGGATATTCATTCATTATAAAATTATTCCCTTCTTTTGAGGCTATGATTGTTTAGATTACAAAGAATTACGTGGACCAATATTGTCCTCGTTCAACTCCAATATGGTACGCAAGAATTGTCAGGCAAACTACTCACCTGATTGGGCATACCACATAGATTGTAATACTTGCTAAGGCTGCTAGAAACCTAAAGTGTTTTTTGCATTATATCTATATGAAGTGAAAACTAAAGTGGCGTTACCCATAGCTTAATGACATTGCCTTCTAACACTCAGACAAAACACCTCGCCATGAGGTCACCAATTTAAGCTGGTCGAGAATGAGTCACTCCAAACCCCTTGCACAAAATTTGATGAACGCCACTACTATAGAAACTGGATTTCTGTATCCCGTCGACCCAAGACAGTTGCACACGAGTAAGCGTTGTCCTTGCTATATTTTTAGTTTTTTCTCTCGCATATTACGTGATCAATAACAAATCCCCTTATTGCTTTGTGTGCGCACATTCTTATTTCAAACTCCCTTTATACGTCAGTGCCGTTAAATCTGTACTCACCCTAACTGACGACTCCATTATGCCTTGATCTAACTTTTATCACGCTAAGCACCCTACGGGACATGTCAAGCACCTGTTTTTTTACCCGTTATAAATCATTGTTCATTATTCATGGGTAGGGATGGTCACACTGGATTGATTTTGGAATGCTGCACCACAAACCTACTTAAAAGTAATGACTGGCAATTCAGTTGAACACATTCTTACGGCAACTGCACGAGGATTCACAGGCAGGTCTAGTCAACAAACGTACGCACTGTCTAAGCAATAGAATGCGAGGGCAGTTGGCAAGATAACTTGTGCTAAGTTATGCTCTGCAAGCACAGTTAAACAAAGGTAGAGAATGCACTTTCGAATCAGTGACAATAGTTGCAGAGCGATATGAAATGAATCCGGTTACAGATCGAAACGACTGCAGTTCTGGAGAGTAAGCGGACTAACACAGTAAAACAAAAGAAGAGAAAGACTTAAATCTAAGATATCGTCAAATGAGCGCAAAGGTGCAAGTAAGCAAATAGAAACTAAATAAGCGCGAATGTCAGTTGAGTAGTTCTGATAATCCAACGGCAGTCCATGTAACATCTACAAAAATGAGACTATATCTAGGTGTATCGGTTATTGATGATAGCAATGCGGAGACAATATGAAATGCAGGCATCTACCAGCTTGCAATTTTATCACCGCACTTTTCAAATGGAAGTAAACCCCCATAAATTGTCAGCGCAATTGTTGTGTTTCATGCAACTCAAAGTGGATGTTATCCGAAAACGCAGTTCCTTCTACATTGTCTAGGCACAGGAGTGCTTTGGAACATGGTCTACTCTTGCTTCGTTATCATTCACTATGAACTTCCATGTCATTCAGTAATATTGCGTGAGAACGTCGTGGTTGCCCGACTCTTCGTTATAGTCTAGCTTCACGGTGATTAATGTATAAATGAATAGAGAATGAACGAACTTCCCACGAATGGCTTGTTCAGATAAACCTTGTGCTTGGGAACCAGTCAGCAAGTTTTGCGTGAGTGCATTAATTAGCGAGATTATCAATTTCATGAGGCTAACTCTGGTAGGGCCGGCTGCTGGCTGTCATCATTGGCAGTTGGCTACTTAGAAGTCATAGACTCTCACGCGCAGCCTGTTTATCCTGTTTACCGCAGTTCACCGCCATGTTCCTTCTTACATGCGCAACCAATCACCGTTCTACGGCACGCAACGGGAAATCATAATTCCTGACTCCATACAGACATTGCTTAGATCCCGAACAACCACGCAGATCTCAGGTTCTTTGAACGAGCAAACAGGTAATTTCCACGGTAGGAACCTAACTATTCTCATCCCCTCACCTTAGTTGTATCTAACCACGTGCACACTACAAATGGATCTCAACTATGCCTACCAGACAATGTACACAAGACCATAAGGATAATAATAAGTATGATAATAATAAGTACATTTCTCACCAAACGAGAAGCTGCGTCTATATTTGGCGCAGGTCAAATATATACAGGCACAGGCACAGCAATGTCTGGCAGGGAGCGGTCTAAACTAAGCGGGACGTGACAGGGGAGGCAACTTTATTGCAGATGATTGTTCACTACCAAATGTAAGCAACAAAATTCCCAGATGCGCCGATATTTTAACAAGACAATAGTGCTCAGGATAAACTAAAACACATTTTCGGAGTTTGGCCTCTGTTTCTTCGCACCATTGCACACATCTGTCTTGTTAAACATTGCCCCTCCCCCATTTCCTTTTGCCATTACACGTAATGCACTTCCGCCGGTAGTCGTTGTATTGTGACCAGAACAAGGCGGTAGAGGCGCACGGTCTTTATTGCCAACGCACAACGGGTTCACAGGCTACCACATAGACGCTCACGGATAGAGGAAAATTCCATTCGACCGCGCACCGCACACTACTCTTTCTTTGGACATCACGTTCATGCTACGATGTCCGTCAATTCATGAGGTCCTTTCGACCGATTTGTCGCCGTATCCGCTTCCGCTCCCTGTGTTCTGACCGGATTAAATGCATCCTACTCCTCTAGGCTTGCTTAATCGGGGTCGCTTCACTCTCCTTAGAGTTATTCCCGGCGGTGAGGTCGAAGGTAAATCTATCTGGAAAATCGAACTCTTCAACAGTACGTCTTCTGCTCTTTTTGTTCTGGGTCTGATATCGTTTGTTGCTCATAGATCATTCCCGGCATGTTCCGTAGGCCTCGGGTTGCATTGTCGGCTTTCCTCCCTGTTACACTTGTTTGTTTCCCCTTCTCCTTACTTTCTGTGAGTTGTCCGTTTTGCCTGTGATTCTTACCATCCTTGCCACTACATCATAGGTTCCACCACATAGTATTAAGTTTTATAAACAATATAAGCGCCTGTGTGATATCGCTCGCTGATTCCGGATTCATGATCTGTCTTTCCATGCTGAGGTTGATGTTGTATACACCATGCTTCTTCACCGAAGTTGGGCTACAACGACTTATTTCTAAACTAGATATTTCTAGTCTAGATGAAACGCATTTCACTTTAGTTGATTTGCTCAGTTCATATACCCTGTCTAAGATTTAGCGTCCACTTTGCGTGGTTATTTTCCTTCAAACTCCATGTTGGTTGTTTGATATCCCTTGTGTGACTGTGCTTGATGTGCATCTTGACAAGGTGTTTACCTGTAAAACATCCTTTGCCTCCATTACTGGATACAGGAGACTGTGACTGGTTGCTGGAGTGCACGGCGTGCACTGTCCTCGTGACCGTATTAGGCTCAAATAGTGGTTCCATTCACTCAGTTTGGAGCGAAGTATAATCAATCCACAGACTTGTGTACGTCTGGTACGCACGATATCCAAATTAGTCATGAACGCATCCGCTCTGCTAGTTGAAGGAGCGTGGACCGGTTTCGTTGATGAAACGTGGCTCCCCACCACATGCCTCCCGGTTTTAATCCTTCGGATATACACTGGATTTGGGGTGTGTGGAGGGAGCTGTGGGTGAGGCAGCGCAAGCCACCCATGGTCACTCTGTAGGCGAAGGCTTCCTTTGGCTGTCTTATGGAGGCCATGTTGACAGGCAAATTCGGAAGTGTATGCCGCCAATCATTGTAATTTGTGGCGGGAGAGCCTATGGTGCACTGAGGCTTGTGGTGGCTAGATCCTAACAGATGGTCTACGTACTGATGCTACTGTTGTGCCATGGGCTCATATCCTTGACACCTCCTCGCGACGACCGATGGGTGGGAGTAGGGTTACGCCCTTCTCCCTGCTAAGATCCAGGACACCAATCCGCATGAGTCAGTGAACGGACTATGTGCTGGACACGCTGCCTTTCGCGTGTACATCTGACCGAAAGTTTTGGCTGAGCACCCGAGTCGTTCATTTGGCAGATGTGGGCGCCGTGCCAGTATCCTAGTAGAAACCCCTTCCTGATCGGAAGCCTGGAAGTGGTCGTGGTACTCTTCCCTTAAAATCTAGCGATGGGAGAGGACAAGACCACAGGTTATATGCTCACCGCTTGATTGCCGTAGAATACGAGCGCCACGCCTTTTCTTTGACGGTGGCAGGGCACCTCCGGGTGTTCATTTATTTGCTACTACCCGACTCAAGCCATTCAGCCTATAGTCAGATTGGTGCAAACCGAGCAAACTTTCCTGTTTCTGATCGTAGTCATAGGTGCGTATCTTACTACGGTCACAAAAACGCATGATATGTTCCAGCCCTATAAAGGTTGTGTGGTACGGAACTCAGGCATATCCCAACGGGTCTCTGCAATCACACTCCCAAGCTGGATCTGCTCCCCCACTGCCTTGTGGGTCTGGACATTGAGTCAAAGGCTCCTGGCAGAGTCCCTCAAGCAAATGTCCGAAACACAACAACCGCCACGCGAGACCCGACTCGCTGAGCAAGATATCTCGGTCAATGGTCAGTGGTATAATGAGGAGATAAAAAGCAGAATCTTGACATGTCCCGCCAAATGATGGGTTAGGGGTGAGCAAAATAAACCCAAAAATAGCAATAGAAAATATTGAATTATTTCAACTTACGAACTTACCATTAAGAGTGTTTCCGCCTGTACAGTTCACACTTGGCTTTATATATTTTCCAAGGTCATCGTTAGTGGTTTTCGGGCAAAATGGAAGGCGGGTTGATTTGCTTTTGTTTTGCTGCTGTTTGTATGTGTCCTTTGGGTTACCTGCTGTGGTGTAGTACGGTCACTGCAACGTCGACAAGTGCTTTGAACACGGCTTACCTGGGGGCCGAAATAACAGCTTCTGGTAGGGTATTCCAGGTTTTACAAACACGCAGCGAGAAGTTGCTTGGACACTCCATCGGACTTTATTGTTCTGCCAATTTCAGTTGGCGCCCTCTCAGTTTGTTTTTGTGGCTCACGTCCAACACGTGACGAGGGATGGTTAGTGTGGTTTAAAATTTAGTAAGCCATGATTAAGTCAAAACGTAAACGGCGATAAGATCCGCTGCAATTGCCAAGCATTCGGCGGCATTGTTTCGATGACAAGTAGCGCAGCGCCTGAACATTTTTGGTCTCCCGACGTTACGGAATCGCCAAGGCCGTAAGAACCCGCTTAAACCATGGGTGTCCTGCTTGATTTGCATTTTCAACATAAGGACGTCTGCAAGCGGGAAGTATTTGGCGGAAAATAGACCGTTCGAATTGCCGAAAACTCGTCGTAAAAGTCCCACGATTTGGATCCCCTTCTTCGATGCCTTTTTGGACTGCCCTGAATAGCCGACATCTTCCTGGACTAGCACACCAAGGTCCTTTTCAAGAGGACAGTGTTGCAGATTCTGCTCCTCCAGGTCCAATATGTGAACCATTCAGTGTCGACATTTAGTCACACTGAATGGAGGGTGGTTTTGGACCGGTCATATATAAATGTTGTCAAGGTCATTTGAAAGGTGGATATTGTTTTTGGGAGCTGTGATCGTTTGCCAAACATTGATGTCATCGGCATAGTGTAAACAGTTGGACTTCATTTGGCTTACTAGATCGAAACGATGGTCACATTAACGAAGCCACTTATGAACAGCTTCGGTCAGTAGAAACGGTTATTCCAAGGCTCTGTTAACTACTAAAATCACGGAAGCAAATTTTTAATGTACGACCAATTTTGGTGGAATGTGTGCTGCTGTTTCACTAAGATGTTGTTGCTTGCAAGATATCCCACGAGCGCCACTGCAATTATACTTTCCACTACTTTGGATTACACAAGGTGGAGAGTGATTGGACGGTAGTTAGAGGGCTTCGAACGATTACCACTTTTATACATAGGAGTGACTACTTTATATTTCCGCACTGTGGGAACCTGCATTTCATGAAGACAAATTTGAAGAACTGAGCTCATGGTTCGGCAAGGTTAATGGGCGTTGTCATAAATGCCTTCGGTTTGATGTCGTCCACGCCAGATGAGTTGTGCACGCACAACGACATTAGCTTTATCATCACACTGACTGCCGTGAAAGATACGTTGTTTAACCCTGGTGACGATGCGTGCTGTGAAAAGCGGATGAAATTTGGATTCACTCCGGGAAGTATGGACGTTGTGTTGGCGAAACAGATTAGCTGCAGCTGGTGCTTTTTGCGCGAGACCACCTGTTGCACGTAAAACTGGGATCCAAAGCTGCACTCTGCGGAGCTTGTTAACTTGTTTATACTGCAACTTGGGATGTGTACTGAATATGTCGCTTAGTTCTGTTGGTGCTGGTGTTTGTCTTCGCGGATCATCTTGACGCAGTGGTTTCGTTGAGTTGTGTATGCACCCCAGGTCAGGTTACTTGGACAGAGTTTGTAAGCGCGCCAGGCTGTATCCCTTAATTCTGTTCCACAGGAACTTTTCTCAGAAACGATTTCACCTGCTTCGGCCGTAGAACCTCACTTTCTCACCCATTTGCCACTAGCTTACTGAATTGGATAACGAACAACATCCAGGCGACATGGAGCGGCTTCTCGGCTTGAAAGGACTAGTCGGTTTCTTGAACGACTTGTAACGACATAGGTTCCCACTTTGCTCTCACTGATCTACTCCGAGTCACATACGTAACGAAAGAGCAACACTGCGTAATCGTTACGGTTAAGTAGTGCGTCTATGGTTTCCGTGTTGACCATTAGTTCCTCGTTAGTGTGCACAAGCTCCAAAATAGAGGATGTGTCACCTGTCCGGAATCGCGTGGAAGAGGTGACATGGCTGTACAGAGGTACGCCGGCAATCACCATTTGCAAATCAGTTTTGAATTGTTCGCTGTGCAATGCTGGAAATTTGACTGAGTGCAGGTTGAAGTCCCTCACCAGAAGGACGTGATTGTGTGGTCGTGCCAGCAATAGCTGAATCGCAGAAACTAGGCGGTAATCCATTTCCAAGTTGGACATTGGAGGGCGGTAAACTATTGCTAGTAACCACACATCACCACGTCTTAGGTGCATACGACACCAAAGAGAATCGACGAATTGCATTTCTGGGTCCTCAAGCATGACAACACGCAGGTCGGATTGATATTACAGAAGCACTCCACCACATCTGCTGAGTCGATCGTTTCGTATGGAAGTCATACCGGGTAGTGCAATCTCAGCATCCGTGAACTCCGGGTTCAGTCATGTTTCGGTGACCATAATTTGATTTCAAGGCGTGGAAACCTGACGAATACGAAGTTCTGTTAGCTTGCTGATAAGACTTTATGCATTGGTATGTAAGCACGTAAGGGCATCGTTGGTCAGAAGCATGTTTATGAATGCTGGTTTCCGGTGAGGGTCAATGTCGTACTTTGCCGGGTCAGTCGCCGGTAGTTTTTTTGTTAGACCGATGACGCAGGCACTAGGGCCAGTTCAGGTTGTTGTATAGAGATATGCTCGTAAACAATTGGTTGACCGTCCTTTCCATCTTCAGCAGTCGGTGTGTTTTGGCATTGTCTCCGTTCTGAGCTACACGGTCACAGAATTGTATTGGTAAGTTGCTTGCACAGTGTTACATTGTCTATCCGTGGCGCAGTGCCTGTCGCCTTGATAAGTATTCGGATGGTAACATTTTACGCGCTTTATGCCACATTTTGATTACATATACTGCTATCGTTTCGGGGTGCAATGATTCTCTCATCTCTCGGGGACCACACCCTTTGTATTTAGGTGACAGCGGCAACCTCGATGTCGAATTAGCGACCAGAGTTTCTTGTGAGAGCGCTTTACGAATAAAATGCCATTCATCGTAGTCATGCGTTTTGGCCTCTAGCTCGGAGACACCGTGAACAAGGATATATTTCGCGTCTTGTTGTTAACGGAAGTCATCCTGAGCCTGTTTGCTTTGCTAGCGTTCGCTCCAAGGAACATCTAGAAAAATGCGAAGAGTGCATGTTGTAGAACGGAGGCGAGCGGCTGACAAGAGAACTGCCTCTGCATCATCACATGACTAAAGTGTTACCTGGAGTAACCGCGGTTCAACGTAGTGTGCAGAGTTTGGGTGACGGACGAGACGCACCATATCGACTGACTTAGCTTGAAACCCTATTATTTGATACAGGGAATCCCATGGTTTCTTGTCGCCTAGTATCTTATTATTTATGGAGCTGGCCCCGGCTTTAGTTACATTAGAGCATATAACAGTTAGAGAAATGTAGTAATGTTTCATGTTCTACTTTTTGGAGGGACCAATGACTGCTTTCTTCGGTTGGACAAGTGAATTGGTCCTGAGTCCCTTGGTGGTATTGGTAGTAGTAACTCGTTTGGTAGCGGGCAAGGATACGATGATAGATGCTTGCTTACTACGGGTATAAACAACGGACTCGTATGTTGTCAGGCCTTTTGCAGTGTTCAGTGTGGCAGGTGATTCTGTTGAAGAATGTGTGGCGAAATCATCTTAATGAGCAAACGATTGTGTTGGGTTTGCAAGATCTGGGTAGTTACTCTTACACAGTTCTGGATTAAAGCTTAATGCAAAGCATCGAGTTCAAGGCACTGAGTTGTCTGTTTCCTGTGGGACAGTTTTCACAGCGGCAGCTTGCTCTACAATCTTTCTCAACCTATCGCACTTCTGCGCCAACCCCGTTATACACCTGACGAGTGAAAGAGACGTACACTCAGTGTAGAACCAGAGGGAATCGATCGTACTATTGCGTTCTTTATCTGGCACAGACTAAGGCGAGCACAACTAAAACGGAAATTTTTTGCCAGGTTCTACATTCTACTCCAAATCGAACAAGTCTTACACAGCTGTCTACACCACGACTAACGTTTTTTCGGAAGCTTTGCGTTTAGTTTTTCGTGGGCAAGCAGTACGTGCGATTTTGACTGTCAAATCTGCGGAACTCGTTCGTTGCAACGTCTACACTCGGATACTGAATCCAAACGCTGGAGGTCAGGCTGGTGGTCTGACCCACACCGGTTAGATTACTATGAAAAAAATGCAAGCTGGAAGACACAGACGGCAGTTGGGGAAATCAGTGAGATCTCCGACAGTAGCTAGAGCATATCCACCAAATTCGCATAGCTGAACAAATAGATCAAAAGCAAAATATTGGTGCACAGTTCACACAGAGGAAACACGTACAAAACAGTATTCCAAAATCAATAGTAGCATCCAGCACGTTAAGGCAAAATCCGCGGCGTCCGTGGGTGCAGCCAGTATAGGGGAGGTGGTGGGTAGTAGACAGGTAGGCATCTTGTCAACAGTCACATCTGGCGCAGCAACACCGGGGATTTCGATTAGCAACTTACAACTGACTTGCAGGAATCTCAGAACGCTGGCACCCGTACAGACCCAATGCAACGACGATGTATCCCAGAAACCGCTTACGTGACTTGGGTTAGTAAAAGGAATGAAAACGGACTCAGCGCACGTACAACTCGTCGCGCTAAGTAAGCTTAGATTGCTGGTTAGCTTATCGTCTTTTGGATTCTAACCCAACGTAACAAGGGTGGTGGGTTACTAAACCCACTTAAGCACTCACAACCGCATGCGTTACTACACAATGCGCTCGACGTTAAAAGCGTACGATCTATCGGTGCCTGTCGCTTCCTTACGCGGCGCTGCTCATCTGCATGCACCATTGCCTTTTCCTGCACCTGGGGAACCGCCTTCTTGGTCAACTCACTCCCTTCGTGCCGATCAACTGCCTTTGATTTCAACCCCTGAAAAAACATTTGTTAGTTATGAGCTCACCCAGTTGCTGTCATGCTAACGTGACTTTGATTTTACGACGTGCCGCTTCCGTGCAATATTTTGTCCACAGAACAACTGCTTGAGGATCCACGTCGAATCCATGCGGCTGCCATGCGGCTGCCATGCCCCAACCACCTCAAGTGCAGCAGCAGAAATATCCATTCTATTACATACATGCTATTACTGTGCAGCACTTCCGTTCCTGGAACAATATGGTACTAGCCGATGCGTAGAATTCGTCGCAGACACCATTGATGAAACTGGTGTAGGTATCTAACATCCTTGCAGTACACCATGCACGTTTCGCTGTCGTATAAAAGAACAGACAACTCCATTGACTTGTGTCCCATCAGTTTCGTTCCAGTAGTGAGCTAGTGATTGTTCCACACACGCTTTTCCAACTTACCAAACGCAGCAGCTGCCTTCTATACGCGGACAAGTGGCTCCTTTATCATCTGCAGATCGGTCGAAGGTATACTACTCATGCAGCAAAAAGTAGGAGTGGATTCCAAGACGTCATCACCTATTTGGATTCGCGGCAAACATACGGATCCTATTTCCGTTGACATCTGAAAATGACAGTCTTGCTTGTGTTGATGGTACGCCCGCATTTGGTTACTTTCGCAGCGAGAGCCGAAGTTATGTGCCATAACTTATCCGCGTTGTGCGCTAACTACGCACGGTTGTCTGCAAACAGCAACATACGGATCGATGTGTCACACACTACGGTTCTAGTCCCGAAACGTGGAATATTCAGGAACCCACCATCAATGCGGTGTTTCAAACGGGCGCCATAATCGCAAGCAGTTTAAAAGCAGCAGTCATCTTGATATGGAGGTAAATATTGAACGGCGCAGGGACTTGGACAAGCCTTGCTTCACACCAGAGAAAACTGCAAAGTCATCGGAACTTTGTCCACAGTGCTGCACCCTCACCATCATACCACTGTGAGGACATGCAATTAAACTTACAGACTTACTCGGACAACCAAACTTACCCAACACCAGCCACAGTGAATTGTGGTTCACCGTATCAAATGCCTTGTTGGAGTCAACAAACAGCGAGTAAAGGGTCTATAGTCGCTGTCTATATTTCTTCCGCAGCTGACGAGCCGCGAACACTATATATAAGAGGCTGTGGAATGAACGGAATCCACAATGCGCTTCCGACATGTTTACTTCAAAGACATGAGTGACGAGGTGGTTGCACAGGATCCGGGCGATCACGTTGCCCACACACCGCAGCAACTTGACTCCCAGATAATTCGTACAGCATTGCTTGCTGCCTTTGCCATAGTACAGCGGTAGCACAAGCGCACCTTTCAGCTCGGTCGGCATTTGCTCTTCAATCTACAGGCGCTGATCAAATTGTTGCAGCGCATTTATCAAAGCAGGTCTACTGTTATTAAATACTTCAGGCGCGATTCCGTCAGAACCGGCCCACTTCCCGTTTCGCAGCTGAGCAAGTGCTCTCTGTGTCACATCCAATGTAGCTGTGTCGGTAATACACATCATCATCTCTTTTTGTTGCAGCCTATTCAAAGCAGTTCAGTCAATCTCTGAGACACTCAAATTTGTATTTTGTCTGCAGTATGTGGACATCCAGCGCCTGAAGTACAATCAAGCGGCGTCCTCAGCAGCTGCGAAGCTACTCCATACACAGCCTTCGGTGAAGCATTCCTGCTTGGCTTTTTCCCTCCCTCAGGCATTCTTGATGCCCCGGAGCTTGCGAAGCAGTAGCTTCGATGTTGCGAAAACTGACTCGCCGTCTCGAAGTCGCCAGGGTCGTCCACATGTGCAGTGAAGGCAGCATTCTTCTCAGGCGCCAATGCGCCATTGGTCGCACGGTTGTCATTAAACCAATCGGTCCGCTCACATCTTGCGCTTCCGATGGTTTTTTCGGCAGCAGTCACCGGTGCCAGAGGTCGTAAACTGAGGGTATGGCTTGGACCTCAACAAGGCGGGTAGCCATCGTTTTCTCCAGTTCCACCCTCTTCTTAGCAGTTCCTAGTGAAAGAACGTTATATTTCTTCCGGATCAGAGCAGGAGTTCAACACATAGACTTACGATAATACATGTACAATTTGTGATCAGTTCCAGATTCAGCTCCACGCAGTGCGTTTGTCATGCGCACTTCACGCATGTCAAGCTGACCTACGATGATATAGTCGGGCAGGTTTGCGTGCCAAATCCGTGGGTGCGCCCAAGCAAGTTTATCACTGACACACAGAGCAAAGTGTGTGTTCGTGATCGTCAGGCTGTGAGTGGCGCACGGCGCGAGCAGCCAGCCACCATTTCTATTCGCTTTGTCAATAACATATGAACCAATTAGGTCTGTCCACACCGAACCATCATACCAACCGTAAGTTGAAGTCACCCAGTATGAATAGACTATCGCTTTTCGGCATAACCCGTATCGCGGAGAATAACTGTGCGTAAAACTGATCCCTCGTGCCATCAAGATAACACATAGTGGGATCATACGTGTAGAGAAAGTGGCAACCTTACCTTCTCTGTTTCGCAGGCGCTAGTGCTAGTTGGCTTTCCCACCAGCTGGCCATTTAGGAGGTCGGATGATGCAAATCCTACCCCATGTTCACGTGGTGCTAAGGTAACCTTCCCTACGTAGTTGCATGTGCAACGAGCACCAGTCTCAAGCAGCTTGTCTTGGTCAGCGAGCCGAGTCTTGTTGAGTGTAGTAATATCGATCCCGCAGCGAGCGAATTCAATCGCTACCGGTGCAATGCGTCGCTCGGGAAGCTCATTCGTATTCTGGTCGAGTATTGTGCGCATGTTTCGGCAATCCATGTTGAGCGCTTTACGCGGAGATAAACGATTGGTTTGGCAGGCAATCTTATGAATATTGACGAGCTGGATTGGGGGAAGTAGTTAGTTAGGTAAAACGGGGATGAGGACAGGATGTGCAGAGGAAAAGAAAGAACAGATGCGCTAACCGTAGCGCGTTTCGCTTAGCTACCTAGCTGTAAGCGGCAGATAAGGCTATTCTCTTCTTAAGGCCAATGCGTGAAGGCCGATGCAACATGGATGCATAATTATCGCGTAATTCATGGATGGGTTTTGGACTAGGATAATGTAGGGCGCCCTAACCCGACAAGTGAACGACTTGGGTCCTCAGCCAAATCCTTCGATAAAGGTCTACACCCGAAAGGCAGTGGGCCGTGCGCCATGATTCAGTGGACTGACTCACGCGGAATTGTGTCATGGATCCTAGCTAGAAAAAGAGTGTAACCCAAATCCCACCCAGCGGCTGCCACGAGGAGGCGTCCAGAACATGATCCCACGGCACAACAGTGGGAGCAGCGGGTCAACCATCTGTCCGCATCCAGCCACCATAAGACAGCGCACCATGGGCTCTCTCACCACAGTGATACATATATATTCGAATAACCATTGTAGGCGGCGTCCAGTTCCGAATTTGCCTGTCACTGACGCCGCCATACGACAGCAACAAGACGCCTGCGCTTACTCAGTGACCATGCATGGCATGCGTCGCACCATCCACAGCTCCATTCACACACCCCGTGTTCGGTGTAAAACAGAAGGAATAGGACCAGGAGGCATGTGGATTGGCGTTATGTTTCCTCAACGGAGGCGGCCAACACTCATTGACAAGAAAACACAAGCAAGCTGTATTTGGGAATAAAGCGCACACAATGCGGTAGCTGGACAGCAGTCCGCTCCACACTGAGTGCATGGAACCACACTTCGAGCCTGGCACGGCCACAATGACCGTGCACCCCGTCCCCCCAGCGACGATTCACAGTCTCCTGGAGCCACTAATTTAGGTGGATGGTGTTAGACAAGTAGGCACTTTGTCAACTAGCACACCAAGCGCAACCACACCCTTGATATCGAACAACAGCCAGTCACTTGAAGTGAGAATATCAAACAATCGTTATCGAATAAAGCATACTGATATATTGACTTAACTATTCGCTAACTGCGCACATGAAATAATTTGGTTATCAACAAATCCGCGAAATGTTCAAGATTTCAGAAAAAGATATCTTTAAAAATGCTCCAAACACGAAGAGGTTAATGTATTTAACCACGTGTGTGAATAAAAGCAGTCTTATTCAGACAGATATCTAAATGATTTAACAAGATAAACAATAACAAAATGCAACAAACAAACCACTTGTAATAAACAAACTCAAGACGCAGGCACGCGGTTGGTAAATCAAAGGCAGCTTCCATGCCAACGCTGCGCCGGTTCTAGTAAATCCCGCTTTGGTGCTCTTAGTGACTGGTCGCATAGTAAGCTTGCTCTACTCTGTCACAGAATTTCACGCCTGCCTCTTCACTTAGCGCAGTAATCGTACACTTATTGGTATCGGATTAACTCCCCGTGTTCAGTGAGCATATATTTGCTGAACTATCTCCTACGGAAAGTGATTTGTGGGATCCAAGTTGTTTTAGTGCGCTTCGTGCTTCTATCCAGGCGCGGCACTCTGTTGTTTATAACACTTTTCACTGTTGTGACACTGTGACGATCAAGTATTCTCCGCGCTATCCGGTGGTCCTAGAATTACATCCACAGGATCGTTACTAACAAAGCTACGACTCAATTTGTGGTTTAAATTGCATTCGCCCATCCTCGGCAATTTTCGCTGTCATCCACCCACTACAAGCCAATTACAACGGTTTTGTCCTACAGCAATCAGTGTGACTCAATTAGTTAGTCAAATTCCGTGTACGTGTGTCCTCATCGCGACACATTCACCCACGGTAACCGACATAGAGCGTGCGACCGGAACAGTGAACTCGAGTTGCACTCCCTCTACCACACGTGTTCAGGCAAGGACAGCGTACGTTTGCAACAACAAGCCTCAACGGAACTGATTCCACCTAACCACAAATGCGGGGAGCAGCTTTGTACACATCTGGACAAAGAAGGCATTAGTTGTGAGTTTTGCGGCTTTCCGTTCCACCCTATAGTCCTACTCTCAGCAGTTCACCGTCGCAACACATGGAGCGGGGTACACATACTACCAGATATTCTTTGGAAAGGACCGTCAAATGAAAAAGAACACCATGGTGGCCCTTCTACTAACGAAGGCAAACAAACGCATTTGTTCATGGTGATCCTAAACTACTGGGCTCTCCTGGTCGCGAAGCACAAAAGCATGACCGAGAGGAGTGGTGCTACCTCCGCGAAACATTCTCTGGACGACGACATAGCTAAATCACTAACGAGAATTTCTTCATTTCCAAACTACAAGGACCGAAGTCCAACGAATTGAAAGTGGTTTTACCCTCCGATGGAATGACATAAGTCCTACTGAATAGTTGGTAAAAGCATCGCTCCAGCTTATCTGCCGATATTTGGTAAAAGATAGCAGGAACACCGCCGCTTTTTGTTAGCATTTCATTGGAACCTGCGACCTCAATAAAAGGTTTGCCGTCACAATCCTTCACAGTTGTAGACAATATAGCATTCGCGACACCTGACGGGACAGGGGACATGTGAGCGAACATCACGACCAGAGGTGTTCCGTGATACCATGCGGCCTGCTTGAAATTCAAATACCAATGACGCACGCGAAAAGCGTTTAGCGGCCGACCGACGAACAGTTGGCTTAAAATTAAACACGAATTGGTTGTCCACACACACATCTCTAACATGAAAACTGCACTCATGTTTGTATACCAACGCTCAAGGTCTTCTTAGTAAGTTGGCCGAACTTAGAGTATTCTAGGCGTCACAACCGCGAAACCACATTATGATTAGGAGACTTAACTAAGTCTTGAGACAACTGGTTCTGAAGTCAATTTACCTGGTAGGTTACTGCTCCGGAATGACGGAGCTGAAAGTGGTGGTGACATACTTTTGTTTTACAAGGCCAACCACCATTGTGAACTATTTGACCACACTGAGATCCGTGCCCCAGCTTCGCTTTAGGGCCGGCTGTGGTTGCGGAACCAAGACGTATGTCTTATAACTGTGGTCTACCGTCCACCAAACACTAGTTGTGAAATGGACTCCAAACTAATTCACATTCTTCAGGTTACTTTGCGAAAGACATCCGGTCACATTCTCATCGCTGGTGACTTTAATGTGCGAGACCTTGAAAGAGTGATGACTGATAGCATGCACCTCAAAACCTGTTTACAAGGTATTTTCCACCTACTCTCTGCACAATCACATGACCCATTCCAGTAGACTACAAACGGCTAGCAAGCCGTCGATACTTGATCTTGTGCTCACCAACAAAGAACTCATGGTCGACGGAATAAGTACAAACACACCAGTGAATCGTATTGACCATGTCATTCTACTGTTAAACTATGTATGTTATACGGAATCTCCAGAGGAAGATGAGGATAAAGTGTATGCGGTCCCAAACCAAATCGTGTTATGCGCGCTTGTTAATGAGGTACCTTGGACTTTCTTAACAGAATGCCCATAAGAAATCGCGTAGGACAATTTCTCCAGGAGATTTACCACACAGGCAACGCACACATCTGAGCAGAAAGCCTTCCATCGTCAAAAGTGAAGGTCATCTCTATGGAGCAGTACACGCAAATGCATGTCTTTAGTGGACTTAGCATGTGGTACATCGCAAATTCTGCTTAAGCTTGATCCGCGAGGACAAGGTGACATTTCAGCAGGAGTAACTGAAACGGGTCTGCACGAACCGCAAACTCTTATACAGATATGTTAATGGCCTTTGTAAGGTGCAACACGGAATTCCAGCACTGATAACGACTGAGGTGTGCACGCGATCAGAAACGGGAGCAGTCGATCTCTTACGGTTCCATTACTCACATACTTTCCAGCGAGTAACGAGCCCAACTGTTATCCCTGTCGCTATTGTTCAACCGTCAGCTTTATCTGATAGCACTATTACTGCGGAAACTATATCGAAGCAACTGTTGTCCCTGCGTATCCTCAGCTCGCCTGGTGTCTATAACACCCGACCGAAGGCTTTACAGACAGCAGCGAACGATCTAGAGAATCCACTAGCAATTTATGGCGGAGAACCAAATTCCAACAACATAAAAACGCGTGGTAATCACTCTTATTCATAAGGGAGATAGTCACACTGAGCGGACCAATACCACCCGATAACGCTACTCCCTATACTTTCCAAGTTTATAGAGTCTATCATGGATGATGCATTCATACAGTATCTGGAAAAGTACAAGATGATAGCACCCGAGCAACGTGGCTTCAAAAAAATGCGCACGCACTGCGAAATCGCAAATTACACGCACTGGCTGGACTAAAGCAGTTGATGGTAGAATAGACGCCGAATTCATTTACCTGGATTTCTCAAACGTTTGCTCGCTTAGAGAACCAAATTCTCCTCCGTAAAATTTAGCTCTATGGTGTTGGTGACCTCTTGCTGTGTTGGATAGGCAAGTTCCTGCGTGAACATCAGTTGGAGGTGGGAATACGAGAATGCCCGCCCGGCGAACCAAAAAGGCTCAGTG
Source organism: Dicrocoelium dendriticum (assembly GCA_944474145.2). Lineage (NCBI taxonomy): Eukaryota > Metazoa > Platyhelminthes > Trematoda > Plagiorchiida > Dicrocoeliidae > Dicrocoelium > Dicrocoelium dendriticum. The sequence goes on from OX104071.1 coordinate 26,649,818, forward strand.
CTCGGGCCTGCCTATTCTTGCTTTTCACAAACAATCTGACGAACAGATTACTACTGATTTTCTATTCTTCGCGGATGATATCTGTCGTTTTCAAATACTTGCTTTGCTTTTGCCTTCGATTCGTTTATCCAACGCAAGCTAATATTTAGCACACGCTGGCCTATCATGTGCTCTTGCATTTAATTGGTTGCAACGCGAACCTCTATCGATTTAATTGTACTGGGCCAGTGTGTGGACAGTTACCTCCATACATGCGTTCCGGTGCTGCTCTTGTCTGCTGCTTTTGGGAGATACAATAAACCGACGTCGCTTGCTACCGATGTCTTTGTGTGCTACTGCCCCTTCACCTTACTGGATTGACTCTGCGGTTAGCCCAAATGCAAAATGCTGGGAAGACTGGAACATTAGTTTTGCAGATTATATTTCTGTGCTACCAGTTCTCAATCCATCCGTGACGCTGAAAACGGAGGATAATTTAAAGCTTTTGCGCTTGCACCTCGGCTCAGAGGGACGACGCATATTTGATGCTCAAAACTTGCGGGAGAAACCCACCTTGACGGAGGCCTTATCAGCCTTCGATAAACATTGGGGTGTTCGAATGAACACTTACACATTTTGGTACAATGTTTTGCAGCTGAAACAAGCTTCTGGTGAATCAGTGGATGCATTCATTTCCGACTTGTTTGTTCTGTTCGAAAGTGTGACTACAATAGTATTCCTAAGAAAAAAGTGGATGAAACCATGCTAATACAACAATTTCTTCCCGGTCTCACGGATTCACGGATCAGAGAGAGTCAATTAATGGAGAACGCAGAAATGCTCATATGGGACAGGGTCTATGACGTTGCCCGCGCGAAGGTCGCAGTCACGGAACAAAACAAAAGTTTCCTCTCTAACACAGGAGCTATTTAAATTGACCGTTTGGATTCTACATACACGCTGACAAGATCCTCAGTTAGAAATAAGTGTTACCGTTGTGAAAATGTTGAACATCTTGCAAATGATAAGCCATGTCCTGCAATTAGTGAAATCTGCCGGAATTGCGGTAAAACCGGTCATTTCCCTCGGGTTTGTCGTTCCCGCACCATTTCTCTATTTGAAACTGCGAATGACTCCAGAGTTTCTCCGGTCACCACTGAACAAGCTATATATGTTGTTAATGAATGTGAACATCCACTTTCGTCTCCAATTCAAGAACCCAAACTGCCTTCGCTAAATGTTAGTTGTCTTTTTGAAGTTAGAAACATAACCATTTGTCTAGATATGCACCTATATTCCGCGTCACCAACCACAGTTGGGCCATATTGTTTTTACAAACAGCATTTTGGTCAGCTAACTGTACATCCTTCCGCTAACACTTTCAGCAGCTACTCCAATGATGATGTCCACATACTCTGTTTTGTTACGGATTCAATGTTTCTTATAAACAGCACGAAGCGCATAATTGAAGTTTACGTTTCTAAAACTGATAGTAAACCTATATTTGGACGTAATCACATGGTCTTATTGAACGTATTACCATGCATCAGACAGATGACATATGTCAGTGTCAACCTTCACTCTTTATGTTTAAGTTACCCAAATCTCTTTCTTCCGGATATTGCTAAAGTCCCAAAAGCAATGCACCGCATTCGGTTGAGTGAAGATTACATACCGTTCAGCATTTCTCAACCTGGGCCTGTACCTATGGCCAAACGAGAAGCTTTGTCGCAAGCTTTGCAAAATATGGTCACGGAAGACTTGATGGAACCCCTACAGTGATCTAAATGGGTTCATCCAATAGTTGCCGTACAAAAGAAAGATAGCTCTATTTGTGTATGCACCGACCGTCGAGCGCTTAATCAACATATACTTGTGGACAAGTTCCCTCTGCCTTCTATCAAGGAGTTGTTGGTTAAGCTATCAAAGGCCAAACTTTTCTCAAAGCTGGATATTCCCAGTGCATACTACTACATGCCACTGACTCCAGATTGCCGACATTTGACTGCTTTCCTCACGCAAGACGGTTTGTATCAATACAAAGTGCTACCAATGGGCCTTAGTGGTGGTGGGAAAAATTTAATACTATATCGTAATCAGATCTCAAAGGATGTGTTGTGTATATGGATGACGTTTGTGACTTTGGTAGTAACCACACTGAATATCAGGAAAACCTTCATAATGTACTGCACGGACTAAATGAACTAAATCTCCGCCTGAATAGCAACAAACGCCAATTCGCTGTGATGGAGGTCGAGTTTATTGGACATGTTATTTCTACCTCGGGTATTAATCCTAATGTCCAGAACACCAGAGCCATGCTCGATTGTCCAAAACCATGCAGCGTTACAAAACTGAAACATTTCTTGTATTTGTGTTATTATTACCCTCGACGTTTACCGAAATTTGCGACTATTGCCGAGCCGTTACGAAGGTTGACACGCCAAAACCAGGAGTTCCTTTGAGCTACTGAACAAGACAATGCTTACATGATCATACGAGCGATGATTGAATCCACACCCACGGTAGCGATCTTCAATGAGCACCGTCAAAAGTTTGTTTCAACGGACACTTCAGATGTTGACTTGGGTGCAGTTCTCACCCATCTCCTCGATGGCGAGGAGAAAATGTTTACGGACGCATCACTTATCTTGTCTGATATTAAAGGAAATGATTCCACCGGCGAGAAGAAAGCACTCACATGCGTCTGGGCATGTCAGAAATGGCACTTTTGCTTATTCGGACGTCGATGTATTTTGCGCACCGATCATTCTGTTCTTACAACGTTACTAAGTCACGGTGAAAAATGCCAAAAGCCTCTACTTTTGAGTCGCTGGTACTCACGTTTATAGAACTAAGATTATTAAATAAACTACGTGCCAGGGTGCTTTAACCAACTTACAGATGCCGTGTCGAGACTCCCACTGTTCAAGGAAGTGAAAAGCGAGGACATAGAGGAGGAAAAATTATATCGCAGCTCTCAGACAGAATAACGTTTGACCTGATACTAGAGCACACTGACAAAGACCCTGTCCTAACGAAGATCCTTGAGTACATATCCACTTAATGGCCCAGTCGTACCAAGCTTACACCCGAGTTACTTCCATACTATACCCTACGGAATGAGCTTTCTACTGTGAGCAGTTACATTATTAGTGGTGAACATTTTGTGATCCCTGCAACCCTCATTCCTCTGATGTTTGCATATGCGCATGAAGGTCATCCAGAGCTTGTGCGAATAAAAGCTCGGATATGACAATACTATTTGTGGCCGGAATTGAATTCTAGCGTCGAGGCGGTTATTCGGGAATGTGACGCCTTCCGACTATCCGTTAAAGGTGCAAGGTCCCTAAATGCTCCAGTCCAACCTATCGTGTACCCAACGAAGCCATGGGTAAAAATTGCCATCGATATTATGGGCCGTTTGCCAATGCACCTCCGCAGAAGTGAAACGTGCTAGTGGCCACATGATTCTACACTAAATGGCCAGAGGCTATCCTATGCGGGGACTTAACTACAGCCGTCATCATAAAATGGCTCCACCGTTTGTTTGCAAGATACGGTTTGCCGGAAGAAATGGTCACTTATAACAGCCCATACATTCGAGGCAAAGATATGCTGAATTCTTAAGGCGCAATGGTATCAGACACACGAGGATTGTACCTTATAATCCTGCAGCGAATGGACTCGTCAAACGACTTAATCGTACTTTGAAAGAATCTCTACATGTCCTTCGGTTTTCTGGAGAATCCAGGGATGATGCGTTGTTAGCTTCACTGGAGGTTTACTGAACCACTCCACATACTGCAACGGCAAGAACCCCTCGCAGATAATGCTAAGGCGAACAATTCGTACTTGATTAAATGCAGCCTTTACATCCGAAGAAACCGCCTATCACAGAGAATAAGAAAAACGGGCTGTTTACCAGGCTAAGTATAGACGCCTTGGGAAAACGTATCCTCCAGGGACATTTGTTCTTGTGAGACTACGCTATTCCCAGAAAGGAGGTAATGTATTCGGACTGCCGACCCCTGTGGAATCTGTGTGCACGCCAGGAATCTACCAGTTGACTGATGGGACAAGGGTGAACGCAAGACGGCTGCATACAGCACTTTCCCAACGTGCTATTGAACAGACGAACACACCTACAACATAGGGCTCGGTACAGACTAATACAAACTTACGACGTTCCGGTCGGATAAGCCGCCCTGTCTAGTGATACCCTTCAACCGATAACACCATATGACAATTCCTCGGCGTGCGTGTATATTCTTACGAACAGAGGAGGGAACAATGTCGTGTTCAAATACTTGCTTTGTTTTTGCCATCGATTCGCTTATCCTACTCACACTTCTATTTAGCACTCGTTGGCCTATCATGTGATCTTGCATTTGATTGGTTGCAATGCGAACCTCTATCGATTTAATTGTACTGGGCCAGTGTGCGGACAGTTACCTCCATACATACGTTCCGGTGCTGCTCTTGTCTGCTGCTATTTCGGGATACAACAACCATCAATAGTAAGCGAACCTGGTATACTGTCACATCTGTAGGATACGACGTGGCACTTATCAGCGGAGAATGCCATCATCCATTTTGAGATCCATCAAGTTATGACGAGTGATCAGGGAACCGAACAACCACGAATAGCTCCAGCGTGACCTCAACAAGACTTCAAACTGGTCAGTTTTGCATACACTACTTACAAGGTGGAAAAATAGCACGCTGTTCAGTTGCGCCCTAGGCATGACTGCGTGTATAGGCTTGAGTCACATGTATTGCAAACCACTTCCCATGAAAGCGAACTAGGTGTGCTCATTCAAAATGCCCATAACTGCTTGAAACAGTCAGAGGTAGCTGCATAGAGAGAAAACCAGCACGTCGGCTTGCCGCGGAGAGCATTCGGAAGATTCGACCCAACCAGCTTCCCCATGCTGTACACTTCTTACTTGCGCCCTCACGTTGAATACGCCATCCAAGCTTGCCAATCTTGGTTGAAGCACGACTTAGAAGTGCTAGAAAAATCACAACGCAGGGCTACAAAGAACGTCATGGGCCAGAGAAATCTGTCCTAACATCAAAGGCTGAAGTCACTAGGAGTTTTCAGTGGCCGCTACCGAAGGCTAGGCGGTGATCTCATACTAGTCTACCAAATATTGTGTGAGCCTAATCACGTATGTTGTCACTTGCTGAAACTCAGCCATAACACCAATCTCAGAAGTAACCCTCAGAAATTGTGTGCACAGCATGCTCGCCTGGAACGCCGGCGGAATCCTTTTTATCTTCCGGTTGGCCAACCCCTAAACTTTATGCCAAACTTCGTTGTTTCCACCCCCATCTTGGATATTTTCAAAAAAAACGATTGGATTTTGCCCTTGGCCCCCATCACTTTGTTGCCTAAACTGTGCTACTTTGGAATATATTAATTATCCCTTCAAACTTGATTAACTTCTTACATAACCCTGAGGAGGCGGTACAGAAGTGCGTATTTTCGTTTTTACTTTTATTCTGGAGTACAACACATATAACTGTCCTCAAGTTACCTCGTCGTGCACATTTGATTCCCACTTGTACTACTATTATTCAGCAGCCTATCTGCAAGATAAGCGCTCAAATAGACTACTCATAACTTTTGATAATTGTAGTTTTAACCCCCACTATCCTGTGGGAGTTTTCATGCAATTGCTTTTTTATGCAGCATAAATCATCCTTCACAACAGGACCCATCGTATTTTTGATGGCAAATATATTAGCAACTATCTATAAGACCGACATGGAGTCATTCAAAATGATAAAGATTTGAATAGGAACATGAAAATGTACAAAAATGAAGAACCAATTAGAAGTTCATCTTCTTCTTTTCATATGGCATTTTTTAATTTTTTCCTTTTATGCAATTAGTACTTTTACGCTACTAATAATGGGTATATTTCTATTTAAATGAGAAGCTGCGTTCATACTTGGCGCAGATAAAATATGTGATAGTAACGTACTCTTGCATGGGCGAGATAAATTTGTGCTGAATAAAATATATAGGTATATCTCTCGTCGGTGCGAGGTACGGTCCAACTGGATATGACGACTTTTGGTGTACGCAAAAATCGTATGGAGCAGTTGTTACATTTTTCAAATTTTCCAAAGCAGCCCACAAGCCGTTTGACGGACATATCTAATTGGTCGGTTAAATATTACAGGAGGATTGTGGGTGTTTAAAGTTAACAATTGTAGATAAATAAAGGGCGTAAGTGAATTAATACGGCCATTACCGAGACCTCCTCCTGGGGACCTGCTCCTATGCGGCTTATACTCTCGATGGATTTCACTCGCAGTTCCAAGTCACATCTGGCCGTGAGCCGGTGTGGCTTTTAAAGCAGGTAAGCCATCACTTATGTAACTCATCTTCAGAACTGCTTTTGTGCATATACTGTGGATAGTCAAGCCAGCTGGCCCGTACCATCAGCTGGTTTTTTGAGTAAAGCACTTGTTATCGCTAGAGCACCAATAGAACTGCGTCTTACAAGGGTATTGTTACCAGCGTAGGAAGATTAAAAGCCGTCGCCTCAGGAGATCGACCCAGTGAAGTAAAAATATATAACATATGTGCGCAAGAAAGACCGGCCAACTTGTACGGCGGAAGTGTCAAAAAGTGATGCTTGCTTGCAGTATCGATATGCTAGACAGTAGTGAAAATAATTTTCAAATTCATCATCATTTGCTTGCGTGCGAAAAGTTCAGGAATTGATAACGTTGAGCAACGAGACATGTTCTCTGATCATGAACTGGCGCCTCCGCGACAGAAAAGTAATGTGTAACCTTTCATTAGGAGTGTAAATATATAGCCATACATAAAAATATAAATGAATGGTTTTGTCTCGATAGTGTGTGACGCGGACTGTAGGGCTATTCCGATCCTATTTGAAATTGAATCGTCAAGAAGGATTTTCCTTCAACCCGATCGGGACAGTCGAGTTTTGTAGGGAGTAACATCAAGGAGTTTCAGTAATCGCTCCGCAATTTATTCATCAATTCCTCCGAACAGAAGATAGTTAGAAGTGTTGAACAAGGTTGTTTTATAAATGTATTTGTAGCAGAGGTGGGTTGAATTTGAATCAGAGAATTTTGTCATTTGCTCTATGGCACTTGGCCCTTCCTCATACAACGTGGCTATACTCACGTCTAGGTTGAGCATATCCTTCAATTTATTCACTGTCAATCCCTGTTAATTAGAGTACGGAAAATAGTCTTTGAGTCACACGTTCTCGGCTTCTGCGGTAGCTTGTCCTACATCACTTCACGGCGGTTAAGAAAGAAATTCGATCTTAAGCTAGTTCGTGCTTTTTCGATTTGTAACATGCTACCTCTATTCCTTATATCGTATTTGAGGGTGGGTTTAAGTACAACTTCAATGTCTGAGGTAAAGACGCGTTTGTGGATTATATCAAACGTGAAGTTAGTTTTAGTTTTGTTAACCAGTGAGGCTCTATATTCATCTCACAGCAACGGTCATGGTAAGTAAGATCATCGCAGTTTCGCATTAGGCGCTTCGTATTGCAGCCCTGTACATTTTTATACATGTTCTCTCATTTTTGCTCAGATTGGAGTAATGATAAATATTCGAGCAGGGGACGAATACGGGTTTTATGCAGATATATTCTGGATTCATTTAAACTAAAGGATTTTAACATTAGCACTCCTACTTTGCAGATTTTGCAACCGTGTACTCTACGTTTCGGGAGAAATTGAAGTAGCTCAAATAGTGTATCCCAAGCTCATGAATTGTGTGACAGGTGGACAGGGCTTTGTCTTCTAGCATCAACAAGTTTGGTGCAATACTGCACCGATAACATATACAGCTGCACTTCTCGGATGAGAATTCTATTTTCCACTTGCTATACCGTTTCCCGTTCGTGCAGATCCGCTTATCTGTCGGCTAGTGCGTTTGTAAAGTTATCCAAATCGCAAGCATAGATAATTGTAATGTCATCTGCAAATACCTAGGGTTTGCCTTGTTTAATGACGTCAAACACGTCGTCAATGAACATCAAAAAGAGAAAAGGCCCTAGAAGACTTCCTTGGATCAACCCACTTGTGACTTTTTAGTCGTGGCAGTATTGCTTAGTATCTCAACTGCATAATGTCGACCAGAAATGTACGATGTTATCCAAGAATGTAAATTGCCAGACATACTGAACGAATGTACTTTCGATAGAAGAGTTCCATGTGGAACCTGATCGAAGTTGCTAGGCATATCAAGTAATATTATGATCAGACGCTTACCACAGGCAGTGGAACGAGTAACGAAATTTATAAATTTTACTTGACAATTAATACATTACAGTGTTCTCAGAAATCCGTGCTGGTAAGTATTGATCAAATCCGGGACGATAGGAAATCAAGAACTTTGGGTTTTATTACCATTTCCATTGTTCTACGCAGAATGGAGGTAAGGTTCATGGGCCGGTAGCTGGTCTGTACTTGTTGTGGGCCACTTTTAGATAGTGGTGAAACAAACGCATATTTCCACACACCTGAAATAACCCCAGACTTCATGGATAAGATAAAACTATTTTGCAACAATATGGGGATATCAGGGCCGTCGAATTTGAGCATAATAGACGGTATTCCATCCGGGTTAGGATAAAGGATCGTTTTCATTGAGTATATCAGACTTCTTATGTCTGCTCAAATTCAACAGTACAGATGTAATCTTCACTTTTGGTGGGGATATTTACCATCGGTACTATGAACGACTCTGAGAAGAAAACGAGAAGTATTCATTGTATACCTCACATATCTGAGCCCGGTTTGAAGGAAGACAGCCGCTGGGTGGTAAAGTGGAAGGTGGTATGTCAAGCTTGAAGTTGCTCCTGAGCTGGAGTAGTCTAGTCATTTCCTTTGGTTTAATGCAAAAGCTAAGATATTGGACCCATCTCGGAGAAGTTTTAAGGATCGATTTATTTCTAATAATGACATTGTTTGATTTTGCTGAATTAATAGCCTAATATTGTTAGTTTTTTAAGTCTATACCGTAGCTTCTTTAGCTTTCGTATTATATGCAACGGGATATTAGTCGGACTCGTTTTGAGGAACTACGCCTGTGACGCTTCGGGCAGAAGATATCTAGACACGAGCTAACGTTTTGGTTTAAAAAGTCAGTTGCATGTTGAGGTTCAGGCAAGAGTAAATAGTCATCCCAGTCTAGATATGGTAATTTGATTGCAGTCTTTCCAGTTAGTCGTGCGATAGTCATGAAAACTTATTATCTTTTTGAATCCATCGCGATTGAAGGCAATTCCTTCGAAGCTGATCTCTTCTATCTTGTGGTCACTCCCACGAAGATTGGAAAGAAGATAAGGTATAGCAAGTCTTCACCTCTTGTTGGAGATGCAATTCGTTGAATCACATGAAAGGTATGGATGGCTGAAACAAAATGCAGAAATTTTAATGGGGACCGTAGTAGATAGCAGGAAATCTCAGGTATACTAAAGTCACTACCAATATTTTTCTGAGTTTCCGGCTGCTCGGAGGCATTTGAGAGTTTCACCAAGCGATTGGTATCCAAGTTTCGACAGTGTGGTGCGTTGTACACACGATCAATAAGGATGGTTTTGCACTTTATTTGAATGATAATCCAAAGTGATTCACCAAGGCCATCTAAAAGTGGGCCGTATTCAGATGTTAAATTGTGCTTATTGGCCACATATATGCGGCAAACGCCACCACGGCGGGATATGCGACTACTTCCAAAGATGCAGAAGTTTTGGGTATCATAATTATGTTCGTTTTCCCAAGTCTCCGTGACAAGTACAATATCAGGACAAGACAGAAACAGTAAAGAACTTAGATGGTGCATTGTGTTGTTGAGGGACTGTGCATTTAAGTATTCTAAGGTTATCCATGTTGCGTAGGCAGATTTATTAACTGTTTGTATATGTTTGGACAAATGGCGTCATCCCATGTACTGGAGGAACTTACGGGAGTACAGTGGGAATAAACGCCGCTGGTTTCAGGTATGTTTGGGACAAGTTGCTGATCTGGAATCGGGAATTCACACACACTTGGGTGTATTGTTTCCATTGCAATCGGTTTTGTACCATTGTTCCGAATGTGGTGAGTCATCGACGTTCTTCATCTTTTGGTCCCCAACCGGGAAGGCGTACCAGATCAGCAATTGATAGACAGGATGTGATCCATCTGATGCTTTGACGCCAGCTGATCGGATGGTCACCACGCTTCCTTTTCTAACGCGGCCCTTTACACACAAATAAGGCGCGGCCTGACAATCGCTTGTCATGCATGCGCAGGACATGGCCAAGCCATCTCAACTGGCACAAAAGAACAAGCTTATGGAGCGGGAGAGTCGTTTTGCGAGAGACGCGTTTTCTGGTACCATCATTGCGCACCCGATATTGCCACCATACATGTGCGATCTTCTGCAGACAGCCATCGTCGAAGGCCGAAAGCCTACGCATGTCGTCCACACGAATCGGCAAAGCTTCGCGTCCATACAAAAGTATCGAGCGAACACAAACATTGTAAACCGTACCTTTAAGCAAAAGCGAGATGTCGCGACGACTCCACAGGTGTTTCAGATTCACAAAAGCCGAGTCTGCTATAGCCATGCAGAGAGACACCTCTTCTTCCATGGTTCTATCGATAGAGTTATTACTCGCAAGGTAGACAAAACTATCCACTTGCGCAAGACAAATGTCTTCCTTGACAAGCTGAGGAAGAGTAGTTTGCCAATCCTATCAGCGGTTTTCTCTTTGTGTGTGCAAAGCATATACTATACTTGGAAGCTTGAAGCAATAGTTGGTCAAGAATCAGTTGCATCCTTTGCGGGTCGTCACAGAGCAAGGCGATATCGGCAGCGTAATCTTAGTCGGATGCACGATTACTAGGAAGGAACTCAATTCCAGAATCCTGAATGCTGTCCAGAGCTTCCAACAGGACATCTTCAAACGCAATGTTGAAAGGAAACGGAGACATAGGGCATCCTTGGCACACGCACAACATTGGTAACAGGAAATACTGCGAAGATCTTGCCGTAGGCTCTTACTCTGCGTGAGGTGCAGAGGCAATTGACCCGAAGAATGGCGACGCACTTTTTAGGAAGTCCGTACTTTAGTAGGCAATACCATAAGACAGGTAGGTCTATAGAGACAAATGCAGTCCGAATGTCTAGGAAGACGATGATAGTGAATCTGTGGTATATGCGACGATGTTCAAGGAGCTGACGAAGCGTGAAAATATGATCCACGCAACCTCTACCGGGACGGAACCTATCCTGCTCCTCCCAATATTGCGTCTCGAGAGTTAGCATCAGCTTGTGCAACAGGGTGGATATCAGCAGCTTGGAGGCAACTGGTGCCAGGCCGATTGCACTAAGAGTGACACTTGAAGTCCGAAAGCTTTTTATGAAGACTGGGACTATAATTGACTCCCCCCATGAAGTGTGAACTCTTACTTTAATACAGAACTTCAATGGTTCAATGTTGTATGATGGGATAAAAAGCATGACTTTACAAGACCCACAGGATGGATATGCTAAAGAAAATTAAAATCAAAATGTTCCAACGTGGAACGTAAAGTATCAGTGGCTAAATCATTACACCTTAACAAAGTGTTGTGTATCGTTTCTCACTAAGATGAAAATCTACGAGTCTTTCGAATGTCGTCATGTCTGGTGCGTTCACCATATAGTTTGGTGATGCATTCCAGTGAGAACAGATTCTAAGTGAGAAAAAATACTTTCTACAATTCAAACGAGTGTTGCGTCAATAGTTTCAAGTGGTTGCCTCGGTTACGTTTGTATGGGGCTAGAGTCAACAGTGATGTACATGGATGCTCGTTTTCGGTTAATATCCGGTATGCGAGAGTAAGATCTCCGCGAAGCCGTCGGTATTCTAATGAGAACACACCGAGTACACGAAGACGCATTTTGTGACTTATATCGGATAGTCCACGCGTTGCTTTTGTGACTCTTATTTGGGGCTGTTCCAAGAGGCGGATGTCTCGTTTTAACCATGGACACCGGGCCTGAATTGCATATTCAACATGAGGACGAATGTAGGAGTTAATCAACAATGGTACTAGCTATCGCTCAAAAGTGTCGAGAGCTCGCCTCAAGAGTCTCAAGTTCAAGTTCGCTACACTTGCTGCTTTCGAACATTGGAGCGAATTTCCAAGGCTCTCTTTCACGAGTATACCTAGGTCGCGTTCACTAGTCACGTGTTGCATGACATGTTGCCCCAAAAGATGTGTTAACGAAGCTGTTGTGCACCGTCAGCAGGTGGAACTTTGCAGGGTTCAGTTGGAGCTGGTTCTTTTCTGCCCATTCGTTAATCCGAGTCAGATCTTCCTGGAGGTAGACACGGTCGGATGCTGAGCGAATTGCTCTCCATGTTTTAGCATAGTCTGCAAATATTTGCATTGGAGATAAAATTTCTGCTGGAAGGTCATTAATGTAGACTAAAAATAGTAGCGGGCCGAGGACGGATCCTTGTGGACCACCACTGGAGACGTAAAGGCTTTCGGAATAGGTGTCGACTACTCTTACCTTGATTGCTCTGTCGTGTAAGTAGTCTTCCAACCAGGTGAGCAGGAACCGTTGATACCGTAGGCAGCAAGTTTTTGGAGAAGAAAGAAGTGATTGACCCTGTCGAATGCTTTAGAAAAATCCAGGTGTATCACATCTATGGGCACTCCTTCATCAGCCGCCCTGGTCCATAAGTCCCGAGTAATCAGCAAATTCGTAAGACTAGATCGTCTGCGTCGGAACCCATGTTGGGCATTAGAAATTATCTGTTGTCTTTCAAAGTATCTCGTCAGTTCATCTGCGATTACTGATTCCATAACTTTTGACAAAACAGGAAGGAGAGTAATAGGTCGGTAGTTAGCAGGATCCGAGATTGTTCATTTTTGATACTCATTTCGAAATAATACACTTTCATGAGACATACTAGATTCTCATCCATCACTGTGTTTTTCATATTCTTTCATTTCTCACTACTAGACAGTGTGATAATCTCTGAGCAATAACCGCATAGGGCCTTGTTGCGATTCGCCAAAACAAATGGTTACTAATGACTGCCTATTTTTGCCAACATATGTGCGAATCAACAACAGTGGATCAGAGCTTCATTTTCGTCTGTGAAAGAAGAGAGTTTCAAGTAAACAATTTTCAATTCTAATATACTGATTATTGTCCGTGCAGTTTAGCCTAAAATGCAGAGTGAACTTGACAAAGATGAAAAATATGTGGGACTGAATTTGGTTGCATCTGCTTATCATAACTTACGTTTGCTAAGTATGCGCTATATTAAATGTCAACACTACTTAGCTGCACATACACACTGCCACTATTCCGCTGCACTGGATAAGAAGTGGTCACCGAATGTCCTGAGTCCACTTAAGTGTGTGAATTTCCTGATTGATTCCAAGAAGGTTATCAAGTAAAGAATGTTCTTCCATTGTTACTGTTCGGAGGAATTAAAGATATAGCGAAACGTAGAATGTGGGTAACAACACAATTAACTCTGACAAACAAATTTAACAAGCCGACGGCTATCATGCTCAGCTCTGTTTCTAACGCGGCGCATCCGGTTCATACGGTCTGCAGGCAAATGCTAGTCGCTATAATTATGTGATGGACTGCGTATCAAGCTGAGCTTTAATGGCAGCCTAATTTGATGACAGCAAGTAAGCTGAACGGAAATTAATATTCAATACATATGCCGTAGTTCAAGCGTTATTTAATGTGTTATATTTAATGCCCTCTTAGAGAAATGCAATGCTATTCAGAGCAGTTTGGCGTACTCTTTATATCCAACAACGGTTGTATCAACATTGTCTCAAAAATGCGTCGTCAATATTTTGTTGGCAATTTTGTCCAAACGTGGAGCGCTGCTTTATTGTGAACCCAGGACGCAATGCGCCAAGCAAAATTAACAGTGCATATACTGCGCCCCAACACAGTGCGCTGTCATAACCGCTAAATACAGTGCTTAGTTGTTTCACTGTCTGGTGTAACCACACTGTTTGAACAACTCATGAGGCATACTCAACCTCTTTGTTCCCGGTTTATGGTCTTTGTGGGATACATACAGCACCGCATGCAAACATTCAATGGCGAGCGTCAGTGATCTGTCAGTAGGTCACGAGGTTATTGTTCGCTTACGTCTTCATGACGCCTCTAAATTAACGGCTTTGTCAAAACATTGGTTATTATGCAGTCTTCTTTAAGACAACAGCTGTGTGTCAGATTTTGCGTGACTGTCGTAAGTGAAGATACCTCAGATGCTGACACATATAGTTAACTGGTTGCGGGTAAGCTAATCTCACTGATGCTTGACTCTGCAAGCCTGAATAGATTCTAGAAGAGTGCATTGGTATTTAAGGTTGTATATTTTACATAGGTATCCCTGTGATTGCTGTTCCGGTCAAGAAGTCCTGTAATGAAAATGTTAACGCAGTTGATATCGCTAACCGTTTCACTTCGCACGCGACGGCTAGGTAATAAATTACTGAAAAGAAGCACATATAATTTGGCGACCAGAATCGCCCGGTTTATCGCAAACCGAGTGTGAATTATTGTGACTGCTTCAAACCAATTCGCTGTTTTGGAAAACTCGAAACAAAGCGAATTTTGTTGTAATTTTTGCGTGCGTCTGCGCAACTGATTTCAAGTCAGCTAGTCCACGAAATGCCCAAACATTCACTAGACCTCCTACCCTTTCCTCTGCAACTTTCGTAAATTACATTGCAGTGGAGGATGAGAAGTACCATATCCCAGTTAGCTAGCAACTCATGACTGTCCAACACCGTCTCCCATGGCTAAGTAGCGTAACCTGTTGCTTTATGATACAAGCAACGTGGTCATTAGTTCGATTCCTGCTTAAGCCGATAGATTGTCCCACTGACTAGACCCAACTGGCGGAAACTGTGGCCTAGTATTTTCAAGGCGTATGGAAGACCACCTGACTTAGAACCCACTGCGATCGAATCCCGAGCTATTATAATCAGGTATCGCTTGCTGGAACCATAATCAGTAATAGAATAGAGCGCAGGTTTTTATAGATATATCTTGTTAAGACTGCGCTTCCTAGCTTTCAAAGATGATAACTATTGATCTCGGGGCACCCTGCCATACTATTTGTTGAAATACCTGAATCAAATTTTGTGGGTGACATCTGTTAATCGAATATTAATTTTTCCCCTTGTGCTACAAACAAGTACTTACTTATATAAGTCGTTTACCCTAATGCACGTATTTATGAGGATAAGGTTGAAGGAGCCACATCTCAACATTTAGAGGAGCCGCTAAATGTTTTTCACTAGTTTGGCTAGTAAAATTTCGTCAAAATATACGACAACCTTAATGTTTTACAAATTCATGTCTTCCTACTATTATCAAACTCACACTTTGTTTGGTTCACGAAGTCAAATGCTGTAAGCAACAGAGTTTCCTGTCGGGTTAATATGCCTGAGGAAGCAGAATGAAAATGCAGCTGCGAATTCATATTGAGGACGATTTCTTTCAACAAAACTATATGCCTAACTTGCATTAAGCGTTGAAATGAATAAATCACAGCGAGCTGATCAAATCGTATTTGGGCCTGATGTATACACGGAGAAATGTGTCATTACTTGCAATATCACAAAGGATTTAACTTGACAGAACAACCATACTTAAAATATATTGAAGGAAGACAAAGTGTGTGGGAAAAACGAGGTGTTCCAAATACTGACTAATCAAAATCTGTCGTCATAGGCTAATAAACAATGTAAGTTGGATAGCTAACGCAGTGCACTTCGACCGTGAATTACTGTATGCAGTTTTGATGTCAGACAATCCAGAGAGCGGAAAGATGTTTAGTGTTCGAAATACCTCAAGTGTTCTATTAGAAGATGGAAGCTGTTCTGAATTCGGCGTTTGGATCTGTACGAAAATTTTCTACCCTCCAATTTTAAGCTATCGCTTACATAAAAGCAATGTTGATGACTGACATCATTAGGATTGACCACATGCATCTGCATGTGGCTCTTCGACCCGCATCTGCTTTCGTGTTATTTTATTCAGCACACGAAGAAGCATCAAATTCTGCAAAGAACAGTGGTCTATCGGCAGATTGAAGAGCCTGCAATAATTCGGAATTTTACGTACTACCCACATAAACACATAATTCGTGCTCATAGGTTTAGTTAATTAACAGGTAAATGCAAGTGTTTGTGATGGCTTATATTCTCAGTTCTAAGGGACAACATAACTCGTGGTCGAAAGTCTGTTATTTCAATTGCTTTGTTAGCTTAAACGCCGGTTTGTATGTTATGGTCATTCCCAATGATTGACTGAAGTTGGGGCAATGGTTATATAACTGAAACACATTTTATATATTGGCTCATTTCACTGAGCTCTACTCCTTCACGCTGATCCACAAACACGTCATTGTATTCAACCGAGTGCGTTCAAACAGAGAACAGAACTCAACCAATCGTTTAGAAGCTGTACAATGTTGTAGCTCACCAGCTATGTAGGATTCGATATACATCCGCAAACTGGACAATAATGTACTCGTGTGTTCAGCAGTTAAAGAAAATTAAGTAAGCGGATTATCAGCTTGGGTAAAAGCACCACTACTAGGAACAATAATTAGAGGGCTAATTAGGATATGGATGTGGGTTCATCAAATACGTCTATTATAATAATTCTTTATCGAAAGCAGACCAAGTAGTTGTGTAATCCGAATGCTTTGCGTTTTATTCATTGGTTTAATGTGAGCCACTATTCGGCTGTCATCTCTCACGTGTATCCGGTCAATGGTTAAAATACAACTGAGAGTTTGCTCTCATCTTGGAGAGATCCTATATAAAGAGTTTAAAAGCATATGCTGAAAAGTCAACTGTTTTTGCCAGTTAAGTTTATCCGCATAACAACAAATTATATTTGCTCAGGGTAGCTAAATGTTGTGCGTCACTTAGATGAAATCACATTTACTTATCTCACTTTGCAAAGATCAGGATTAATTGCATCACTGGACACTTAAGCAGTCTGCTATTCCTGTGTTTTTCAGTAAATTTGCTGAGAAATGCCTAATGAAAATCAATTTATCTTGGAGGTTGAAAGAACCGTTCTGGAAAATATGGATCACAGTTGATACGTACGTGCAGCTAGTTGCTGGGATGATTTATTCCTAGGGCATTGTCAAAGGGCATGTGCTGTTAACTTGAAGTACATTGAGAACCTCCACGGGAAGCGGATGATCAATGAGAAAGCTTTACCAGCCATAAATTGAGCAAGTGAATGTATAAAACAGACGGCACACTGAACCTCTCGAACTTGTCGTTACCGTAGGACTATGTGGGAATAGTGCCTAGGTAGTGATAGTTTGCTAAGAACAGGTCCCGCGTACAAAATATGCAATCATATGCTGAACACAAATAGCCTCTACAGTCTTGTGTGTGAATTGTGTGCGTTCATTGACGTTGTCCACTAGACTTACCCATATTCGGCATTGCCAATGACGCCACTCTTTGTAGGAATACTTCCGTGAGTTCCTCGGATCCTGCAACGCTCAACGTAACAAAACATTCGGTAAGTTGAGTGTCATTAAATTGGTTGATTCATGGAAATAGAACACTAGGATTTTACGTATAATGCTCCCAATTTTACATCAAGAATTGGTTATTTCAGACAGTATATGGTCGCAGGTTAACTAATAAATACCAGCATTTTATTTTATCCTTTGAGAAATATACCTATTTGTATGAAGAAATACTAAGAAAAGGTACATATAGGAAAAATATAACGAAAGTACTGCGACCAAACTGTTCATGTTCACGACTCATATTTTGGACTAAAGATTGACCTCGGGATGAGCCTGGAAACAAAGCGTTGGACCCGTTTGATCTTTTGTGCCTTGCCTCGGGTAATCGGAAAGTAGGCTGGCGAACCGTACTCCAGCATTGGTCTAATGATGGAAGAGGCGAGGGGTAACCTCTTCAGACTATTTGCCGAAGATACGTTTGAGCACCCAAAGCATACGCAGTCCGTTACGATGTAGCCTGTTCGTGTTGTCCAAGGACTTCAAATCGTAGCGCGAGAGTACACCTAGATTCTTCACGAAGGAGGTGGGATATAGCGGTTGGCCGTCAAGGGTGTATGTTCGGCCGTCAGCAACTTTTCCCAGACTTATACATACAGACTTGCCTGGCTTGACCGGGAGATGCACTGTTGCAGTCCATGTGGATAGGCGGTTGAGGTCTTGCTGAAGTACGCCACAGTCGTCGGAAGCGTCAATTTCTCTCCAAATCTTCATGTCGTCCGCAAACAAGGCACAAGGCGACCGGAGAAGCTGAGGTAGATCGTTGATATGGATCAGGAACAGAGTAGGCCCCAGCACAATGTCTTAAGGCATGCCAATTGTAGATAGATATCAGTCAGTTAGATGGTCGTCGACCTGTACCATCCACTATTGTCTAACAAAAGTTGCGGATCCACCGGTGCAGTGACCCACCGACACCAAACATCCTGCGTTTGTGAAGGAGAGCCTCATGACTGACCTTATCGAATGCTTTACTGAAATCGATGAATAGCATTTCGACAGACTTCCCCTTGCTTATGGCCTTCAAGCACTCATGCCTCGTCACAAGCAGGTTTGAAATGCATGAGCAGCCTTGCATAAAACATGCTGTGCCGACGTCAAGAACTCGTTTGACTGTAGCAACTGCAGCAATCCCTTCTTTACGATTTTCTTAGCAACCTTTTTCAAAATGGGAGTCAGAAAATTGGCCTGTAGTTGTCTACTAATCTAATGACGCCGCCTTTCGGAACAGGCTACACCACCGAACATTTCGAGTCAACCGGCAACGAAGCTTCGAACAGTGACCTGTTGGGAAGTTCAGTCACGACAGGAGAGATGATGGTCGAAAGTGACTTGAGAACCAGCGGGTGAAGCCCATCAGATGTGGCAGTTTTGGTGCCGTTAATGTAGAGGAGTAGTTGACATAGTTCTTCAACGCCGCAATCGAGGCTGTCGAATTTGGTAAATGCGGTACACGTCAAACTCGGAACAGACATCTGGCCATTCGCAAATACGGAAGCGAAATGCGTCGTCAAAGCGGAAGCACGCTCAGTGCTGGAGGTTAGGATCTGTACATCCGGGCCTTCCAGCACTAGCACATCACCTGCCGGCTTCAGGCGTCGCTTCACGAATGTAAAGACTCTCTTTGGGGCGGTTTTCTCGGCTATGGCGAGCTGCTCTTCGAAATGTCGGCGCTTATTCTTTTTTGTGCTGTTGCAGATGTTCCGCTGACTTGTATACCCTTCGTAATCATTGACAGAGCCAGAGAGGAGGAATTTTTCTCACAGTCTGCGGCGCTTCAGAGCCAGATTTTCATACTCCTTGTCAAACCAATGGGACTTAATCGGCCCAGTCTTCCGACATTTCAATGGCGCAAATTGGGAAAACAAGGATGTCAAGCCCTCTATTATAAATATCCAACAGTCTCCCACAGATGCAGCTTGTGACAGAGACCAATCCAGTTGGCTCGCGGCTCGATCTACACCATCGAAGTCCGTTTTCCAATAGTTGTGAGCTGGTTTCAGCGGACGTGAATACGGTAAAGATAATACCATATCAGCTATGAGCACTGGATGGTCGCTTGTAGCCAGGGGCTCCGGGATCCTAACGTCACGCACTCGTTGTTCGTAGTTCGTTAACATTGGGTCGAGGCAGGACGGGGTTGTGTGGGTTGTTATGCCTGTTGGCCGTAATAGGTGTTGCGATGCAACAATGTCAAGTACCAACTCCACGAACTTTCTTCAACCTCACTATGTCCAGGCATCAAATGCACATCAGGCCATCGCATTCGAGGACAGTTAAAGCCGTTTATAAGTGGAAAATGTGGATGACTCATGTGGGTTCGAAGGTGGATCAGCCAATCCAAACAACCACTCAGGGGGCTAAGATAAACTAAGCCGAGAAGCAGTTCTCCGCGCCTGAGACGGATGGAGCACCACAGTAGCTCACACAACCATCGTCTCATCGGTAGGTGTTCGCAAGTTTCCCATGCCCACCACCGTGGGCATTCTTTAGTCAATCGCATCGGAAGCACGAGTAACCAATGCATTCAAGTTCTCTGGTGTATAATTCTGAAGGCAGCCATGTCTCTACGACTCCTCCTACGTCTGGCCGCTCAGACGCAACGAAACAACAAAGCTCATCGCACTTGTTTATAACACTGCAAACCTTTGTGAAGGCTACTCACAGGCCGCAGCAGGAGCCGCCGGGCGTGCTTGAAGTGTGCGTAGCCTGTTTATCCTGATTGAACACGGAATCTCTCTGTCTAGAAAATCTTGGTTTTAAATGCCGACTCGCTGAGGATGCAATGAAATGAATTAGGCGTAGGTTGCTTTGTTTGGTAATTAACTGCAACGCTACACCTGGGTTTCGGCCCACAGAGCATGGAATAATGGTTTAAGTGGGTTTCTGTTGGCTACTTGCAACCATGCAACGCTGGATTTGCTCTGCATTCCTTGCTGTTAGCCTTCTCTCAGATCTGCCAGTATACTTGAACCCGTACGTACAGTTAAAAGTGCAGATGCATAACGCGGTGACTTTTGAGTATAGCTTAAATCTGCACAGAAAATTTCTGACTTGCTAAAATACCACTGGTGCAGCCCCTTACTATTACTTATTAACAGATTGGCAAAGACGACCCCGACATCTCCAGGCAACATGATCCGATTTAACCGACAGCTTAATAATTGCCATTTTGTTACGGGCACCATATTATCCATGGGGTGCCATTTTGCGTAAATTGTTATGAATCGCTCGTTGTATTCCTTTATATGTTGACGACTTGACGCGTTCCCATTCCCTGTCGATTGTACACGGAGAGCAACGTTGAAGAAATATGTATTCAGCTCAAACTAGAACAAGGTTTGTCTTCATGCTTAAAGTATTAATTTAGAAATAAAAGAATCCTTTAATTTCACATTCTATCGTGAGCGTGGTCACAGGATGGCACATGTTCCTCTTTTCTAGTAGATAAAACGCGTGATTAGTGTTGTCAATGGAGACAAACTGTCGTCTATCTACTTACCAAAAATTCATACCTTCTCTGCAGCCGAAAATGGGATTAATGTACTACCCCTGGCATAGCCGTCGATCCGTCGATACAGGGTTCCATTGTATCGGAATAGAATATTTATTGTAAAGCGGAGTAACGATTGAATTGGAGCATTGGGAACCCAAATTTTCTACAGGTCTCGTTAACATGTCCTATGAATTTTTCAAAAGGATCTTTGTGAAAAATGAGCACATGTCAAAAGGGATCGCAAGATTTTTAGCAAATTCACGACTATCTCTCAGGCTGTATCCGGAAGGTTACCTCCAGATGGGCTAGATAAATTTCGCTAGACTTGAGGCACTTTTTATTACCATGCGCCTATCAATGAAAGTACTGGACATATGACGGTATTTTCATTGGGGCTTTTGGTAGAACATATCTGTGATGACGAGGGCGGAATCGTTCCAGAGGTTAGCATCAATAAGTCCTGACTGCAGGAGCATCTTTAGTCCACTAATTATTGCATTATCCACTCGCTCGGATTCGTCGCGGTTTGCTTCTCAACGGATAGATCAAACAATAAATATTTTTGATTCCTTAATTTGATCTTGTTTTGCAAATATTACTACCCCGTATCAGGTATCAGTATTACCACAATCTTATTTTGCCGAAGCTCATTTCGTTAAAAAGCTACAATCCCCCACTTCGCTAACACTGAATACTTTATCTGTATCTATCATTCTAACTCTAAACCAGACGCTTGCGTACTCGCTGATCGGTGTCCAACTAGACAATGGTTCATACAGATGCAGAAAATGCTTCAGTTCCTGGGCTGCAACACTTATTTAGTGAAATTGACAAGGTAAATCCAAATGAAAACATTTCCTTATTGTGGCGACTCAATGAAACAGTGGACATTTTTAACATCTTACCAGTTTATATCGGAATCCGATCGTTGAAAATTTATGGTGAAATTGAGTTCAACCATTGTTTCCGGTAGTCGAACACGTTTTAGCAATAGAGTATAAACAGCGTTGAATAAGTGTTCACGGCATACACGATAGACACATCTTATTCTGTCGTTTAAGCCAGCGATGCGTTGAACAGATCCTTCGATGCGGAAACTGGTTAATCATCCCAAACTCTATGCGGCAACTGATATACCATTCTGATGTAGTGACCTTACAAATAACCGCTGTGAAGTCACAATATGCAGACATTCGCTGAAAACATTCGCATATATTTGCTTGCGAGCAATGTATCTGTGTTCATTCGCCACGTTGTTAAACAATGGAAATTAACAGGTGGGAGTGTTTTCTTTAAGCGTTTCGTGAAAGCAGTTCTCTCCACATATTGCAAGATTGTACTAGGAAACCATATTTAAACAGCATAATAATGACAATCATAAAGATGTGTTTACACCTAGAGAGCTAGGTTTTTACAAGTGAATGCCTTTGCAAGGTGAGTTTGAATGTCTCCACCTATTGTGAGTACATACGTCTAATCAATGCAGAAGTCCTTCTTGGATGTGGAACTGCATTGTCGTGAGCATGTACCTAGACATGTATATGTTGGTGTTTAACCTACAGATTGATTAGGAGTTTGGGTCTATTTTATTTTCTTAGCAATTAGGTACGATAATTGCTCCAGATTAGAACTAGTACTTGGTGCTAGTTTGTTGTCTCGGATTAGTCTACTCGTTACCAGCGTACTGCTAGATAAACGTATACCGGTTTTGACAGATTCGGTCCTATTTTTGAGACAAAAATCACAGAGTATAGGGTAAATTATGTCTAATTAGACATTGAAAATCAGCCGATCAAGACGTACCTCCAGTAGACACAAATAGGTTGAAAGATCGTTGAAAAATGTAATACCATTTGCTTACGAGTTTGCTTGAAAGCAGAAAGTGGGAGCGTTGTCCTTTACAGTTTTGCATTAATTTGATGAATACAGGTGCGTCACTCCTCGGGCGATAGTTTGAAGCGTTATCATTTAGTCGACTTTATGTCACAGAATTATTGAAGTATGCTTCCAGTAAGACAAAACGCAGGTGGTTTGCATAAATGGAGTGAAATATTTGGTTGCCGGAGACCATCTTCTAGCAGAGCTGGAGGAGCGCGAATGGGACTTAACTACAAGGACGGTATAGAGCTGCTGGACTACTTACTATCATTGTTGCCGAATTCCATTGTATTTAATAGGACGTTCGTATGTCATTTGAGTAGAGCCGGTACAGACGGAGTGAATGCACTTTGGAAGGATGAACAGAACCGTAGGAAAATACGCTGAGGCCTTGGATGTTATCTTTACTGTACGCCATAACATAACGTGGGATCAACGAGGTAAAATACTATTACACTTTTAGATACTTGGTTGGGAATGCATGGCTGTGCCTGTCAATCTCACGCTAGTTAGATTCTACAACCAACGGGCTTTGCAATGATGTTCTTTCAATAATGCCAGTTGAAGTCTTTTTGCTTAAAGAGGCTTGTTAAATGAATGGCTCTGATGCGGCATGGGCGTCGTGGGATCGGGATGGCATTTTTTAATGCCTTGATTGAGAATGATCCAGGTTACCACTATCGCAGATTATGTTTCACACAAGTGACTTATATCGACGCGCATACATGGTCGGATGTTCCTGGTTCAGGCGTTTCATGCTTTTGTTAGAGGACACACTTGAAATATAACGGCATTAAGTACGTTGACATGCAACTTGACTTCGGTTGTGCGATTTCACAGTACTTGAGTGATTTGTCAAAAGTTGTTCCTTAGGAGGTGTTGAGAGACTGAGAGGGATTTGTGAAAGCTCAAATTCAGGGTCAACGTGACAGTGCTAAAAACCGATGATGGATACAATGAGTGAATTTGTTGCACACCCGGTATGGCTACGTTTAATTGAGAATGCGTTGTCGTGTTCTGTCTTTTAGAGTAGTAATGGTGCATGTGGACTCCAGTGGTTGTGTGAAAACTTTGCCTTCGGAAGGTTTCATCTTGAAGCGAAATGAATGTAAAATTAGGCTATTTCGAATTTCAATTATTGGCGGCTTTGTATCGGTAATAATTTTTGCATTCTTAAAACTGACGTTGTTAGCAATGTGTTGGCGCCTCCTAACTAAATTGCATGAAATAGCAGTATTAAACATTTTAAAAGTAAAACGCGATTAGTCGCTGAAGAATTCTCTAAAAGTTGTTAGGTTTTACCCTACATTCTTTGGTCATCTGCTTTTTGCAGTATTCTGCTCACTGAAACAAGTTGGTTTCTTTTTGGAAAGTTGGACAAAATTGTGTTATCGCAGCATCACACTGTGTTGAATATCACTTCGGCCTTTTCTTCTATAAAGTCGACGGTGCCTCTTATATGGTACTTCGTTAGACCACTAGGTTTTATGATTAGGAGAGACTTGCGTTCCAGTCTGCTGACTGCATTCTCGAGGTAAGATTAAAATGTCATGTTGTTAAGGTGCATTTAATTCAATCTGGATGGATTTAAGTACAGTGAGTTTGAGGTTCAAGCGGCACTATGGAATTTTAAATATCTTAAATATGTGTTTACAAATTTGTCGGCTTGCCACAATTCACACGTAAGCTTATGCAGAAGACAAAGACAGAAGTGGGGAATCGGTTACCCAAACGATGGAAGAAAGTGAGTCTCTGAATTGAGATGGCAATATGCTTAAAAGAGCAAGATAGCGCAAAGATTTTCTAGCAATAGTACGAATTAAGTAAGAACTTGTTCAGCTACGTAATCATCTGGTCTAGATGTTGCGAAATAACAAGTCATTACTGAGGAACAGCATAGATGAATGCACATACTTGAGGGACATGGCATAGAGAGATAACAAGGAATCTCCGAATGCTGAAACTTCGACGGTGTATGGAACACAACGTAAGTTTACGTGAAATTGATCCGCCAGGACAAGGTGAGGAAGGTAAAAGTAAACGATAATATCCTGCACGAACCGCATACTCCCATACAGGCATTTTAATGGCTTTCATTGGGTGTAGCGTGGAATTCCGGCACTGCTCACGGCTGACAGGTATGCACGATCAGTAACGGAAGCAGCCTCTTTCTTGCAGTTCCATTGCCCACAAAATTTCCAGCGAGTAAGCTTATGTTTGTTGCTATTTTCCAACCGTTAGGTGTATCCAATATCGCTTTTACGGAAGAAGCTGTGTTGAAGAAGCCGTGATTACTACATGCAGCAGCTAATCATCTGGCAGATCTCTGAGCTATTTTCTATCCGCGCTCTATAAGGAGAAGCAAATTCCACCAACCTGGCATCCAGGGGTCAATTATCCTAGTAAAATGGGAGGTAGTGCACTGGCCTTGCCAATAACCGTCCGATAACGGTGCTTCCTGTCCATCACAAGGTTAGTGAATTAATCATCGCGCATGCACTGATGCAGACTTTGGAAATCCACGGTATAACGGACCCGCAGCAACTGGGCTTCCCACAAAACCGCTCATGTACTACTAACTCGTTAACTGCACGCAATAGTTGGACTGAAGCAGTTGATGATGAAGCAATCCATGTCATTTACTTAGACTTCGTCAAAGCATAGTCCAATGCATTCTTCTTCACAAGCTTCGGAACTACAGCATTTGCGACCAAGTACTGTGTTGGTAAAACGGTTTAAAATTCGAATATCGGTAGGAGATGATAGTACGAGAATCCCTATCTGACGCCATTGAGGCGGAGTCCGGTGTACCAAAAAATCTATATTTGCAGATCGCATCTTCTTACTATTCATAGAATATCTAACAAAATAAAGTGCTTCCAAATTCCTGTTCTTCGCAGATGACATCATGATATGGTGAATGATCAGGGAACAGTAGGATCACGAAGAGCTCCAGCGCAAATTCAACACAATTGCAAAGTTATCAGTTAAAAGGTCCATACAAATCAATGTAGACAAATGTTCAAATACGCCGTAGACACGACTACTTGCATTGGCTTGAGCCACATATATTGCATAGCACTTCCCAGAGAAACGACTTTGGTGTGCTTATTCTGATTGATCTCAAATGGTCAACGTTAGCTGCGGTAGCTGCAGAAAGTAGCAATCAGCACGTCGGTCTGTTGCATGGGGTATTCGTACGTTTTGACCCGTCCATCTTCCTGATAGCGCCAACACCTACGTCCTCCCTCACTTTGAATACGTTATCCAAACTTGGCAAGCTTGGTTAAATCATGACGTTGAAGCGTTATAGGCACCACAACGTACGTCAACGAGGAATGTCAAGGGCCTACTCAATCTGTTTTACCAGCAACGGATGGATTTCCTAGTACTTTACAGCTGACGCTATCGAAAGCTTCGGTGTTATCTGATGGCAGCGTATTAAATATTGTGAGGCTCTAATCTGGTATACCGTCACTTGCTGAAACAACCACAACACCAACCTCAGAAATAACTGCTTGAAAATGATTGGACAATACAGCCGTCTAGATGGCCTACGGAATTAGTTTTTGTTTACGGGTATCAAGCTTTGGACTTCCCTCTCAAACCCAGTTGTCTTCTCCCCACCTTGCATACTTTCAAAAAACGATTGCATGTTACACTTGGCTCCCATCAATTTGTTACCTATGTTGTGATTCTTTTGAATATATTAATCATGCCTTCAGATCGAATTTGTCAAATGAACAATGAACAACGATATATTACAGGTAAAGAAAGCGATTGCTTTACAAGTCCCGTAGGATGGTTGAAGTGAAAGTAAACATAAGTGTAGAACATCAGTTTAAGCGTCTAGTGAATTCAAGTGCCACTTATTCACAGAAACGTTGGAGAATGTGTACTGAATTATTATTGTAGAGTAATATGGGAAGCAATATGGGTAAGGCATGTCTTAAGAACAAGAGAAAAGACCAACGCTTACTCGCGCGCCGCTTTCTTGGACTGGGGTAAATTGATGAATGCAGTTGTAATATATCCGAAGCTATATTTCACAAGAGCAGTGTGTAAATAGTGAACCACAAAAGCTGAGAATGAGCATCGTTTTTTTCGCGTTTGTTTGACTTGGACATCTCCGATTATATAGCGTAATGTACGTGGATAAGCGAATCATCCAGACATCTTTTGAAGATCGTTAGCGTGGGAGAAGAAACAACGTAAGTGGGAAGAGCGTCCCAGTGTTCGCACACACGAAGGGAAAAGAAATTCCGACGGCATTCCAACCGGCTGTATTGTGTGGCCAGCTTTAGCTGGTTTCCTCTAAGTGTTGTATTGCTATTCAGCTTTAGTAGGTGACGACAAGAATGGTTTGGACTCCTCAGGATCATATTAGTCATTATCAAGTCGCCACGCAGGCGTCGATATTGTCCACTGTACCTAAGGCGACAATACAACAGTGGGCGTACTTGTTTTATTTTTCACGGATTACGTCATTTACGGACTTGCGGACTTGCACACAATTTTCCATTTACCCTACTATTGTGAATCAAGGCAATTCTTTGATAGACTCTACAAAGATGACCCACATATTGTTATATTGTACATTTAACCCCAAGCATCATACCGGAATTGTGCACAGTGCGGTAAATCGTCCACATCCTGTTGTTGATTTCTCAACGACTATTCATAGTTATCTTTATGCTTCTTATCATACATGATAAGTGAAGCTATCCAGAAAGTTTACCGAAATGTCGTTGTATAGATGGACGCCGTACTCCTTCTAGCCAATACTAAAAAACCACAAGGGCATATAAAGACAACAGCTCTGAAAGCTGTCGAACCTACGCAAAATATAATCTCATTTCTAAGCATGTAGGCATGTAGCTATTACTGACAGGTGCATAATTTCAGTAGCATATTTAATGTACATGTTGACGCAAAATAATTATGCTGTTCTTCGCCTCGCAATACTAAAAATATAGAATAATTAATGGGTGGTAAATTAGGCGTCCCTTCACCAGATGAATTCTGGTGTTTAACATTCAGATTTTGTCAAAGAAATCAAGGTTTCTAGACTCGAATTTTCGACAGCTAGAACATGAAACACATGTATACTAATAAAATTCCGGGGGAATATATCCACCTGACTGGAAACTATTAAGTCCAATCTTTACTTAGAGAAGATAAACAGTGCAAGTGTAGTGTGAGGAAACCGCTTTTGGCAAAGGCAGGCGGTATAGCTTTGTTTCTTTCAAAAATAACTGACAATTAATTAGTGTGCTTTATGTTTAATGGTATGCGTATTACCGTAGTGTGGAAGAGAAAGATGATTTATTTTTGATTGCTCACTTGCTTAATCATATCCTGAGAATGTATTTATTTTTAAACACTGCAAACACAAGAGAACAAATTGCTAATGTTTCCGAAATATTTCAGTCATATCTTTATTGTCCTGGCTTCTGTAGGCAACGTTATTGGACTGAACCATATGAGTTGACTCGCTTTGTAAGTTACTAGTTCACCTGGCGCCAGTGCAAATGTACGTCCAGTGCGTAATTAGTAACCTAGTGAGGACATAAAGAAGCAATTGTTGTCCGCTGGATTAAGGATTAGCCAAATGAAAAGAATAAATTGCACACTATGTGTTTCCAGTTCTGCAATGAAGAAAATCAGCCGCATGCTCTTAAACATAACCTTATCACATCATCTCGTCTGTTTTTCTATAAAGAATACATCAAAGAGTGATCATATTGGAATGACCTGTTGAAGTGGTATGCAAATTATGCCAGCCAACGCCGGGCCGTGCTGCTCGAATTCATTCCACTGGGATCTACGTAAGAGTGTACAACGCCTTGGTTGACGACAATCATTTGCTACGCTGGCTGCATCTATGGGAACTGCACTGTTAGAACTTATCTCAGCGCACTTTGGCGCAAAAGATTTTGTCAAGAAACACTGAAGCGTGTAACATGATTTAAATAGACATAAATCTTTTACATATTCCGATATGTGAATGGGTTGGGAAATCAATCAGATTAAACGAAACAACCTACATGCTGAATACATCGAATGGGTTCTTCAAACGTAACCCCACAGCATCATTAGCCTTTGTGAGAACAGTTGCTTGCTACTGGATTATTAAGGGTGACGACGTCAACTGGTGATCTTCACGTTTCGGTTTCGGATCACTATTCTGCTTTCTCAACCTGACAAGTGCGTAAAGGTACATCAAACCCCATACAGAACCAACAAATTGGCTCGGCTCTACTGTGTCCTAGTATTCCGGAGTCACAGTCGCCCACACTGTTAGTGAGATAATTAGATGAATTACTTCGGTACAGCTACTAAACATGCCCGTGTGATGCGGGTAATCATTGCAGCTTTCATGAAGACTAGTTACAATATCAAAAGGTTACATAATAACATAATTGGTCACATCGTAAAAGCATAAGAAACATAAAATTGTGGAACTTATTGAGTGCGCATGTATGATGGCTGTGATTCTATGTAGGATCCGGTGCGGTTGCGTACGTGGAAGTTAGCAAGCCCTGAGTACGTGGATGAATATGGGCACATCAGTTATCCGGTCGATCAGTTGTGTGTGATGCGTTTTGTTGCGAAAATGTAGTTCCGTCTCGTGAATGGGTGTAAAGTCTTTCATCAATCACTCACGTTTGTCACGTACTTGGGTGCGCAACGTGTTCATGGGTACTGGTCAATTGCTGTTTTGACGTCTGCATGTGAACCACTTGATATAGATTACGTGGCGTACTAGGCAAGCTTCGAACTTAGGTTGAATGTATATTGCAATTCAAAAAATAATGTTGTCTTGAAGAAGTTGTAAATAGCTATAACAATACCGTCCTTCAAATAAAGGCGAGCACATGTGCTATTGTAGATCAAAACTGATCTTGTGTCACCGGCATCTGTAGGCCACATATCGGTTGGGCCAATGTGTATGTTGAATGGATCGAGTGATACGTATTGTTTCTTTGATGGAAGTCTCAGTTGGGGGGATATGGATTTCCTGCACATCAATGTCAACAGGTTTACAACGATCAGCACTACCAGTATCCGTCTTATCGTGTAGCTAGACAGTAAAATGCTTAGCGTGATGTGCACAAATGAGAAATTGGCCCTCGTATATCAGTTGTAAGTATTGTTTCACGAGGTTGTTGCGAATATAATTCTTATTGCACAAAAGAGAGATCAGATTGAATGTACCATTATTTCAGTGAACACGTGGGTGTGCGATGGTAAAATTCGTGCACGTGCTTCCTTATTTTGTTATTACAATTCATTGGTTAATATGATAAAGATTTCCACATGATGTGTAATATTGTTCCAAGTACAAGTTCTGCGGATGAAAAGTGGACTTGATCTAATAATTATACTCAAATAGAGTAAAATCATGGGAAGTAGATTTGTCCAATGAGTCGGATCAGAATGTGCTTTAGTCACGGTATTTAAGTGTTAATAGAAATGTACGACTAACAGTTTTATTAGATGAATAGCTACAGTGCGAATTCGCTTGCAGTCCAATAGTTGCAGTAAAGTTTAAGAAAACTGGGATTCAAATCGGAAATCTTGGTCAGTGGTGATGTAAGAAAAACCCCAACAATGGTTATTTTATGATAACATGTGCACTGGCGATTGTTCCTGCACGTTTGCGCGCAGTGGGAATGACTTCGTGCCATCTAGTGTAATGATCGCTCCATATTAGTGCGTACAATTTACCACTGCTAGGGGTCCGACGGTATCCATAGGTTACTGGTCTAGTCAGTTGCTTGGTTGTGCGATAGTTTCGATCAACGTTTAAATAGGACGAATGTTTTTCGAAGGTGGACATTCTGAGCAATTCTTTGCCCATGTGCGGATGTATTTGTACATGTTCAGCTATATGAAACGTCTGGAGAACAACCTCAAATTTGCGCGTAAACCGAGATGCAAAACTTTGTGAATAGCCTAAAATATAATGCTATGCGTAGGTGCATGAAGCATGGGTTATAGGGCTGTCTTGGAAACATCATAATCGGTCGCACCTGGCGTAGTGTGCAGAGGCATTGACTAGATATGCACTCAAAGCCGTTTGTAATTCACTTGAGACTTAGGTGGTTCATAGTTTTGCATTTACCATATACGTTCCAGATCAATGGGAGTCGTATTCACTAAACCGAATTGCGGGTGCGATGCAGTATCAGAGGCAATAGTATCTCGTCTAGAAATATGGTGGCTATCACTGATGTACTGTGAAATATAGTTTATTTCGTGATTTTCGCGAGCTAATTACTTGCCTGGCTTAACATGGAGACTGAATGGTAAAGGCTTGTGGTTCAGACATTACTTTGAATGCTAGTAGCTCGGAAGGCTTGTTCAATTGTTTTTTGCGTCCGCCGAGCTGGGCAACTTGATTTCAAGCATTTCGTCACAACTTGAGGTTAGACCGTCAGTGCAGTACTGATAGCATCTAGGTAACAGGACCTGGTAGATGGTAAAACCTAATGCGCTCTGAATAAAAATATCGTCTTCCATCCAGGAGATGTCGAACGTGACGAATGCTTAAGTATATGACAAGCAACTCAAGACCAAATATACTATATGGTGCTTCAGTTAACGTGAGATTTTGGGAACAGAACCTACGTGGTTGTTGGTCTTTATAGACATCTGCCTGTAGAACCGCATTACGTTGATCTAGGAAAACATCAAAACTTTCGCCAGGAAAATGTAAATGCTCCAAACGCCCTGGCTGTAACGTACGGGAAATGGAGGTTCATCTCATCAACAGTTAAAAAGTTCGCAATTGAATATAACAAGTTTGCGGCGTCTAGAATAAAATGGTGCTAAAATATAAGCTTGCCTACAAAAGTTTCAAATAAAGCACAAAATTACGGGTCGAAAAGAAAATATGATAAATTTGTCTGCGGTTGGTTAAATGCCAGTTTCATCAATGGTGTTAAATAATCCTGTATTACCTATATCACGTCCAGTGATCACCAGGACTGAGTACCATTTAAACAAAATTTCCGTGTCCCAAGCCCTCTCGCTGGCTAAATGAACAATAAGCGCATGGCGTTTGATTTACCGTGTGTTGGTTTAGCAATTTGTGAATGTCGATGATCAACATTTAATATACATTAGTCAGGCGGCAGAAAGCCGAGTACCGCGTTCATGTACCTATTGCGGCTTGCATATGTTAAACGTCCGTCATTTACGGTTGTTATCCCCACCATCCAACCTCCATCGAATGCTTAGCGAAATTCGCAAAAATGCTACGGCGAGTGCAGATACATGCAGTTCTCTCCAAACTTAGTGATGAGGACGTACGGAATTCTCGGCAGATGAGTGATTTGTGCAGGCCTTAACTGCGTACAAACGTAAGCTTGTGAAGGACGCACCGACAGACCATGTGAGCCCATTATGGTCATCGAGCGAGATGAGTACAGGCAGCCACAACATAGTTCCGGCGTTCGTTATCTGTCAGCTGACTTCACGCTGAGTGCTGTAGGTCAGCGCTAACGGTACGCATTGGAGCGACCGACGGTTAGATGTGTGTCTCGCTAGATACGCAGCGAAGTCGGTGTAGGCAAGAGAAATCGCGCAACAAAAACTGCGGCGTGAATGTGCGCACGTGATTGCACCTCAGCCAACCCGGTGTTTTCGATTAGCTGAGGAGAATGTTGGGCATTGCAAGTCGTTTCAATGTCATTAAAGCCCTGCCCCAGGTGCCGGGGCACAAGCAGACAACGCAGGCAAGGTCACGTAACGCGCCTGTTACTCAGCGTGTGCTGATTATTCGGTTGTACCGAATCAGATCTGATCGAATTGGTCAAGGTTTAATTCAATGGGAAACGCGGACCACATTGAGATAGCGCATCATAACCCGTGCTCAAAACGAGTAATTCGCAAATACTCTGCAATGCCAGGTAAACTTTGTTTAATTCATGGTAGACTACGCGATTTGGAAGTCGGACTTTTCAGTGGTCACATAGTTTCATTGGTCTATGTGTAATGTCCGAAACACATAAACTACGAGAAGATAGATGGGGACATGAGGGATACTCAGTCACCGCGATTGCTGGGAATGATGGAGGTTCACGATTAAGAGGAGAGTTTGCATTGGCACCCGTTGGTCGCACAATTCGGTTGCATTAACATAAAGGCGATCTAGCCTGTCTAGGCGTCTTACACCTCATTTCTTACAAGTGAATTGCTACTTTACTGCCTAAAATCCCATACGTCCAAAATATTTTGCAAAAGGTGCACTATGTTTTGCAAAACGTCCAGCGTGGTTTGCAAAATGTTCAATGTGGTTTGCAAAACGTCCGAGTTAAAGGGAACATGGTATATAAGTCCATTATTTGATCTTATCTTTAATTGTGTTCATGCCCCGAACCTGCATATGAAGTCGGAAGATGGGCCAAACAGTATTATTCGAGACAGCCGCAACTTGATGACAACAGAAAGGCATAGAAATCATTCACCTGCGAACTTTTAGGTGAACGATTACGCAAAGATATGGAATAGGCTACCGTCCAAGCTGCGCGAATGTAGACCACGTGAAATCTTTCATAAGATAATCCGCATCATGTTAATTGTTGTAAAGGCCACCGCGCTGCTGAGACAAAACGTCATGGAGGAAATGATATTCGAAAACCGTCTAGCAGACATCTAATATATTGGATCAGTTGTCACCATAATATCGTCACGTATTCAACCTTTTGTCACCCGGCAACTGTTGGCCTCAAAAAACTATGTTAGCCTGATGTACAACAATAGGGGAAATTGCTACACTCAGTCCTGCAAAACAAAACCTCTAGACCTAGAGACAGCTAATGAAGGTTTTTGCTTTTTTCGTCTGCGATCAAATTGACATCAATTTATGTATGAAGGAACTGCTCTCCGTATTTCGAACTAATTTTTTCCTGTCTGGAGGCATCAGCACAAAATTACAGAGTCTTTCATGACACCAGCCAGCGTCAATTCCTACACAACTTGGCTTACATGGATACACTCATCCGGAACCTCCTTTCCTTTAACTACTTGAACAGAAATTAGCTGACGAATAATAAAAGTGTTTGACTCAAAAATATAGATTACTTGTACGGACTATATGGTCTAAATGTCCATATATATACACGCACAAAAAGAGCCCTACAGATAAGTGGAATTAGTGATCACAACTCTGCTTTAAAGCCATATCAGCGCATGGTCAGAACAGACATAGAAGAGCGGGTGAAATCGTTCGAGGGATTAGTCTACATGGAAGTAAGTCCCCTGGTGGCGAGTCAACGGTTAGCCGCATCGCTTTACTAGAAGGTTTAGATTTAGCTACATTTATTATTATTATTAGCATCTGATACATCTATTTAAACGATGCAACCGATCAATCAGCCCCGCAAAATAGTTTGGGTACTGCTCTGAAAAATATCGAAGTACTATTATCCGTCCCATGCCATCGCTTGGCACATGATGCTCAGACCAAACAATTGGACTGTGCCTAGGACCGTCGAGGAATATGCGCTACATTTATTTATTTACTCAAAAGTAGGCACTCAAACCCTAAGAAGAAATTGAAACATTGGCTTTGGACGGTGATACAACAGCGCGGACATCTCTTTGAAGTAAAGTAGCTGACACGGGACCTCCCGTCTGCTCTCTAACACTCAGAGAACAATGAACTTAATGTACTGCCGCATATGCTAAGCAATCAACTCTAGTTTTGATTTCTACATTGTCCCTAACACTTCGGTGTTTCATTCTCCCCATCTAAAAGGAACTAATGTGCTGCTCCGTAATACTCCTGGGATGTTGAGAGAGGCGCAAAGTGCCATCGCATCCATATAACCATCAACACGTCCAGGTCCAGGTGGCATCTCCCTAGCTGTTATAAAACTGGGCGGAAAATATCTCTCTATTATTATTAAACAACTCAAGAGTTCTGTCACTACCGGCAGGTACCCATATTAGTGAAAGCAATCTATTATAATGCCTAAACACCAGGGTGGTCCGCTAAGTGAAACATCAAGGTCCCGCCTTAGAAATCACACTTCGGCTGCTTCCAAAGCCCTAGAAAGAATAGTCAAGAAGAACATCGTTCAATCTCTTACAAGACTGAATCAGCTTAATCTCTCATAACCTAGCTTTCTATCAAACAGCTCTTGCTTTACCTGCCAGCTACGATTCTTCGATCATGTGACGACTATGATTGACAGAGAAATGGCAATCATTACAATGCTGTTAGGCAAAAGGCGTTTGATTGTGTGCCGCACAAGCCAATACAGTCTGTTCTGTATCATTTTACTGCCAACTTAACGCAGAGCGCTAATAAGTTAGCAAGTTACAAGATCAACGTCACATGTTGTTCGTTCAAGGAAACAAGTCCATAAACCCAGTCTCACCGTGTGTGACTGCCTCCACGCGTCATCATGTGACACTCCCATTGGTCTTAGGACACTAACCAATGGGAAACCGGGTGTAAGCACATGGCGAGGTGTATGCGTGTAAAGAGGGACAGGTGGTGCATTGCGCGCATGCTCCTCAGCAGTTTGCCGCATTGGGGTTGATGGAAGGCAGACAAGGATGAGTGTAAGTTCTAGAGGTCAGCAACGGTGGGCCAGACTGAAGCTGTACAATCTGAGCTGCAGGGTTTAAACGTTCTAATTCCGCACCCTTTTAAACTAGCGGGAACAGAATATGTGAGCAGTCAAAAGGGGAACAATGTCAGTGGCACATATAGATCCCAGGTTAGTATTGGCAAAAACCAAATGCTTCATGGCAATACTAATATTACTATTAATAATATTAATAATAATGAGCATATTTCTCAGCCAGCGAGAACCTGTGATACATCCTGGCACAGATCATATAGGTACAAGTGATCTCGTGCTCTTACAAGAGCAATAGCAACTTATCTTCTTAGGTTTGTTTGTATTTCTAGGAAGGTATTTATGCCGAATGGTTAGGTCCTGTGTGATGGTTGGGGACACTTTTGCAGCTTGTGTTTTATACACTGAGGGCTAATTACCTTGCGTAAAACGAGAACATTACACCCACTGGGCCTTAACTGGGCTTCCACTGCACGGATAGTCAAGTGCTCTTCCCCAAGAAAACGACCTAATGTATCCAGGGTGAGGTAGCTTCCCAACTTACTTCGAAAGGATTGCACTATCTCACACTACCTGATGGTGAATGGCAACAGATTCCACAGCGAAACACATATAGTGAGACGGAAGTTAGACCACACATTTGTCCTGCCTCGTGGTATAATCATAATAAGATCTTTGTTACCTAGGTCTCGGGTGCAACTGTGCTGTAATGTTAAGTTAACTCGATTAAAATGGGTATTGCCATGAATCAGATTGTGCAGTAGACTCCAGTTACGTTTTAACCTTTGCATCCAAAGCGGATGGAGATGGAGTTGATGGCATTGATTGCGATAGTTCAGGATCGGATATTTTCCCAATACATGCATAGTAAATGATTGTTGAAGGTTTTCTATCGACGTTTTTTCTGCTTTGCTCCTATTGTCCCAGATTATGCTACAGCACTCCAGGATAGGACTAGTAAGGACTTAGGCTAGTTCAACGCTGACTGTGATTGCATGCATTTTATGAGATAGGTTAGCCACGGATTGTCTCGCTCGTGCTATCTGTTTAGAAAAGTTGAAGGATTGCTGATTCCCAGGTCATGTGTAGGTCGTTGTGCACAAATGCGTACGCTGTTAAGTGTGACAGGTATTTCGGGAATCAAACAACCGCGACACTTGATAGTTGAAGTTGTGCTGAGCATCCCATCATCCACTGGTCGCACTACGTCACAAGTGAATGTATGTCTTCTTGAATGAGTAGTAGTACATTCTGAAGCCCAAGTAGTCGGAACTTGTTGGCAATGTTTATATCATCGGCAATTAAGAACGGCATCTCCCGTTTGCTAATCAAACTGATGTCATTGATATAAATAAAGAAAAGTAACGGACTGAGAACAACTCCTCGTATAACCCCGCTGGTAATTGGATGCGGGGAAGAGCGAGGGTAGCCTAACGTGGCTTTCTGAGTGTGTCCCCTTTCAGATATGCTATTAGCAAACCAGTAATTTGTTCTGAACTTCAAAGGAAGCTATCTTAATCAGTAACCGTTTGTGAGGCACCCAAACGAATGTGTTCTGCAGTCCATGAATCAAAGTAATATTACGCATTTTGTATCAACTGCGACTGGTATGTAGTTCGAGTAACGTGGCTACCAGGCTGTGTACGATCGTTGCTCAAGGAAACCATGTTAGGACTTCACCAACAGCTTCTGTGAGTTGATGAACTTCATCGCACCAGTTTGCCAATTTCTCGTATAATCTGATGTTTATATGGGTGTTACGGATTGTCCTGTAATTGCCAAACTCCGATTTTGCCTCACACTAGTGGTGAAGGATAATAAGTGAAGTTTTTCTTTGATCTAAAAAGCGCTTTGATCCTTGTGAAATAGAAAACATATTCAAAAGGCGCAGTGACATATCAGACGCTTTCAGTTTTATATCGGATGATGGTATGATATCAACTTCCAGAATGGAGGATGGTTGAATAGAACTTATTGTTTGGTGGGTATTGCGGAGATCAATATCCATTTTAGATAGAGCCTTAGTCGTCCTTACATCTATGTGTGTATATATAGGGCAGTCCCCAGGTTCAAGAAGGTCGAGAAAAACTAGCTAAATACCCCACAGTTGGCGCCTGGATCTCGTCCACCAGTTCAGTAATCAATGAGCAGCGGTTGTTGGTACTTCGTCGGAGAAATCTGACAAGCTCTTTTGATTAACATGTCATCAGTAGGGCTGCTTGCCTTTCGTCTGTTCTCCCCATCAACTGGAAGTGTTTAACTTCACAGGTGAACTAGTGCAGCTGTAGAACCATAGAAAATATCCTTTTTTGGAAGCCCGCCATCAGTCATACGGATTTCGGACGAATGAAACGTACAGCTGCCTCCTTTTGAACATGACTACTTCGTTTTATTGTGGAGCACGGTACCTTCTGACTTGCTGATGATATAATTGTTTTACTGCAATGCAGATATTGTTGAAGCGAAGGTAGACATCTCAATCAGAGCATCAGATTATTTGAAGGAAATGTTCCTAGCTAAACTTGTGGAGGGCATAGTAGAAAAAAGGTACTATTTGGTAGACATTTTACCAACGAAAGTAAAGCGCGTCCTCTTTTGGCCACTACCAGGGAGTTTCACTAAGATGTCTGTGGTTGCGTCGGCCATGGTTTAATAAAGTACTGCGTAAGCGAATTTTCTTACAGTTGCCATACAAGGGATAAGTTATGAAGGTACTTTTATTTCGACATCTTTCTCCTGGACTCAGTTAGTCCAGTAGAGCCTCAGCGACGACCGCTTTCATCACGTTCGTGAGCTTCGAGAGGAGAGTCAATAAGCGATAGTTAGCATGGAGTAATAATGTCACCCTGCCACATAGTGGGGACTTGTGTTCATGGAAGGAACGTTGAAGGAACTGTGACAGTGGCTCAGCTAGTTTGGTGAGCGCAGTAAGTAAACGTTACGCCGACATTCCGACAGACCACAGTGCATGGCCAATTTGAGCCGGTGATCACTAGTAAACATGTGGTAACTGAATTCTGTTAGTTGAGGGCACACGTGGTTGTGGTTCCTTAGAATCTGATAGGCCATTTATAGGTAGCTGCGGTTTGAACGATTAATGAATCAACCCTACTTCTTTTGTTTGTAAATTTGTATTCATTTTAAATTTGCCTCACGTCTTATTACCAACAGTGATTCATAACTAGCTAAAAACCATTGCCTTACAGGTCCGATAGAAGAACCGGAGTGACACTTATAAAATGATTATTTTAAAGTGACAGGTAAAGGGGAAAATACTGGTTTATCTCAATGGTGATAGTGCAATGTGTTAAAATTGCGTCCGCATGGATGCGTAAAGTTCATTTTAATATGGGGGATTTTAGCTTATACAAATGGCCGGATCCACAACATTCTTGGCATCTCAACCTTATAGCACTTCCAATGCAGTGGGGGGCACAGACTCGTCAAGTTAGCCAGACTTCGGGTTATCGATCCATTAGAAATTAAACTATAGCAAGCCCAGCAGCGTGCATTTGCACATTCTTCCGTAGACAAAAGGATAGAACTCCTTCCCGTTCGCAATGTTTATTAGAGGAATAATAGATCGCTTGGACCCAGTTCGGCTGTCAAGATTCCCTTCGATTACCAGTGGGGCTTCAGGCAGTCAGGCAGCGGTGTACATGCATAAGGCGTACCTGGAGCAAGCCGTTCTGATCCTGAACACCGTCTCACTCATTGTCTGTCTGGTCAATTACTTCGCTGTACCGTTACTACAACCACAGGTTTTTGTGCGCAATTCTAACGATTGCGACAGACCAGACGATGGCCGGTGTTTCACCTTGAATGCAACAGTCAACTGGCCTGCTTACTCGTTTGAAAAAGGGTTTCATGAGTTAAAGCTGTTACTTATACGCACCGTAAAAGAACCTGTTGCGAACTTGTCGTTGAAGAGAACCATGACACGTGAAATGAGTAAGTTAAACCATTGAGAGTAAAAAGTCATTACGCTGCAACCTTGGTCAGACCACGATTTAACTCACAAAGTTATACATTCCACGTATCTGCTAAACTATATGGTCTTTTGTATGTGTGGTCCATTGTTAGCTGACGACAACCATTAAAATTATTTCAAGTAGCAAATATTTAGGTGCCTTACAATATCCTGCAAAAGCAATAAAATGAATTTCACCTCAATCTCTTGATGCTCTGGCCGTCGCAAAATATTATCAACGGTGCCTTATCTGCCGCACCAAGATGGGTGGATAGGCGTGAGGACGCTACTGTCCAAGCTTTCCGGTGGTTTCATACCCTCTTACGCGCTGGCATCTCTGTTATCCCCTCCAACTTCACTATTTCCGCTCCAGTTTTCAACTCCAATCCTCGGCAGTCTCACATCTTGATTCAATAGGCAGTCGTCTCCTAGTTTTGATTCGCACTCAATAGCAGGGACTCGCTCTGGTCCAGTCGACAAGTGTATGTTGAACTAAGTAGACAACGTCAGTTCGTCCATTCCTATTCACAGCCCTCAATTCCCCTAAAACTGGGACCCCTAAACGTGCGCACAAGTTTACAGCTTGGTCAACATGCCGCACTTTCCCGAACACCAGTGACCTTATTGCTTGATACCTTCTGTTTAGCGAAAACCTACCTGCATGTTCCGGGATTTTTGCTCACCCTCAGGTATCCACATAATATGATATTGGCAACTCTTTTGCATTCCGATTGTTTCGAAACAACGCAGCTCCGAACACCTGTTAAGCCAGCGTGAGTTTACGGGCTGAAACTGTCCTAATCGATTGGTTTCTAATCAAGAGCCGAATGTACTCCGTCAGGTTGTCCAGTTGAGATAAAGCTTTGAAGTCGCACGCGGAACAAGTTCGTAGGATTGGCTTTGCTTCAAACGCCCCACAAACCGCATCAGTGACTCGCTGAGGGCTGACTTTCATCACCAAATGAACGGGCTTCCTGTCCACAGGAAGCACCGATATTGTAGTGCTTGCTAGCGACATGAATGTACAAGTTGAGAAATCGTCCAATGACAACTTAAA
Source organism: Dicrocoelium dendriticum (assembly GCA_944474145.2). Taxonomy (NCBI): domain Eukaryota; kingdom Metazoa; phylum Platyhelminthes; class Trematoda; order Plagiorchiida; family Dicrocoeliidae; genus Dicrocoelium; species Dicrocoelium dendriticum. Next base: position 26,690,400 of record OX104071.1, read on the forward strand.
TCTGGGCGGCCAGTACGGTGTAAACTTTCGTGTTTATAGCGGTAAACGGTTGCTGCAGTTGTGAGAAGACGCTCCTTATTTCTGAACGCTAACTTCCTACACAGCACACGCTGGAGAGTGATATGGCACCCACCAGCCTCGGACTGGCTATGGACGCAAACTGATCACAGTGCGATCAGTTAAAGCTGTATAGGCTACGTCTAAAAATGTCGCTCGATTTGGAGCTCGTGTGCGGCCTTCCATCATACATTTGTAGGTGCCGAGCTGCAGGTGTTTTTCAGCGGAAGCCCCCGTCGAAGCTCTGAGCGCATGGACATCCGTTAATTGGTGAAGCTAAATGTTCTGTATGCATATCAAACTGGGTTTTCATGTTGTTTGGGTTAGTGCTTACTGATCACAGTTAAGGAGCATTGGTCGCATATGCACCAGACGTTATTTGCAACAAGTATGCCTTCAAATAGTTAATCTAATTGCCAGAGTGGATATTGGGACTTTACACAACCTCTGAGACTCCTAAATGCTCGTTGACACATTCCGAATGGAAGCAAACACAGTGAGACTCGTAAAATTCTTAAGACCAAACTGCGTGCTAGCCTGAACAGAGATCGCAATGTTTGGTGGTCTCACTGTTCATCGGAGATGGAAACAGCTGCTCTCTTTGGTAACCGTTAGGAGGGCTGCCTCCAAACTGATTCATTATCCTGGTTAACGTTGAACTTCATTTACTGAAACTATTATTCCCTGTATTTCAATTCGTCACTGATCCAATGCTAGACTGTGACGCTGTTTCCTTGCAATTGTGCCACACACAATCTCTCCAGACTTCATTCCTGAGACTACCTGTCGACAGTAGTACTGATTCTACTTCAGTGATGGAGTTTAGTACAAGGCGCAAAATTCTTGGCTCTCCAGATTGCTTAGAGTTGGGGCGTCGTGTATTGCGCACTACGTGTACAGGTTTCAGTACAAGTTCGATTAGGTTACTAATAATATCCCAGTGGTTGAAGGTCATCCAACCTCCTGCCTCTTATTGGTGTTGACTTTGATTCTGGCATATTGGAGCACAGTATCGTCAGTAAAGGTAGTTGTTTTTTACAACTTTCGACATGTCGCGGTTAGTAATTGAAGTACTCGAAGATGTACCGCAGGAAAGCGGTGGTGCTTGCACTAGGAAACTCCGCTACGCTCCTCAATTTTCGATCCAATTGGGGGTGAGGTTAATACTAAATGATGGCTCTTCTTGAAGGCAACCGTAACCCAACTTTCCTTAGTACCGGCTTGCTCTTATCCTACGCACACCGTCGGGATTTTGAAAGTAGCCTTACGTGTAGTCACTCCGATCGAACTGGGAACCGCTTATTCAAATGTGAGCTACGCGTGTTATTGGAACAATTGTTGATGTTCCGGACTCCAGGTGTCGTGTTGCTTACGGTGTTATCAGCAGTTCTTCGCGGGATAGCAGCAGCAACCAAGGGGAAGAATTGGGTTGCACAGTCCGCTATGCTTACTGCAACCGTAATGATTTTGGTGGTCACCATTTCCTCAAATTTGGCTAGTAGCTGGTCATACTTCTGAGATAATAGGAGCACGCTTTTTCTCGGTGGGATGGAACCACAGCGAGTCTGGTTTGTTTAATAATTTGGCCTGACCAGGTTTAACTCGGAGGCATCTCGCATGGAAGAACTTGCAACCGTTACGTCCCAAAATGCCCCCCTTAACGAGTTTCAAACATGATCCACGTAGGTCTTTAGACTCTGGCACAGTGATCATCGCGCTTGTTGAGCAATTGTTGCGAACCAGTTACATGACTCACCCTCTATGGTAAAAGTTTTTGTTCCTGACGTTGTCGGTAAGGTCGCAGTGTTCACGTTGTAGTTGGGTACTTGCAAACTGTCCTTTCTGGCGTGCCAGTTGAACGTATCGGCTTGAACGTGGGGAAGAATACACGAAGGTGTAGTTGAGAATTTTCGTGGTTAAGCCTATGAATCGCGCCGAGGGAATTTGCTTTGAGACAATGTTGGATTTGAACGTGTGACAGTTCGTTCGAAAGCCCTTGAAATGGTCTATCGAATGAAACTAAACAAAGTCTTCGATAATTGGAGTTAGCGAACTTTTGGCGCTTGGATATCGGTGAAACACTGCCCGGAAATTAGAATTCAGGGTAAACGTAGGATACACTGGAGTATACTCGGGAATCGCAATGAGGCTGGACCTTACCTTGGTGCGATGGTTTGTGTGCCTCAGCGATCCATTGAGCTACGCTGGGTGGTGCTTTTGCACCTTCAGAGTCACTCATACCAGATTGTTCAATGGTTAGAGGCCAGACAAACTCAGCCTCCTGGTCCTCCAGGTTGGGGGTTGGAATGAGGGTGGCACCTTATTCCTTAAAATGGACTCCTTGTAGCCCAACGCCAAACCCGCTGCCTTGCGGTCAGGTTTTTGAACCAAAGGCTTTGGTTGAGAACCCTAATCGTTCTCCTGTCTAGGCCTGGGCAACCTGACAGTATCCTGCCCTCGCAATACTATGAATTTTCCTTCAAACAATTTCTTGATGCTCTGGCCACCGCAGAGGATAATAAACGGTGCACTATCTGCTGCATCGAGCAGGGTGGATAGGGGTTTGGATGCTACTGCTCAAGCCTTCCCGTCTTCTTATTCCCCCTCTTACGCTTTTTCACTCTTACCGTCCCATTCCAACTTCACTTATATCCCCCCAGTTTTCAACCCCCCGATTCTTGGCCCTCCCCCAACATGCTTTGCTAGGCATTTACCTTCTAATTTCAACTCACAAGTGAACGCGGAGCGTCACTCCTCTCCTGTCGACAAGCCCATGTCCAACCAAGCGGTCCAATCCAGTTCATTGGCTTCCATTTGGAGCCCTCCATCCTCCTTCAGATTGGCATGCCTCAATGTACGCACACTGCTACAAATCGGTCAACAGGCAGCACTTGCCCGAAAATTGGAGACCCTCTCGATCGATATCTGCTGCTTATCAGAGACTCGCCTGCAAGACTCGAGCACTGTGCTCACTCTGCGATCCCCTTCAGGGGACGCAAGCAGTATTTTCTCCTTGCGCCTATCCGGTGACGATGCAGCTTCGAGCACCGGCCAAGCCGGTGTCGGTATTGCCCTGAGTCCCCGGGCTGAAGCTGCTCTGGTTGATTGGATTCCAATCAGTAGCCGGATGTGTGCGGTCCGATTGGCTGGCTCGTTTAAAGCTTCGAAGTCGCGCGGGACTAATAGATGTCTATTCATCATCGCTGCCTATGCGCCCACAAACTGTAACGATGATTCGGTAAAGAATGACTTCTACCGCCAACTGACTCAGCTCCTTCGCCACAGAAGAAGCACGGACACTGTTGTGCTGGCTGGGGATATGAACGCACAAGTTGGAAAGTTGTCCACTGATGAACTGCATCTGGGCGGTCAACACGGTGTAGGCTCCCGTAATGATAACGGTGAGCGGTTACTTCATTTGTGTGAAGATGCTCGCTTATTTCTTTCGAGCACTAATTTCCGACACAGCACCCGCCGAAGGGTGACTTGGCGCCCACCAACCTCGAACAAGCCTTGCACGCAGATCGATCACACTGCGATAAGTTACCGCTGGAGAGGCTGCATCCAGAATTGTCGCTCGATTTGGAGCACATGTGTGGACACCGATCATGCACTTGTATGTGCTGACCTGCGGATGCGTTTTGGCGGACGCCCACGACGACGCTGTGAGCGTATTGACACCAGCCAACTGACAAAACCAGCTGTTCTGAATGCGTATCGAAATACGCTAACATGCGAGTTGAGCAAGCGCTCACAGGAGACAATTGATGGTCACTGGTCACATGTTCGCCAGACCTTACTAGCAGCAGGCAAATCCTCATGTGGTATGTCTAATAGACAACATGGACATTGGGTCTCTTCGCAGTCTTTGGAACTTATAGATGCTCGCCGGCAAATCCCGGCTGGAAGCGAGCACAATGAAACTCGCAAAGAGCTCCGGGCAAAACTCCATGCTAGCCTGAAGAGAGACCGCGAATCTTGGTGGTCTCATCGTGCGTCAGAGATGGAAGTGGCCGCTGCCCTTGGCAACCATCGTAAGTTATTCCGTCTGATACGGGAAACGGGCAGCAGGAGACCTGGTGTTAGTGAAACTATACGTGACGAGAGTGGACAGCCTATCCACAATTTGTCAAAACGTCTGGAGCGTTGGGCTGAGCATTTTGAAAAGCAATTTAATCGGCAAGAATTGTTCGATTCGCCGGTCACTAATCGCCCCGCTCCGTGGGCTGTCCCTTTGGATCCACCCTTTCGCTCAGAAGTCGAACGTGAGATCGGACTGTTGAAGTTGAACAAAGCCGCGGGACCAGATGATCTTCCTCCAGCCCTCTTCAAATTTGGAGGCTCTGCTCTTGTTGATGCTTTGCATGAATTACTAGTGAAACTGTGGGAGCAGGAAACTGTCCCAACCGACTGGTGCCGCTCCGTTATTGTTCCCATCTTCAAAGGCGGCTCGCGCTCGGAATGCGGCAACCATAGAGGAATCAGTCTGATCTCCATCGCCTCCAAATTACTCGCGTCCATAATTCTCCACAGACTGACTGGCGCTCGTGAAAGCCAGATTCGTGAGGAGCAAGCCGGGTTTCGTCGGGGTCGTGGCTGCATCGACCACATCTTCACCTTGCGTCAGTTGTTGGAGCACCGTCACACATATTGGCGGCCCACCGTAGTCGTGTTCCTCGACATCAAAGTTGCCTTCGATTCGGTTGATCGATGTGCCCTTTGGAATTGTCTACTCAGGAAAGGTGTGCCCGAGAAATATGTAAATATTATCCAAGCATTATATGCGCGTAGCACGGGCAGAGTAAGGGTTTACAGCAGGCTGTCGCCACCCTTCAATATCTCCAGCGGTGTGAGACAAGGATGCCCGCTGTCACCTTTCCTATTCAACTTCGCTATTGACGAAGTCATGGAGATTGCATTTACAGGACATGACTTGGAAGGTGTGGAGCTACTCCCAGGAGAACGACTTCTTGACTTAGAGTATGCAGACGACATTGCCCTCATCTGTGACAGCTCCCAGACGTGTCAAGCCGCGCTGGACAGATTAGCACTGGCTGTCAGTCGCTTTGGGCTTTGCTTTGCACCACCGAAGTGCAAAGCGTTCCTCCAGGATTGGCAGGGTTCGCCCCCTGTGCTGACCCTTGGTGGGGATCAGCTAGAAGTCGTTCAGAAATTCAATTACCTGGGAAGTTGTATCAGCGCCCTTGGGATCGAAGACGAGATCACGAACCGCATAGCGAAAGCTCGAAGTGCTTTTGCTAACCTTCGCCACCTATGGCGACGGCGCGACATTACTCTCGCCCTGAAGGGTAGAGTGTACAATGCAGCGGTACGTTCGACCTTACTGTACGGTTGCGAAACCTGGCCCCTAAGATCGGCGGACATGAAGAGGCTACTTACGTTCGACCATCGGTGCCTTCGCAGTTTGGCTCACATCTGGTGGGAACACCGCGTGAGTAACGAGCGTGTTCGACGCCTTGTTTACGGCCTAGGAAAAGGGAATGAACCGCTCAGCACCGTCATTTCACGCACCAGGCTCCGATGGCTGGGCCACGTGTTGCGCATGCCAGCCCACCGACTCCCTCGACGTGCGTTGTTTGTTCACCGGGGATGTGGGTGGAAGAAGAGGAGAGGTGGCCAAGCGATGACTTGGTCCAGAGGAATGAAGGCCCTCACTTTGGAGCTGGCCTCAGTTGGAGCTTCACGGCTCCCTGGTTGGGGTCCAAAAGACGGTGAACACGTTTGGCTGGATACACTTGCTGATATGGCAAGGAGCCGACCTCAGTGGCGTTCCTGCTGTGAGTTTCTTTGTCCCTCCCCATCCCTTTAGCCTCCCCCTCCATCTACCATCTTATTTCGTAGGGTAAAACGTAATTAAATTTTTGTTTTTGCCTAGTAGCCGGCTAGTAGCTTACCGGAACGATGCGTATCCGTTGCTGGTAGCTCAGCTGGCATTCAACTGTCGTATTTATTTTTCCTTTATGTATTGTATGTATGTATGTATGTATTTCATTTATGTATTGCGGTACAATAGCGGAGGTGTTTTACCATCTCTAGCTGACATGTATAATGATGATGATGATGATGATGATACTCGGGAAACTGGTATCACAAAGTAGAGCTTGTACAAGCATGACGAATAAGTATGGATCCAAAGGTGTGGGAAAAAATGCCGCTGAAGCACAGTTAAAAAACCACGAGTTCACAAGTGAGTGATTAGCACGCAAGTTCTCTCGTGTTTGCATTGACTTTCACTACTATCGGACGTCATTTTTCCATTTTGTACTGGTGTCTCTTGGCGCGGTCAGCGATTTCGCTGCTAAACACCCTACTCCGGCTTAAACGGTTATTACGGCTCTGCATTCCGTATCATTCCGTGGTTGTCATACTATCCGTCTCCGCTCGTAGGCAGCTGGACTATTCACTGTTCACGAAGTGTACTGTTAACCATTACTACTACGGTGCCATGAGAACAATACCCGCACATGCATCTCGCTTTGGTATTGTGCTTCTTCCCAAGCACTTTCGGGTAGTAAGGTTGTGCCACTGACATTTCGTTAACAAGATCAGTTATCAACTATCCACGTAGTTAATGGCTGTCTACTTAGTGCCACGACAAACAATCGCCTATTTCAACGGTTACCAACATCGGTCGCATGCACTGGACTGGTACAGTCGCCATGCTGTGTACTAAAATATGACGACAGCGGCAATGCTTTTCAATCCTTGTGGCTGCAAGATGTAAACTGACCAATTGCCAAAAAGGTGCGACTATGTAGCTGTAATTTATAAATGGGCAAGGGTAAAAAGAGAGCAGTGTGTTCGGAAAATGGTCACACATGTTGTTGCCACCCAACAGCATGTATCCGATGCTAAACCCATTAACTGTAGGCTGTCTAATGACATTTCCTACAAGGTAGTGCTAAAGGTTCGCACCCTGCAACGATGGAAAACACTAGTTCGAACTGCTGCCCCTTTTAAAACACAAGCGAACAACTTCTTCGGATGTAAATAGGCTGCGCTTGCGGTTGCAACATGCTCCCACTGAGCATGGGTAATAACGAAAGCGACAGGGTTCATCCATGGATAAGTAAACACAATGGTGCGCGAAAGTAAGCGCCGATATCAGAAAGCAATTAGAGTCGGACACAGCGAATTGTATTCGACGGGCTACAAAAAGACACGGACGGATGAAGCAAGACAGGTGTCACACGTTAGCGAGGGAAGTTACACGGCAGTCAAGTGTCGAACCGGTTGTAAGGAAGATTACAAGAAGAAAGAATAATGGACAGTTGGTCAACAATTAAATAGTACATAAGAGATAGCAGCTATCTTTTTGGGCACTGCAGAGCTCCCCCTAGAAGGCTGAAGATAGAAAGATTTCGATATCGATACTGACTGTTAAATCAAGGTTCGTGGGGCAAAATCGTGCCGTAGACTAATGAGCGAGCGTTCATGTCAAATGGGGTGCGCCAGAAATCGGAGTTCGCTGTGCCGTTTGTGATTTATTATTTATTGATTGCAGGGCACGGTTCATTTCGGCGATCCGTTGGAGCCGGCTTGTCTGATTAAAACAAAACTGGCTAGTCCAGCAAATGGCCGACAGGACCGCAACCTCCGCTGCTGCCAAACGGTGCGCTTGGAAGTGGTCTCCCCCACCCCTCCGTCGCACCTCGTCCCGCGCCAAAACCACCATCGCCTCACGGAGAAATGTCCATCGTCTCACGAAGAAACGACTGTCGTCCCAAGAAGAAGCGACACTCATCCCGCGAAGAAATGACCAGCGTCCGAGTCAGGGTCCTCGAAAATATTGCTCTTGTGGGCCGGTCGATCGAAGGGGAGGGTTGCGGCGTGTAGTGAAAAGAAAATAGAAGAACAGGTTTTGAACGCTCCAGAAAGGATGAACGACTTTTCTGCTTGTTTAGATTGTTTGGTTTCTGAATTTCATTGGAAAAAGGTTTTCGGGGGTTGTTGATCTTTTTGTTTGTTTTCAACACGCTATTCATTATAAACGGGGCAAATATATACAATATATACGAACCTAAAAGTAGTTACACTCTATATAGTCCAAGAACCGAACCGGCTTACGCACCTCCCGACCACGGCGATTGGTCATGGGAGGCGGCGGGCTGGATTCAGGAGATGTCGGGACATCTGAAGCTTATAAACCGGGACCGTGATCTGATTGAACTATACTAGGATGCTGAAAGTCGGTGCGGTGAGTTGTGAGGTCGCACAAAGCACCACTAGACGAGGTATGCGAGGTGGTTTATTCTATAAAGGTGGGCTTTAGACGGTCGATGTTGAGGACTTCGCGTCGACCACGGCGGATGTGACTCGCCACTGAATCAAGTCACTGCCCAGAACTACATACTGGCAAGTCGTCAAGATTCATATTTCGGTATCCTCTTTACAAGTAGAAGAATAAAATACTCTCTGTCTACATACACCGTTTTTCCTACAGTTATTGTGCCTTGACTGTTTGCGCTATGCGCACTTGAACCCGAAGTATCGTCATCCATTGACGGCTTCATTTCTCATGATTACTTCCTCAATCTCCGCAGCCAGTACATATTTCGGTCACTGCCGATTACATACATAGCAACGTGTCTGTTGCGAAACATAACTGCCTGTAAGTGTTGATTATGCCTGATCTGAGGTGCCTAGATAAATTCGAGAATAAACCATTTATTTATTTATTTACAAGGTGTATTATGTGCGTGGATTGCACAAGACTATGGTATGGAGAAACGTACAGGTTCACCATAAACGTTACGTTCGTTGTACACTGCACACCGGGGATTTTGTCTTCATACTTCCTTTCATCCCATTCGTTGATACCCTGAAAGGTTAGACAAATCACATATGGATTATTATCTAGCATTATTCACCCATATGAACGCAACTGGAGACATGTTCGTCCAGTTAACAACTGGTTACACCACCCCACCACGCTGCCCTGGGTTCGCGGTGGACGTAAACGGAAGAAGAAATTACATCCGCGTTCATTGTTACATGACAATGCAAGTATTAGTCTAGTGGCGGATATTTAACAATATCATTAGCGTACATGCAGCTAAGCAGAACAGGAAACATAAGTTGACACTTCGGGCATGCAAAAGACCACCAATTGACTGCGCACTGTCCTTCAAATATCTGTTCGCGGAAAAAGCACCAGCAAACAATTATTATGGGAGCTGCAGAAGACAGATTCGATGATACCGACGTGCACAATACGGGCATTGAACCCAGTGTATTGTTTGCCCCTCTTTGTCTTCCGGATATTGTAAGCTGCATTCTGCGCATATAACTTCATCGAGCACCAAATCTCGCAGACTTAGTTGGTTGATTTGTTCGCCAGCTGTTGCGTTCCGGGGTTCATGCCTGGCATCGTTAAGTGCTACCTTCAGTTGTGCACCAGGTAGAATCGCTGGTATGCTGCCTTGTTCATCCGAACTTGCAATTGCCACATTTCATTCGTCGCTGAAAACCGCGTTATTGGTGGTCGATGTGGCAAGCCCCTCCGGCAATACTGACAGATTTAAAGCTGCAGCGTCCAAGTTCAGAAATGCGGACTCTGGCAGCTGGTTGTAATCGGCAACGTTTGTGTCCGTGGTCAGGTGCACTGGAGGGGGGGAAGGTAAACGGAGGCATTTCTTGCGGGCCGGAGTGTTGAACAAAACTACATTGCCACGCAGTATACAAAGAGAATTGCGCTGGTGCAGGCGCTGATACAGTGTACGTAGGTCGTTCAAAGATATATCCAATATGACGCTCGGATCTTGCCTTCCGATTATTGGCGCGTCCAACGGCGCGATTGCGACGGCAAGTGCCCTATTATTCGCTCTTGTCCACCGTCAGCTGACCGGTAGTTCATTGACATCCACGCTGTTAAGCTGTACGAACTGCATCAGGTGTCTGCATGGAAGTCCAAATCCCACGCTATTTTTGCATTTGCACGTACGGCTGTCGTGGTTCACTGTTTCTAATGGACGATTCCCGAAAACATTTGCATGTTCATCGCTGCTGAGAACCACAACCGGATACCTTAAACTGAAGTCAGAGGCTATCACGAAAATAGCATACGGCATCAATAGGAGACACAAGCCGTCCAACTCCGGATTACCGACAACACGCAGACCGCAATGAGATGCATCCGATATCGCTTTCTGTTGGTTCCATATCAAATATGTCTCGCTCATCCGTGACATTCGAATGGCTTCCCAAAACCAATTCGCCCATTCAGCGGTTCCATCTTTAAGCAGCGATGCATGGACTCCAACATATTCGTGTCGTGTATGCCGTATGTTGCAGCACCACGCATCCTGCTGTTGGCCCATCTGCAGGCCTTGGGCAGAACGAAGGAAATGATATAGTGGAAGAAAGGTTGCTCATTAATACGAATGATTACCAAATTAGCGAAATATTTCCAAAAATTGCACGTGTACATCACGCTGAAAAAACCTCTGAATGAAGTGGATTGCGGAAAACGTTTGATTACATTTCCAATCATACGCATGCTACATAACCAATGATGTGCGAGAAAAAGACGTTACGTCCAGCGTTTGCAATGGCCAATGCACCATCGGATATGCACTTGAAGCCAGAAGCACCACCTACAAACTATAAACGTGAGGAGGAAGGTTCTGACGTCAGTCTCTGTCTCCCGCCAGAGAAAAGCAATGGCAACTGGTAGACTTTTTCGACAGCCATCGACTATAAGCAGTTGGTATAAGAAATATCTCGGTTGGTTAATAGAGAAGGTGCTATCAATAAGCCAAAAGTCAGGAAACCGGGAGTACAGTTCCATCTCGTGTGTGGACTAGACGAATTGGGTGATCCGATTATTTTCGTCGTGCAAACACCAGCCTCGTCCTCGCTGGTTAAACGGTGATTCCATGTCCAGTATATATCCTATAACAGTGCATTTTAAGTTACCCATTCTATAAGCACGTTACCTGGATTGTTGCCCCGAACATGTGTCTCGGTCGAAGGTTGCCGACGTCGGCGTTCGCTAGGTATTTTCCGAACTTCATTTGGACGTAGAAAGGGATGTCGAAACATCGGCTTCGGCATTCAAGCATTGGTCTGATTATCTCCAACTCTTCTGGCTCTAACCAACGGCTTCTACTGAACCAATTTAACGCTTCGTCTCTCAGAAGTTAGTGGTTATGTAACATGTGGAACCTGGTTATTCTGAACGGCCCCCAGCCTACCAACTTTGAAATAGGCCCCGCAGTGTGTGTGATCCAAGAGTCTTCGTCTTTTGCTTTCTTTAGGGTGTCGGGCAAAGCCTTTCCAGTGGTACTGATACTTTATTAATGTCTTCTTGCCGGATGAATCCGCTTTCGACTTTCGAACACTGTAGTATGACCCGAAGATTCTCTCGAACCGCTTGATGTAGTACCCCAGTTCGTGGGTGTAGCTACGCAGGCGGCTACTCACACCCTCAACAAACTGACTGGCAACGCTAACCGTGTATCCGTCGGGTGTGGTAGGACCATTGACGGTATCAACGAGCGTATGGGTAGTAGCGGTATTTGTAGCCATAAGTTAGGTTAACGTATCCCTGTTACAAACCAGCTCTCATCCAATAAAAGCGCTGGAGAAACTTACTACTAAAAACTTGCTACTCATATATTTGAAAAGCGTAGTAAGAAGACGAAGACTGGCAAATGCACACATTTCGTATGGTCTCATCAGTACCTTTAACAATAGCTCTCAAGAATATTTTTTCAGTGAAGGGTGCGACCAAACATACATGCAAACAGACAAACAGACCAACACACGATAAGTGGGGCAGAGTTATCACTCTATCCCCAGGACAGTCTAATGCTGACCGATAATTGTTTCTGAACGCAAAGCTGCAGCTTAATCCGGTTAATTGCAATCGTCCATGCCAAACGGAGGAGGCGAGAATTGGTGTGTTAGAATAGGATTGTGAACGCCGAATTGACCTCGACTCGGTGACCTGTGGTTAAGCAAAGTCGGCCGATCGAAGAGGCTGGTTGCTTACGCAGACAAGCAGCTTGACTCTGGTCAGTTTCCTGCGCGGTCGAAGGTTGAACTCACTTCGGTATATGCTCCCTCATTCGGGAACTCAATGTTCTATCGGTCCTGTCTCTGTAACTGGCGCCGCAGTCACAAATGAATTGATAAATGCAATGCGATTTGGCCCGGATAGACTGAGCCTCCTTGACAAAAGGAAGTGGTAGTTTTTGGGTTTTGTTAATGACAACGAGCTTGACGGCATAGTAAGTTGTCTGCATGGCACAAATCAGACGCTTGGTGGTCCTCAACGAGAAGATATCAACTTTGAATGGCAGTTCCATGAGCACAGGCTTGTTTGGTACCGTGTGAATTAGAACTCTTGGCCGCACTTCACTATGTTTCTCGATGAACCTTCGGGGGTAGTCATTTTCGATGAACGTGTTGGTAATCAGCTGCAGTTCGTCGGCCAGGCAATCAGCGGAGCAGATTTGTCTGGCACGGCTTATGAAGGTTCTCACGAGCGTCCGCTTGTATCGCATTGGTGTGAAGCTAGTGAAATGCAGATACCGTCCGGACCATGTTGATTTCCTATAGACAGACCTCTTAATCTGATCGTTTTCACTGCGGCTGATGAGGATTTCTAAGTACGAAAGGCGATTTTGCTTCTCTACCTCACTGGAGACCAGCAAGTTATAATGCACGGAATTTAGTTGCGTTACCAACTGCTCCATCTGATGCTCCAATGAACAAATTGCCATAATATCATCCACGTAGCGTTTGTAGTATGGAAGTCGAGATATTTCTCCAGACATAACTCCCTCTACCATTAACATAAAGAAATCAGTAAGTACCGGGCCCGATGCACTGTCCATCGCTACGGTGTGTGTCTGAAGTGGCAATTGACATTCTCCGTACACAACAACAACGAGTCTCTTAGTTGCTCAACTGGCATCGATTGGGGACACTGCGAACTTTCTGCTAGTTAACAAAGATAATCAACAGTTTGGTGCAAGAGAACGTTGGTAAACAGCGATTCCACATCTAAAGAGCACATGACGTTGTGGGATACATTAAGTATGTCGAGGTCGTCGATAAGCTCAAAAGAATCTTTGAGGCTGTATAGATTGGCTCACCCTCGCAGCGGAGAAAGCAATTTCACCAGCCAGCGAGCCAGTTTATGTTGAGGCGCGTTTACCATCGATAGAATCGGTCTGAGTGGCACCCCACTCTTATGTACTTTCGGTAGCCTGTATAGCTGAGGATTATTGGAGCCGGTCAACTTTAGGCTGTCAAATGTATCACCGTCGAGCACACGATGCAGATGAAGCACATCTAAGTGACGGGTTATGCGAGACTCTAACACAGTCACATCCTCTGCTCTCTCAAGTCGTTTGAATTTACATGTGTCCTCGAGTATGACGGTCATCTTCTTTATGTATTCATCCTTATTCATGAGTACTACACCAGAACCCTTATCTGGCTTTGTTATAATCACATCCTCGGCAAGTAGTTCGCGTAACGCCTGTAAATGCCGTTTTGTAAGCGCACACTTTTCTTTTACTGGCACATGTTTAACCTCATAAGCAATAGCTGTCAGCTTGTTTCTAGACCATATGAGCTTATCAGCACTGGCTGGTTGTAAATCTTTCACCTGATCAAAGAAGTTTTCAAACTGCGATTCAACAAGGAGCTCATTTATCGTCTAGGAGGAACTTTGTAGTCTATGCCAAGTGATACCACTTCCAATTGTAAGGCCTTAAGCTTCAAATCCGACATATTCAGAACATACTTACCGTGGTCACGAGTAACTGCCACTTCCTCTTGGTTGACTTTTCTAGATGAGCCAACGCAATCATTTTTGTGCGATCAACGGTGGTTTTACAAAACAAGAGAATGCAATACGACAGCAGAGGGACAAGTTTTCGATGACGAGCAATAGGCGTGTGTGTGTCTAGAGTAAATCCACAAGTCTGGTTGGTGCCGTCTCAAGATTAGCGGATGCGACCCGTCTAAGATTAGTTGCAGAGGGCTTTAATTTGTTTCTAGGTAACTTCTTCACAATCGATCGAGAATAACGACGCTGACGGATACATGCGGATAGGAAGGATATTTCCACACGCTTGCAAGCAATCTTACATAGCAGGTTGACAATACGGCGAAGTAGCTTGACTGTTTCAGCGGGAATTCGTCTTTTTAGAACTTTGAAACAGTTAGTTCCCTTTAGTACTTCGAAAAGCGCAGTTGTTAGGATTGTGAATTCACTATGATAGAAACGTTTCCTACATCTGCCGTTTTCGACAAACAACACACCAAAAAGGTTGTGGGGTAAGTGATAGCGGTCCCCTTCACATATGTTCAATGGTTCAATGGTGTATGATGGGATAAAAAGCATGACTTTACAAGACCCACAGGATGGATATGCAAAAGAAAATTAAAATCAAAATGTTCCAACGTGGAACGTAAAGTATCAGTGGCTAAATCATTGCACTTTAACAAAGTGTTGTGTATCGTTTATCACTAAGATGAAAATCTAAGAGTTTTTCGAATGTCGTCATGTCTGGTGCGTTCACCACATAGTTTGGTAATGCATTCCAGTGAGAACAGATTCTAAGTGAGAAAAAATACTTTCTACAATTCAAACGAGAGTGTTGCGTCATTAGTTTCAGGTGGTTGCCTCGGTTTTGTTTGTATGGGGCTAGAGTCAACAGCGATGTACATGGATGCTCGCTTTCGGTTAGTATCCGGTATGTGAGAGTAAGATCTCTGCGAAGCCGTCGGTATTCTAATGAGAACATCCCGAGTACACGAAGACGCATTTCGTAACTTATACCGGATAGTCCACGCGTTGCTTTTGTGGCTCTTCTTTGGGGCTGTTCCAAGAGGCGGATGTCTCGTTTTAACCATGGACACCAGGCCTGAATTACATATTCAACATGAGGACGAATGTAGGAGTTAATCAACAATGGTACTAGCTGTCGCTCAAAAGTGTCGAGAGCTCGCCTCAAGAGTCTCAAGTTCAAGTTCGCTACACTTGCTGCTTTCGAACACTGGAGCTAATTTCCAAGACTCTCTTGCACGACTATACCTAGGTCGCGTTCACTAGTCACGTGTTGCATGACATGTTGCCCCAAAAGGTATGTGTTAACGAAGCTGTTGTGCACCGTCAGCAGGTGGCACTTTGCAGCGTTCAGTGGGAGCTGGTTCTTTTCTGCCCATTCGTCAATCCGGGTCAGATCTTCCTGGAGGTAGACATGGCCGGATGCTGAGCGAATAGCTCTCCATATTTTAGCGTCGTCTGCAAATATTTGCATTGGAGATAGAATGTCTGCAGGAAGGTCATTAATGTAGACTAAAAATAGCAGCGGGCCGAGGACGGATCCTTGTGGAACACCACTGGAGACGTAAAAGCTTTCGGAATAGGTGTCAGCTACTCTTACCTTGATTGCTCTGTCGTGTAAGTAGTCTTCCAACCAAGTGAGCACGGAACCGTTGATACCGTAGGCAGCAAACTTTTGGAGGAGAAAGAAGTGATTGACCCTGTCGAATGCTTTAGAAAAATCCAGGTATATCACATCTATGGGCACTCCTTCATCAGCCGCCCTGGTCCATAATTCCCGAGTAATCAGCAAATTGGTGAGACAAGATCGTCTGCGTCGGAACCCATGTTGGGCATTAGAAATTATCAGTTGACTTTCAAAGTATCGCGTCAGTTCATCTGCGATTACCGATTCCATAACTTTTGACAAAACAGGAAGGAGAGTAATAGGTCGGTAGTTAGCAGGATCCGAACGCTTACCACCTTTATATATCTGAGTGATAATTCCATTTTTCCACTCAGATGGGAGTGTATGGGAGTTAAGCAGACACTGAAAATAGGTTGCAAGTGGTGTTGCTATGGTGGGGGCAGGGGATTTTAGTACTTTTGGGCAGATCATGTCGATTCCAGGGGCACTGTACTCCCGGAGAGTCTGTAGTTTGCTTGCAACAGCTGCTGGAGTAAACGTGACGCTGGATAAGCCAACGACATTTGTTGGGAGTTGATAGGGCGAAGGTCCCATGACATTTGTAGCTACCGAGCCAAACTGCAAGAGTAGAGCATTCGCGGCATCCACAGCAGTAGTTGTTAGGCCATTGGCTGTCCTGAGTGGTGGTATTCCGGGCTTAACCTTTCTTTTGCCATTCACAAATCTGTATCGCAGTTTGGTGTTACTCGTAAATTTCAGCACCATATTCTCCTGCCATTCGTACTTATCGACTCTAATGAGTGCCGTGCAGTAGTTTCTTATGACTTTGTAATCCTGCCATGTGATATCACATGGGCTTAGCAAATGTTGCCTCCAGACGTCATCTCTTCTGTTGATCCATTTACGTGTTCTGTTCCGGATCCACGTATTGGTCCGGCGCGATGCTCGTAATGGTACAACCTTCGATGCTGATTGTATGACCCAGTTAATTTTGTCTTTCAATTCATTCCACGCGTCATTCGCTGAGCTGTGCGTCTGTAGGTCCCAGTCAACGGTTGCTGCTAAGCTGCGCAGCTTATAATAGTCCGTAATAGTTCCTTGAGTCTTACTTTCTGTAGCAACAATACTGGCATAACATACGTAACCAAATGTTAGGACTGAATGGTCGCTACAGCTATATCGCTACAGGCTATATCGGAACGGACTGCGCATGCTTTGGGCGCTCAAACGTAGCTTCTGCACATGGTCTGAAGAGGTTGCCACTCGCCTGTTCTCTTCTATCATTAGACCAATGCTAGAGTACGGTTCGCCCGCCTACTTTCCGATTACCCGAGGCGAGGCACAAAAGATCGAACGGGTCCAACACGTTGCTACCAGGCTCATCCCGAGTTTACGTGGCTTTGGATATGAAGACCGGTGCGAGAAACTAGGACTCTACACCTTGTCCTACCGTCGGGTGCGAGTTGACCTCATTATGACCTACCGAATTCTACATCTCGGTGAGTTCCCCATGTTAAGGCCAATGCTGCACTTACGAGGGCCATGCAGCACACGCGGACACAGATACAAACTTGTTGTGCCGGATATGAAACGTGTTCCCCACCCACTGTGCTTCGAACGGAGAGTGGTAAACATTTGGAATAGTTTGCCCGAACATGTGATTGAGGCAACATCGGTGCAACAGTTCAAAACGCTGTTAGATTTGCATTTTGCCTCTATTCGATTCAGAGAACGACTGCACACTTACGATGACATCAGATTTGTGAATCCTGAAATATCGTAATTCGCATATTTTAAATATTACATGAGAACGACCATGATATTCAAGGTTGACAACTTTTATAACGTTTTTCGCCATATCTCGAAAGAGTTGTACAGAATCCATTTCTACTTGCTCTATAATACAGTATTCAGTATTCAGTATTCAGTATTCAGCCCAGTGGAGGATCGTATGCTACTGACTCAACCATCAACTCTTCATTAGTCAGGATTAAGTCCAGGAGTGATGGCTTGTCTGAACCGCGATGTCTGGTTGGTCGATGCACATGGTTATACAAAACTGCCATATCCATAAATTCGAGGAGTTTCGATTTAAATGATGGCCCATTAGGGGACACTGATGCTATTGAAGGAACATTAAAGTCACCCATTATAAGATAGTGAGAGTACTTTTGTGAAACAGCATAGCGGAGGGCGTTTAACAGAATGTTATCGCTGTCTGCTGATGAGTTCGGAGGTCTATAAATAACTGCTAAGAGGCAAGCATCACTCTTCTTCTGTGAAACAACATCTCGACCTGCTAGGTGCAGTCGGCAAAATAGTGCGTCGGGAATAACGAGGGAATTTTCGGTAAGTGCCTCACATTTCAGACAATCTCGATAGTAGAGAGCAACACCGCCCCCCGCGAGATGGACGATCATTTCGTATGACTGACATCTCACTGAGTTCAATCTCCGGATCAAGTATGTCGTTTGAGAGCCAAGTTTCAGTGACTGCTATGAGGTCCCAAGTAGTGGTTTCATGTCGGTGGCGCAGCTCCGAGAGCTTAGAGTACAACCCCTGAGTGTTGGTGTAGCAGCATTTTATTTGTTGACGCATCAGGAGCTCGGTTCGCTGTGAGTGACGGGCACAAATAGTGCCGGTCTGCTGAAGTTTTTTGAAACGGTTGTTTGCAAAGTTGGCTGGTTTGAGATGGGTACAATTGAGGCTGGCTCATCTGTATCTGAGGTCTGTGCTAATTGAAGGAATGGTCTTAACCGTACTTCTGGTGGCCCAAGTTTCCTTTTGTCATGCCATGCTTGGATTGCCACTGATACCATTTCAGGCGCAGCCAAGGTAACTTTTAAAATTCGCTGTTAGTCAGAGGACTACATAGCGCAACCAAACGATGTTTCCAAAATTCCAAACAGTGAGTTAATGGATGTAAGCTGGAATCACGTGAACATAACGGTTCTTGTACGAAAGTCAATGGTTAGTCCACTAAATGGTCTCTCCATTATCAAGAAGTTTTATCTTCTTACTAATTTCCGTCGCGCAGGACCAGGTCCTCATTGCTTTCTTATCCGTAATACATCATTGTTCCATTTCTAGTGAAGACAAGGTCTTTGTGGATGGAGTATCAGATCGTATGGCCGCTCGATCTGGTGTGCTGTATCAGTGTATTTGTTCTGGATCTGATACGGCGTATACGCAGAGCGAAACGTTTAATTTACGACCTGGCCCCAATGTTCTGCATGGGGCTGATGGAAGTGGCTATTGGTGAGTAAATCCTTTTGCGAATGCTTGTTGTTATGTCCAATTGGTAAAACCCCCGACGCCCGAACAACCTTAATCATCCTGAAATCACTGAGATTTAAGAGTAGTATACGGCGGTTTAAGGTATTCACAAACGGAGTAATGTCGGAAATTCCTTTGCACATCTCACACCCACTAGGTGGAAAACAAGTCTTCAGCAACGGAAAAACTAACATTCGAATGGATTAGACTTATTCCAAAGAAGTATGTCTGCGAAAGTCCTTAAGATATTATAAGCAATGTAGTAACTTTTTGTTATCAATGTTTGCTAGAAATTGCTCAAATTACCATTGGATGAGTGAAGAATATGGTGGTTTGTGGAGGACTGAAGGCAGACACTACTGCACCATTTATCAGTAGAGTGTAACGGCCAGAATGCGAAACGGCAACCAGCCAACAGCATGCCCTAATCACTCCCCCAAAAGAGAAGTACGCTTTAGAACCACAGTTGTTTGCGCGAGGAATGTAAGCACAATCAATGAACACGGCACAAACCCTGGACACAGAAGGAAATCCGCGCCATGCAGCCTCCAACAGGGATGGCGAACAGGTGTGGATCTCTTGTTTGTCGGAACGGATGCATCTACTATTACTTATGTTTGATCCTATGTTTGTACCGGGTTCTTACGACTTCGTTAACGCATACAAAACTGCAACGTGTATAGAGTGGCGGAAAGGATACCTATCCAGTTACAGTTAATACCAGTCCCCATGTAAACCAGCAGTGAAAGTTGCTCTCAGCAAATACTCGAAGGTAGCGCTGCACCCTCCCTTTGATGATGGCTGCCCAGGTGAATCCAGAAACTACCTGCCCCACTGTAATGACTTCATCGCAGCAGTTATTTCTCATGCCTATCAAGTGGATAAAATTGCGTTTGAGGAGTTAGGCTGCCTATGCCGATGAATGCTTTTGCTACAGAAATCGATCTAACAAAGGATTGGTACTCCTGCTCCCAGCAACTCTGCACACGTGTCGGAATGCACATGGTCAGAGGTTACTACGCGAAATCGTTTTTCATCCTGTTTCATGCACAACTACTGAATTATTCCAGTTCAGAACAACAGCTCTGTTCCATTCACCATGACTGAAATTTTATAATGTATATTTCTCGGAATAATTACAGCCGTGTCCACTAAAGAAGCATATAAATTTTCACGGGCCAGTTCTCTTTAAGAAATAAGTTATAGACACGCTAGATTTAGTCTACTGTAATATTAGATAATGAACGCAGGCAATTTGGTACAAGTAAGATTCTCGCAGCTTTTTTCCAACTAGCTAAACTTTTGAGGACAATAGGTTCGTGTTATGGTATTCCAGAAGACGTTCAGTTGGATATTACATAAAATAGAAAATCAGGGTCAGTAGAATATATTTACTGTCATGTAAAGCAAAATCAAATGATGAGAAACTACCATAAGATGATTCTGCAGTGTCTTATTGTACCTAGAGCACGGAGGTATCGTTAAATGAAAGTTACGCAAAGCTGGCAAACAATATGCACTGGTTGGTAAAGTATGAAAGGAGGAGAAACGATCCAAGAATAGCGTTGCTCATCAGGTTGCGGCATATTATTATTATTGTCATTATTATTAGCAACAGCAGTTCCTCAGTCATTTGAACTGATGATTCGCTGTCGTACAACCACAACGACCTGCGGAAAAAGTGGGAGAGAATTGGACCTCGAGTGGAACTTCAGAACTATAAGCAAACAATCAGGGTCATGGTGCCTATACCTTGTATTACCAACATTCCATCACAAACGCAAAGAAAAATCGTCATTGGCGAGAAAGCTTCTGATATTCTAAGAAACTAGCCTGATAATTCATGGTTAACAATCGCCCACTCACATCATTTTTTTGGTCACGCTGATGGCATCCGACACCCGTACTATTTCGCAGGCCGCGATGATCAAAGGCTTGAAGGCATCGCTGTCCCCCTCGATCAAGGGAGACAAGTATCACTCCCATAGATTAGGATGGCCCTCGTTGTGGCCTTGTAAACACGGTCTTTCACATTGAAGCAACCCTTTGGTGACATCACAGATGTAGCAGATTTAAGAAGGTAGTTCTAGCTGTTGGAATGCGCAAACCAATTTTTGGGATTATGCGTCCATCTTTGCTAATGCAGCAGCCGAGTAAGTGACCAATTGATCAACCATTTCGAGTTCCTCGCTATTAAGGCTCAAGGGATCAGCGAGTGGTGGATAGTACTACAATAACACTTAGCAGTTTGAAGGTGCGAAGCACATGCCAAATGATGGTATTACTCTACTGAGGTTATTTATTGTTCATTGGGTCACCCCAACATTGATCGACTGAATCGAGTACACCGTTGCAGTTGAAGATCAACTAGTGTTTGTATAATGCAAGTGTGACACTGTTCTAATATCTGTGGTCTAAATAGCCCCATTTTGGACAAAAGCCAGTTTTCACTTTCCTGATCCGGAATTCCCGTTCTGCAGTGGGGCGACGAACGAGACTTAAAGCCAACAAGTTCGTCACCACAGACATTAGGCTAATACTGCTTACACTGCCTTTTAACTATCTATTGGGTTGTTCAGAACATAAAACGCAAGATGGACCCATCAATTTTGAAAGTGCTCAAGATGTATGTGAGCTGCCGGAACAGGATCGCAAAGGTGGATATCAAGCAAACATCAACAACAACAGCAGTGCATCAGCCATTAAAACGGATGCTTCGCTGACATACAACCATGATGACCTATAGAATAAGCGAATAATAAGAGGGAGAGAAGGGGACTTACCTGAAAACCTTAATGCTTTAAAAATACATTCAGGGTCAAGGCGCCTACACTTAGTGAAGACATTATACCGTCACAACCAGCTGGCTATCGTGTAAAAATAAGGCGGCATCGGCGAGACAGCTTCCTTGCGGCTTTCAATGTCCCGCGTCATAATCAGCCAATACCCTCTACATACCTTAGTACCAAACACACTTTAAACAGTCAATCCGACTAGCAGAATTTAGCAGACGCGCCACTGGTGTCGGTTGTGAACCCTGTCTTGTAATCTCTGGAGCCAAGCACAAAGCTAGTCACGTGGACTCAAGCCCGGAAGGTGAGACGGATCAACGGCACTAGTTTGGTCGTCAGTGACTTCATTTCCCGCTGCCAACTCAACTTCTGTTTACTACGAGCTTTGCGCCAACCTACACCTGGCAGACTAAACAATGCCCTCTTAGGTAAGCATTGATCATGCATAGGTAGCACATGCCCAAGCCAATGCAACTTACTTTGTGCTATCTGTTGTTCTAAAGAGCTAGCAAAATTATCACTACCTAATGCTCGTCTACGCACATCATCATTGCGGACACACTGGTGCCATCCGACACCAGCAATGCTTCGCAAATAACAATGATCAAAGATTTGAAGGCTCTTTAGATCTTCAGACCGAAGGGGCCAAGTTTCACTACCATACAACAGGACCGCCCTCAAGGTGGCCCTGGAGACACCGTCTTTCATATGAAGGGAAATTCCCTTCTGTCAACAAGATGCCGTAGTATAAAGAAGACAGTTTTGACCTTTGCAATGCGTGAACTGACTTCAGTTTCTATGCACTCATCGTTGTTGATGCAGCTGCCAAGTTAAGTGAATTGATCAACCACCTCGAGTTCCTTGTTATCAATGGTCAAGGGGTCATCAAGTGGCTGATGGTCCTGCAGCAGCACTTTACCCTTGAAGATGCGAAGCGCATACCAACTAACGGGACCACTCTAGACAGGCTACTCAGGGTTGATTGTGCGGCCGCAACATCATCGGAAAGCAAGACGATATCGTCCGCATAATCAAGCTGAACCAGTTTCCCACGAGGTAGGACCTCAACGCCTACTTTTTGAGGTTTTGCAAGAGAACATTTTGTGATAGTATCCACAACGAAACTGAACAAAAATGGGGAAATCGGACAACCTTGGTGAATGCTAATTGTGGTCGGAAGGCTATTCTACAGGTCACCGTAGACCCTAAGGCGGCCTGTAGTGTTCGAATATAGAGTACGTGGGATGTTCACACATTTCGTGGGAACACCTGGCCGCGCAACTATTTCGAACAGAATGCATTGATCGACTGTTGGAACGCACTCTTGAAATCGAGCAACACAAATATTGTCGGTCTGTGGTATGCGTGGTGCTGCTCTAACACCTGCCGCAAACTAAATATTTGGTCTATACAGCCACGTCTGGGGCGGAAACCTGCTTACTCTTCCCTACTCCGAGATTCCTGTTTTACAGTGAGGCGACGAACGCGAATCGAGACCAGTAATTTTGTCACAACCGGCGTTAGGCGAATACCCTTATGGTTAGGACAGTCTATGCGACAGCACTTCTTGTATACTGCCAATATAATCGATTCGCTCCAGTTAGCCAGGACACTCTCTTCCTTCCAGATACTTTCGAATAGGGAAGACAGTGCTTTGCATAGTACCTTACCTCCATCCTTAAATAGTGCAGATGGGAGGGAATCCGGGACAACGGTACGAAAGTGATTGTGGTCTGTGATCCCGTTTCTGACCTAGGCCTCCGACGGAGGAGCTAACCTACCCATCCATGGCTCTTTCTGCATCACCTGAGTAGGAAGAGAACCGGGAGCACGGGGCTAGCTGAATTGATCTTGAAAGTGTCCCGCCCAACGAGCCATACGACGCCCCTTATTGTGTATCAGTTCACCCGCGCTGTCTCTGATTGTCTCATTGATCCCTACTTTCCTAGGACCAGTGGTCCGAATCAGCTAGAAGAGCTTGCGGTAATTGCCTACTGCTCATGCCTTCCACCATTTCTTAAGCCTTACTGGTCCACCAGGCTTCCTTATCAGCAAGTTGGCACCGTTTTACTTCACGCTTAATAGCACGTCTGATCACGTTGTGTTCAGAGCCAGCCGGGAGGTGTCTTCTAGATTCCAACAGGTTAACAGACCTCTCGGATATCCAGTGACTGGTGGGGTGACGATGGATAGTGCCACGAGCAGCTGCTCCTGCGTCATGCATGTCGGTCGAGTCTCTATCCTACAGAAGCTCAGTGTCATTTGGATAAGACAACGAAAGTTCTGTAGGCAGTGCGTCTTGTTAAGCTTGTCTGACCGAGGGCTGAGACAATTTCTCAGCTGCCAATAGGAGGAGATACTTGGTGCGCCACTTGGTAAAATTCATAGAGAAACGATAGCGTACTAACGCATGATCAGAGTAGACGCGCGTACTCCAGTACGAGCGACAGTCCAGGATGGAACCACGCCACCTGAAACTTATGGAAATGTGGTCAATTTGGGTCCATCACTAACCAGCTACAGGAGGACGGCAAGTGGCACTTCGGCGCCGACTGTGTCTAATAGCAGTGCTACTAAGTAACAACTGGTGCTCGTCATACATTAGCAGCAGGCGCTCGCCGTGGTCAGTTCGTTCAGAGTTACGCCCATAATTACCACCCAGTTGAGCTTCTGAAGAGCTCAGACACCCTACTTGTGCGTTCATATCCCCTGCAAGTACTATAACATCTGAACTAGTAGCACCGCGTAGTAGCGCGTTCAGTTCGTGATAGAATGTGTACTTGAGAACATCTGAACTGCAGTCAGTGGGAGCATAAGCGGAAATCACAAACAGACAGCGTGTTGTACCATTTCGTGAATCAACCTTAGCTGGTGTCGTCAAGCTGGCTGCACATAAAGGGCTGTTCACCGGAATCCAATCAACTAACGATGGCTCAGGCTTGGAGCTTAGAACGATACCTACACCAGCTTGACCCGTGAGTGCTGCATCGGCATCTCCGGATGCGTGCAACCAATAAGGATAGGATAAGCCGGGTGTAGTTAAGCCAACAAGCCCATTAGGGTCATTGATCTTAGGTTCGGACACACAGCGCACATCAATACCCAGTGTGTCTAAGGTACGCATAAATGCAGCCTGTTGACCTGTTGTCTTAGAGTGCGAACTTTAAACGCCGCCATGGAAACTAGACAGCGTGGACTTATAACGGGCCGTTGCTGATAGGCGTCCGATGGGTGCTGTGGGAAAATGGCTGCCGATGGTTCTACTCCAGTGGCACTTCGGTTGCTGTCAATTAAGCTGAGGATTATAGAAGGAAAGTTAATAATGGAAATCGGGATGGGAGAAAGAGAAACCGGTGAAAAGGAAGAAGGGAGGCGCCGGCAGTATCATGTTTTCGCTTATCCGCCCTGCTGTATGTGGCAGGTAAGCCGACCCCTGATGATCTGCGCTACGGCTGATGCAGGATGAAGTTTATGGTTGAAGAAAAAGTTGTTGCATGTGGGCTGTGATATTGCCACGACGCCCATACCAAGACAGGGGGAAGATTAGGGTCTTCAACCAAAGCCTTTGGATCAAAAGCCTGTTGGAAAGGCAGCTTGGAGGTGGCAATGATTTAGTTTTACAGAAATGGACGCCATCCCTTTTTAAACCCCAACTAGGTGAACCAGGAGACTGAGTTTGTCTGACCTATCACCATTGATCAACCTGGTAGAAGTAGCTCTCAACGGGCCTGGAGACACCACCCAATATGTCAAGGAGGTACGCAAACCGTCGCACCACGTTAAGGCCCGGTCTCGTTGCGACAGAAAAGGTGAATATTTGTCCCGGTTATCAAAGACTGCATTGAAAGCGATGTGTACCTAGCTAGTTATTAGAAAGCACTTCTTTGCTCACGGATCAGGCCTGGTAACAAATGTTTAAAGCGTCTAAAAATGATCCAGTGGATTCCTTGTGTGCCAAGACAGACGATTTAAAACGCGGCATTAGTCAATGTAGCCTGCAGTAGCCTGATTGGCAACCTAAGATAGAATGGAGCTTGAGGAAACGATTAAGCCTATTATCGTCAATCAAGGAACTGCGTTAGGAAACTAGCTTTCGAAAACCATGAAAGAGGAGAAACCTACGACTGTATATCCAACCAAACCTGAAAGATATGTTATCAACTTATCATTCTTAGTGCTTGATCATATGATTGTTGAAGTTTGCTCCTTGGGCCCCAAGCTCTGCCATTTTACCAGAAATGGTGTCTGAGTAGAAATAGAAACTCAGTACGAAAACCTATTTTCACAACCCTCACACATAGTCCCATGCTCTAATTTACACGCAGAAGGATTTGTAAGTAGTATGAGGCAATCTAGGGACTTTTGTGAAGATCCGTCTCAGTTAGATTCAAACAGGCAACCACCACACATTCAGGAAAACGTTGGACGGTCGTTTCGTCCTACTGGGACTCGTCATTAGCGCGCATCCGCGAATTTTACCGGACTCGAACCCATGACCTTACCCTTGCGAGTCAGCAACTTGTGCCACTGAGCTGTGGGTGACTGCAGCGGACCGCCATGACTGATGTCTAAGTGCAGTATAGCGCCGGGGATGAATCTAGCAGAGTTCGGCGAATGCGCCTTACTGAAGAGTCCAATTAGGACGAAACGACCGTCTAACGCTTTCCTGGATGTGTGATTCTTCTCTGCCTGAGTCTAAGTGCGACGATTGTTCACACAACGTAGAAGTGTCTAAGAAGTCACTAGTGCCTGCCGGTTGGCCATATCGTAGAGCCCGGATAACATACAACAGTCCCGTGAGGCATGAGTACTTTTAAGCTTCGAATCGCCTGGCTAGAACAGATAATGCGCTAGGTATTGTCAGTATGAGAAAATTGGACTATCTTAATATGATGAACGATATACTGAAAGGTTTACAACTTTTGCAGACTTGACAAAGGAATCCATGAGCCAAATTTTCAACTGCCAGAAGAGCCTAACAACGACGGTTATGTGTCTAACAAGGTGCATGAGTATGTACACTCTGTGGGTACAGTTATTCCCAGGTTCTACGGTCTATCCAAAACGCATAAGCCAAATGTTCCTAAGGCCAAGTTCAGATTGAAAGATTCACCGTACCAACCTACCACAGGGTGGCTAGTTGTAATAATCGAGTCCACCCGAAAGTGGACGGCAGCGCACCGCTTGAAGGGTTGTTTTGTATTTGTAGATGCAAAAAGGGATGTTATCTCATCAGAACTGACCGTGTGCTCTCTGGCCATTGCCTACTTGTTGACAAACGTGCTGAGCGTTGAAACGATACATTATATTTACGAATAAATCGCACGAAGCGGAATCAACCTAGGCACACTCACCATGGTCCTGAATGAAGTGTTACTTAGATCCACGTTCAACGTCCAATTGAACTGGAAAATTTGCCGGCAACAAGATGGGTGGCGATGGCTCCCCACTTGAGCCCGTACTTGCTGGTGTTTTCATAGGCATACTTGAACAAGGGAGTTTAAGATCCACCGACGTAAGTCTTAGCTTTTAGCGCCGTTACATTGATGACAAATTTAGGTTGTCTCAGTCCATTACAATATCGAAGATATTACCAACCATCTTAATCGAGTCCATGAAACGATATATTTTATCGCGGAGGTAGAAGAAAACGGCAGCTTGTAATTACCTGACGTGGAACAAAAGAGACTCGATAGCCGGATGTTACAGCATCATGTATATAGAAAAAGCACGTGGAACGGCCAGCGCATTTCCTTCCACAGCCTCGTGCCAATGAGGTTGAAACGGAACATAATTCATAATCTAGTCAGTCGGATGAAATAGTCTGCTGGCCTGATACAATATCAGCTAAACTAAAGCGAATATGCTCGAGTCTGAGGGCAAATTGGCTATTCAGATCGCCACATGAAGGTCCACATGTAGCAGTGGAAGAACACACCATTGGTATTAACGGCCAACAGGAACCCAATTTACCTACAAGTTCCAAACAATGCGAAACTCGTGGAGGAAATTATTATCCGTCGTCTCTCGCAGGAACTCAGATGTACCTTCACTGCAGCAAAATTACAGACCCACTTCACCGGCACACTAATGGTGAAGTTCAGTTTCAAGGCTAATAGACCTGTCCACGAAAACACCATATGTATTTATTCATTCACCTGTTTCTGGCGAGCAGGATGCATAGATCGTACGAATTGGTTTCTATCTGAGAGTGAAAGAATATCATCAGGCATGGTTAGTGGCTGAAACCACAAGAGTATGCAATGTCTCCATGGATGCCCACCTCGCCGACACAGGGCATGACCCCAAACCAGCTGGCTCACTCAAAATTATCTACAAAGACCCTAATAATCGAACGGGGTATACGCGCAAACGGATATTTGAAGCCATTGAAGCTACCGTAATTCAGCTGAACCAATCGAATCTGTGCGTTCAGGAGCGATTCAGTCAGGCATTACGGCTTCCCGGACTCGATCGAATTGCGACCTTTACACAGTTGTAACGCGTGCGGGCCCAGACATTGACCTGACAAACAGCGATGTGTGACCATTGCTAAACACTGGTTTAGACACTCATTTTAATGACTCTAATATACTGTCGGATTGATTTGCTTGGTATATATGTGTACAAGAGTGAAGAATTATAATTAGGTTATGTTCGCTAACACTGTCTTTAATACCCCTAAATAACTTTCCCTCCACCTCATTTGGTTCGTTCTGCCTACCTGAATAATCTTCTGTGAAGTTGTACTTGCTTAGGCTTATTGTGGTAACATTCGTTAACTTTATTGCATTTGTAGCATTTTTTGGAATACTTGTTTAATATTTTGGACTTATCGCGGATTCGTTGCTAACCAACTTACTTCATTACTAAGATAGCGAAGAGTCATGTCGACATAGCCGTATGCTTTAACAAATATATTTTATTTGCACTTGTTATCCGGTGGCTGCGCTTGATGTGAAGTTTGACAAAGTGCCTACCTGTATATTACCCACTACCTCGTACCTACTGGCTCCAGGAGACAGTTGCTCGTTGCTGCAGGGGACGGGGTGCACAGTACTTGTAGCCTTGCTAAGTTCCAGGGGTGGTCCCATGCACTCAGTGTGGAGCGGACCACGGTCCAGCCACCGCTTTGTGTGCGCTTGATTCCCAAATACGGCGTGCTTGTGTTTGCTGTGAAGGAGTGTGGGCCGGCCCTGTTGATGAAAAGTGGTACCCATCCGCATGCCTCCCGGTCTTATTCCTTCGGGTTTACACTGGATATGGGGTGCGTGAATCGACCTGTGGGTGGTGCAGCGCAAGCCACCCATGGTCCCTCTGTAGGCGCAGATGTCTTGTGGCTGGCCACAGTGACAGGCAAATCCGAAACCGGATATCGCCAAAGTATTTAGCGCAGTCGGGGCCACTGCGCTGCTTGTACATTGTCACTGTAATTGTGTTCCATTCCAAGAAAGTCAAAAAATTGAGCCACTTCGGTTAGTCTGACGGAAGAAGACCGATGAGCGTGTGCATTTACCTACCCTGGCTCGAATATGGTGATCGCTGGTCAGTTACGGTTGTTGTCCCCAAAATCCAATAGCCATCCAATGTTTAGAGAAATGCGCAATATGCTACTACCCGTGCAGAGACCTGAATTTCTCTCTCCCCTTATTGGTCAAGACTTATGGAATTCTCGGCAGACGAGTGATTTATTGCAGGGCTAAGCTGAGTAAAAGCGTAAACTTTAAAGGCGCACCGACACGAGACTGTTTTGATCATCGAGCGAGATGAATACAGACAGCCACAACGTGTTTACGGCGTTCGGTAGCTGTCAGGTAACTTTGCGCTGAGTGCTGGAGGTCATGGCCAACCGTGGCCGTTGGAGCGATCGCTGGCTAGCTGTGTGTGTCTCGTTGGCTACGCAGCGAAACCGGTCTGGGCAACCAACACTGCGACGTGAATGTGCGCAGGTGATGGCAGCTCAGCTGAGGACGAGGTTAGGCGTTGCAACGCTTGTCAATGTTATTGAATCACAGGTAATGTAGCACCAGCAGGCAATGCAGTCGGGATCACGTATGGTTCCTGTTAATCGGGGCGCGCTGGTTATTCTTCTGTAAGGTGAACGCGGTTTAAACGCCGCATCCGCTTCAAGCAACTAGAGTGCAATGAAAGCAGGAATGCGTCCCGTCACCGCCTGGTACGTGCTTAAACTAGTGAAGCAGTTTGAGCAAACTGGGTGTGTGTGTGACATGAAGAGAACCGGACCGCCACGGATCAACGAGCCCTGACTACCAGGAACGGTACGTGCTCCTGACTGTATTTGCTGCTCGTGTTCCATTATCTGTGATTCAATAACCTTGACAAGCGTTGAAACGCCGAACCTCGTCCTCAGCTGAGCTGCCATCACCTGCGCACATTCACGTCGCAGTGTTGGTTGCCCAGACCGGTTTCGCTGCGTAGCCAACGAGACACACACAGCTAGCCATCGATCGCTCCAATGCCTACGGTTGGCCATGACCTACAGCACACAGTGCGAAGTTAACTGACAGCTAGCGATAGACGGAAACTCGTTGTGGCTGTCTGTATTCATCTCGCTCGATGATCAAAACAGTCTCGTGTCGGTGCGCCTTTAAAGTTTACGCTTTTACTCAGCTGAGCCCTGCAATAACTCACTCGTCTGCCGAGAATTCCATAAGTCTTGACCAATAAGGTGAGAGAGAAATTCTGGTCTCTGCACGCGCAGTAGCATGTTGCGCATTTCGCTAAACATTGGATGGCTATTGGATTTTGGGGACAACAACCGTAAATGACCAGCGATCACCATATTCGAGCCAGGGTAGGTAAATGCACACGCTCATCGGTCTTCTTCCGTCGGACTGACCGTAGAAAGTCGGTCACTGCCGTAACTAGTAGGTACCACTGTGCGCGAAAATGGGCATTCAGAGTCACATGGACAAGCTATCAAGTTCAAAATCAATGGTTAGGGCAGACGGCCAATAGCCGTAGTACACACTCACGAACGCACGCCTGCGGTGAACACTTGACAAGGCGTAGCACCCCACCATTGACCGGCGTTGGCGAAGTCCGAGGTAGCGACACTTGGTTCGGTGGTGCCTCATCAACCACACGTGGATTCAGTAACTACGGTGACTGGAGTTCCAGCACACCGGCTGTTGCTAAGCTCCATGGTCTCAGGCACACGTAATCCAAGTGTCGTCTGACCATCCTGCCATCGTCAGTTTTTATCCTTCAATGCTATGCGCACTGGCTGTTTTAGCAATGGCCGCTTGCCACCCGGAATCTGGAGCTAAACGGACATAGATGAGATCAGATTCTTCTACGAGCCTGTGTCTGCTGCTAGTGTCAGAGAGTTGCTTTGCGCGTTCTCGGTTTTGCAAACCTCCGAACCAATGGTACCGTGCAATCAATCCAACCGTGTACGTAACCGACGGCCGAACTTTAATTCCGCGGGGCTTCTATCAGTGGGTTCGTTCATCGTGTTTCGATAAGCGGAAAGGGCACGGTCTAAACGCACATGTAGTGGGGCTACTGGTTTCTTCAGTAACATATTCTTCAAAATCTGCACAGCTGTCAGCCAAACCTTTTTATGGTGGATGATAAGGCACAGTATTTACGTGCCTAATGCCATTGGAGGTAAGGAAAGCAAAACGATTGACCATTGAATGCTGTTCTATTATCTAGCATTAAGGTTTCCGGAAGGCCGAAGGTTGCAAACCTCGTACGCAATTGAACTATTGTGTTGGCTAACTTTGCTGTAGTCAGGGCGTGGGCATAAATACACTTGGAATCGGTATCAATGATCAACCTGGTGATCTGACCGTCGAAAGGGCCAAAAAGACTACGTGAACACGTTTCCATGCTGCTTCTGGCTCCTTCCATGGCTGCATTGGTACATGGGGCCTAGCGTTTCCATTCTCCTTACAAAGCAGGTAACTCCTAACTTTCGACGCAAGGTCTCCATCTGAATAAGGTCATCACCCATACAAACGGGCTAGGGACGTTACTTCAAAGACTCCAGGGAGTACATCATGCAGTTCGTCCAGGATAACTGATCCCAGATTATTGGAGGATACAACCCGGGCTCCCTACGGCACACATCCGTTATGGAGACTGAGTTCGGTCAATCAGTTACGAAAAGACATGAGTTCGTTGGTCGTATGTTCTGGCCCCCTGACCCGAATGTAGCATTTCAAGAGTGCTAAAACCGGCTCCATCGGTTTCTGGGCGTATGTCAGTTGAGGTAAAGGGCGAGTTATTAAGTTGCCTGGACAGATTCACAATTTCATGTGGGCAAATTCTTCCGAAGGTACTACCGGTAAGGAAAGCCGATTCAGAGCAACAGCTGTTGTATTGTGCCTGCCAGGGGTGTATTGAATTTTATTTGTATATGCATAGAGAATCAAGACCCAACGGACCATTCTGGGTAAGGCATTTTGCCTAAAGCATTTTTCATGGCCAAAAGGAGATACAAGCGATTTCTGGTATGTGTAAATCACAAAATGTCAACCGAATAGGTATTGTTGGAACCGAATATTACCGAAAACAACCATGGCTGTCTTTTGATAAAGCCTCGGCGGATACCAAAAGTTTCTAAATAGCGTTAAAAGCAATTGCCTGGACTCTGTTCTACTTTCAAGGTTGGCTTTTACGTAAGCGATTAGGAAGCAGGTGTAGTTGGGTTGCCGCTGATAATCGGGAAATCTGCGTGACCGTTCGCAGAAGCGACTGCAATTTGTTCACGTTTTTGGGTGCCGGTTCATTAAGTAATGCTCCGGTCTTTTCTTCTGTCGGGCTTAACCCATCGCGTGACTACTGATATGCAAGGTAATGTACACTTTGCAAAAAGAATGCACAGTTTTGCTTTTTTAAACAAATCCAGAATCTGACAATCTTTGCAGAACTACATCCTATGGGTGTAGGTGTTCATCATTGGTCCGTTCATTTATCAAGATGTCATCCAGGTAAGCGTATGGATTCGGTGTGTCTTTCACCAACGAGTCAATAATACGTTGGAGGATAGCTGACGCAGAGTTTAATCTAAAAGGCATGCGTACGTAACGAAATAACCCAAGGTGTGTGTTGTTGGTGGTGTAGGCACGTGTGTCCTCGACGTGTTCGAACTGCTGACAAGCATGACTCAGGTCTAGTTTGGTAATAGTTCACCGCATGAGAGGGTAGCATAGATGTCTTCAATTCTCGGCAGTGGGTATCGCTCAGATTGTAGTGCCCGGTTGACCGTAACCTTGTTGTCCCCAGAGATCCTTACGGTGTCATCGCTCTTTAATACAGGCACCATAGGAGCTGCGCAATCAGAATATTGGACTGGTTCTATTGTGGCCACTTGCATTATTTGGCGGAGCATATTCTCAACTTTGTCCAGAATAGCATAAAGTACGGTACACACTCACCAGAATCGCGGTGCTGCATGTGGTTTTAGTGTCAAATGTGCCGAGTAATTCTTCGACCACCTTGGTTTAGTCTGATCAAACAAACCTGCATATTTTGCAGAATTCCGGAGCGTTGAGGACAAGCTTCCACAATGTTGCCGTTTGACATAATGTCAGGAAAACGTTTACTCCCATCGCGACCAAGTATTTTAAGGCCGAATCCCCTTGAGACGTACACTCGCACGTCATCCATTAAGTTGAAGTAGGACATGCGTTCATGAAAAGTACCCAATACATTCGATGATTGGCCAGTGTAAGCGTAGTCATATTGTAGGATTATTTAACTTTGGCAGTTGCGATGGGGCATCAGTCCTATCAGCGTGATCACAGAGCCGGAATCAATTTCAAAATCTACAGGTTACTCGTTGACTTAGATAAACAAGACAAATGGTTTCTGAATATGTCCTCTCCTCCCACAAACTCTACATATCGAATGGAGATGCTGACAATCAACCGGTATTGAATGCTGTTCACCACAGCGATAACAACTGTATTCTCTGCGTTGTGCAGAGTGAGACAATGTGTTAATAGGTTTATTCTGAGTGACTTTAGGCACATCTTGCGAAATTGTCAGATTAGGCCCGAAGAATGTTGTTATTTCCCGAAAGAAACTGACACGTTGTCGAACTATGTTGTAACGTTGCGCTTGCCTCTGCTCTCTGCACTGCCAAACCAGTCGAGGAGTAAACGAGACACCGAAGCCTGCTAGATCTAAGTACGTTAGGCACAGAACAGGGTTCATTTTATAGATCACCTTCTGTTATCTCTGGCTGCACGTTCCGAGCTGACTCACCCCACTTGCCTGGACAGATTCCATGCCTGCAAGCGGTCCTCATTGGCTAGCTGTAGTCGCGCTCATCCCGGAATTTGCCTTCCTTTCGTCTTTTGCGTTTCCCGTTAATGTTCGTATATATCAATTATATTTACAGCAACCAACAGACAGCTCCAACAAAGCAGGTGGTTTATCACTAAATGATGAGTATATTATCAGTTCGGTCGACATGTCACACTCGCTATGACGACGTACTCAGTTGCAACTGATGTGTGCTGCGCCTGATTAACAAACCTGGCTTCTCCATGTCGCGACTTTCTGGAGCAGCCAGAGTGTGACTTCATTGGTTCAGCTAGCATATATCAGTCTTAGGCCACCCTGAATTTGGGACGGCGGTTTGTAAAGAAACCAAAGTGGCTGATCCTAGCAGGCTAAGGCCATTGTGAATGAGTGGACAACAATGAAGATTTTAGGCGTGAAGTTTCACACTAAAGTCCAGTCAGTGATGAGAACAACACTGGACCAGGCGAGGTGCCTTTCATTGCCTCAGTACCCACTGCCATCCGCCTCTGATAGGGTGGGATTTTGCAAACCGTTCTATTTTGAGTAGAACATCTTCCAACCTGCCAGTTTGAAATTAGCACATTACGCAGGGCATGGATGAACGGTGTCTTTATCTGCACATTTTTCCGAACCTGCTTACTGTACTATGGGAGTGCCTCCTGTCCAATTCGCCCGGAGGACATGCGCCGTCTTTCCGCCTTCAACAGCGGTTGTTTGAGGGGGTAAATAACGTGTGATGGAAACACCGCATCCTGGAGAATGTGAGCGTTCCCCTTAGCGTGCCAGTTGTGATGGTTCGGTCACCTCCTACGCACAGAGCCAGAGCGAATGCCGCAGCACACTCTGTTCGTCTGTCCAGGACCGGTCTGCAGGTGCCCGCACATAGCGACAGCATATAAAATCACTAACGTCACACCTAGACACTGGTGGATGGTGACCCGAGGATGAGTAGTGCCAGGGGTCTGACACGCTTGAAGGCATCCCGCGCAACCGGAATCCGTGGAAGAACTGCGTACAAAACGGTTTAACCCACATCTTTTAGGTATTTAACGTTTGCAAATGAGGAAAAAGTAGGAAATCCACGTACGAAAAAAGCCAGAAACATTTCGATGTCGTTTTGAGAAAATTGTGTTCTCCTTTCGTTCCTAAGAACTAGTCGGGAATCTAATTATCATAAATCCAAGGTTGCATCGACCGCAGACCGCCTGTTTTACATGTACTGTCAACCAATACACGATGTGTTCCCCCAACAGAGTGGTCGAGGGATCGTCCGTGTGTGGTGGTAACACCGAGTTCACAGTGATGACTTTAGACGTCACGTCCTGAGGAGTACGTGTATTCCCTTCAACAACCTGGTTTCGTTAGCACCAGTTGAGAGGGCTCGGTCACGTCCTATGCAGAGCGTCTGACAGCAGCACCCTATTGGCTCGAGCACGACTGGCCTACGGGAGACCGCGTGGTTGTCAGCCTTTCGCTTGGTGATTGCGTAAGGAATTGCTAATGTTACGGTTAGGCGCCGTAGGACGCGTACCTCTTGCTGGCTGAGGACTGCAAGATGAGGAGTGCCTGTGGCTTGACACCCTAGAAGATATAGCCGAGAACGGGAATCAGTGAAATAGGTATGTGGACTTTGGGTTGCTGCGCATGTTAATGCTTCAAACATTGCAAACAACCAAAAAGTAGACAAATACGGCATGTGTAAACAAACAAGGAAAACTGGTAGTACACTGTTAAAATTTGTGATACTCATATGTAGGCAGTGAGTTTAAAAAAGGTACAACCTGCTCCAATGCAGTTAGAGCACTGCCGTAGGTGAATGATGGTAAATTTCCTCCTGAAGACAACGGTTTATTTATAGAGGCCCAATTTGCGAATTTCTTCGATCAATGTATGAAGCCTCAACCATCCAGTCTTTACAGTGCTTTTTGGTTTAGAAAAAAGATTTATATCGCTTCCAAAGTTTAGACCGTGCCATTGAGTGCAAAATACGCATTTACAAGTCGACACCTTCAGGAGCTACGTGAACTGTCTATTAAGATCGTACTTGTGATGAAACCGGAAAAGGGCTCTGACTTGTTGGTCACGAACAAGATCGAATACGCTCAGAAAATAGGTATCATACTTAACGACACGAACAAATTTGAAGGAACTCGGAAGGTGAGTACTTAGCTGACGTTAAAAGCCACATGGATGCTCACACCGAAAGGCTTCTGCTTCACCTTATGATGAGTATACATTGACTACGCTGGGCTAATCCCTGGCATTTTCTATCTGCTGGTGGTCGACGCTTATTACAAATGGCCAGAAGTGGTCGCCGTCAACCCACCAACAGCATCCACCACTCTGGCTTGTCGCCAACGTATCTTCAGTCAACATGGCCTTCCCGAGGATTTGCTGGTCGACAAAGGTTCCCAGTTTATGTCTTCCATCTTCAAAGATTTTTGTCGCCGGCACTGCATCGAACACCTCCATTCACCGCATTACCATCCCCAGTCCAATGGTCAAGCAAAACGATTTGTCAACACCCTCAAGAGGGCGCTCTTGAAATCTTGCGGTGAGGGGACCGCGGATCAGTGTCTTCAAGCCTTCCTGCTGTTGTACCGGTGCACACCGAATCCAGCATCACCAGAATGTTAGCCACCAGGTGAAGCATTGATGGGCCGCAACCTAGGCACCACTAAGGAAGCGCTCATTCCGACTGCTAAGCTACTTAGTCACACTAGTGCCTGAACTAAGCACAAAGAATTCATCGTTGGAGTTCCGATCTACGCTCGCGATTATCGAGCCGGTCATCCACGCTGGATCAAAGCGACGGTGACGGCCAGGCGAGGTGACATGCTGCATGATGTCTCCGTGCGTGATGACACGTGGGTTCGCCATCGCAATCTGCTTCGATCGCACCACGCAGAACACTTCACGGCAGTCAGCTTTTCTGTGCGCCTGCCGCTGCGCATCCTTTTGGACATCATTGAATTGGCTACACAACAAAGGACCACGATCGAAGCCACTCAGTCGCCGCCGCGTCTGGAGAACCCACCTTGCAGACGAACAGAAATAATCCGGACATCGCCGAAATCTCTCCAGGTCAATCCTCGTCAGCAGCTGTACGCTTTCTCTTCAAAGGGAGGTGTTGTGGACCCCTCAAATATCTCCGCAAAATGTGCCACAAACTTGGGCGTAATGGTTGTGGAAAGCAGAGTTCAATTCCTCCCCCAAGGCAGCCGATTTCAACCACTCCGAGACGCGGCACAACTGCGCACTTGTTGACAATGTTCTTTTACAAATTACCACGCCGTTGCTGTAGCTATTTTCACCAACTTAATGACCCATAATATTGGCTGTGCTTCGAAATTTGTTGGTCTTAAAATATCCTTCAGAGGACCATCTGTCTTGCTTTCTCTTCGCCGTCAGTTGGGAACCGGTTCGGCCACTTGGCTTGTTTGAGCCTTGATAGCCGGGCAGCATTCGCGTCAATGCCACTAGCGCGCGACCACCATCACCTCTCTCTCGTGTGCGTAGCGACGTCGGTTACGCAGGCTCTGCATCTACCCAAATACGTGTGGTTAGGAACGTTCTCACGTTAATCGACTTTCCGCCTCACTAGCGCGTACCCAGGGCTAAGTTAACGCCATCACGTCAGCGCAAATCTGTTCGATCGGCTAGCGATCCAAGCCGTTATCGAGGCGTGTTTAAACCGTGCCAGTGACAATCGTATCTGGCGCCTCTCAATCTTAACAGTGGCGACAGAATTTACGAACCATGACTGATGTGTACACCGATTTAAAACTTACGCTGCAGTAACAACAAATTGTCGTCCCTGCTAACCTACAAGTTCTCGAGTTCTTCCCTTCGGACAGGTACAAGTGCTAATTCTCAGTCAGTGGACCATATGGTTAGCGGTAACAGCGAATTCCTGTACCACGCTAAGGCCAGGGTAACGTTCGAACCTTGGTATAAGCGGTACGAGGACCTGTTCACCGTTGACCTAACTTGCCAGGGCGACTCGTGGAAGGTCCGGATGCTTCTGCGCAACCTCGGTACGCTCGAACACCAACGCTACAGCCTTCAGCTTGCCGAGGAACCCACGCAACGTTCCCTTTGACGAGACAGTCCGAACTTGGTCCCAGATTTCTGGCGAGCAGTCCTCTCTGTTCAGTTCTCGTTATCAATGGATGCAGCTGCCCAAGCGTGATGCCGATGAATTCATCAAGTACGCGGGCGTGGTCAACCGTGGATGCCAACGTTTTCAATATGGCTCAAGCAATGAGGACGAATTCAAAGGCCTGATTTTCGTTGCTGGTCTCCAGTGTCCACACGATGCCGATATCCGGACGCGCCTCCTGTCCAAGCTAAAACAGGATAGCTCAGTCACACTCCAGAACCTGGTCGAGAAGTGTCGAACGCTGATGAACATGAAGAACGATTCTGCCATGATCCATAATGCTGCCGCACTTGGTATGGTCCAGGCAAGCACAACACTGATGGCGCAATCGTCGACGCGCCCCACATAATCCGACCGAGCGACGTTCCCACCCTGCGCGTGCCGATTCTGTGGTGCCCTGGCATTTCCACCGGGACTACCATTTCCGCCAGCGTCGTCGTCAAGCTTGTGGCAGGGTTGGCATCGGGATGGTTACTGCCACCCTATATCTCCCAAGGGGGCCAAAACTTGGCTGGCACCCACCCGCCATCCAAAGAAGAGATCCCGACCCAGACGCATACGCAAACCTGGTCCGGTTGGCAGCTGCGTGATCCTGTTGGCCAACGCTGCGCATGGGAGAAAATTCGTCGGTGTCTTGATCAACGATCGGTCCGTCCGATTGCAGTTGGACACTGCGTCGGACATGACGATCATCTCCGAGGATCCCTGGCGATCCCTTGGTAAGCCGCCGTACGAACCGACCTCCCAATCTGCCACCAGCGCCTGTGGTGGTCGCGTGCAGCTAACTGGGCAGCTGCAGTGCTCCGGCTCTTTCCGAGGCGCTACTTTCAACGCGATCTGCTACATCGCGAAGGCAAATTTTCACTTGCTTTTCTCGACTGGCTCGAAACCCTTTGACTTGGCCGATCTTCCTCTTCGGGCCATCTGCAACGTGGTACATTCTCCGGCAGTACCAAAAGACTGTACCTATGACATCATCACCACCATTACGACCAGTGGGTACGAGCTCACAATGAACAGAAGGATGTTGACGTGGTGTACATCGACTTTAGTAAGGCATTTGAAAGAGTGAACCCGGAGGTACTCCTTAGTAAACTGAGGACATACGGAATCAGCGACAGGTTACTTCAATGGTTACACGAGTTTATTGTGGGACAAAATTTTAGAGTACAGGTGAATGACTACGTGACAGACTGGTTCCCATCGACCAGTGGCGTGTCTCAAGGAACTGTACTTGGACCAGTATTATTTCTTATTCATATCAACGATCTTCCGCAGCAGCTCCAGTCACCGTGTGTGTTGTTTGCAGATGATTTGAAAAGCTGAAGAATTATTGAGAGCCAGGACGACTGCGCTCGCCTGCAGCATGACTTAGAGTGACTGTCAACGTGGTCCAATGGAATGAAACTCCCATTTAACGCAAGCAAGTCGAAGTTAATCAGTATCACCAGACGTCCAGCCACAAGATCATATACCTTGGACGGACAGCTGCTTCTCCCTAACACATCTGTTAGGGACTTAGGAGCTCTCTCGCAACATGATAAGCAATCACTAAAGAATAGGGAGAAATTATACCGTGCGGGACTTCGTATGCTCTGGGCATTAAGACGAAGTTTCTCCACATGGTCTGAAGAAACCGCCCCTCGTCTATTCCCTTCGCTCATTAGACCAATCCTAGTATACGATGTCCTAGCTTCCAATCTGATAACCTAGTGAGAAAATGAAATGCTGGAGAAAATACAGCACATCGCAACTAGAATGACACCGAGTCTACGAAAGGTTCCGTATGAAAAACGTTGTGAAATGCTCGGACTCTCCACACTATCCTACCGCTGAGGAAGATTTGAATGGTGTGTCAGTGTTGGGAAGAGTAACACCAAAATATATCCATTCAGGATGCGGTCCTCAAGATCGGAATGACAGAGGTTTACCTCAAAGTGAGCGAAGGTCTCAATAGAGGTTGCGAGTCGCAACCCAAGCACACAGCGTGCATCCTAAATTCAACTTGAAGAATTGACCTTATTATGACCCATCGGGTACTACTCTTGAAGCACTTCCCCATACTGCCGCTAATATTTCACATGCAGGAACTCTGTAACACCCGAGGACACCGTTACAAACTCACGGTCTCCTGCATGAACAAACTATCACATCAGCTTTGTATCGAAGGAAGAATCGTAAACTTACGGAACACACATCCAGAAGGATTAATAGAGGCCGATTATGTGAAGTGTTTTAAAACAAGTATTGACGATTATTTCGGAAACAAATTTTATGAAAGGATGCACATACTATGTCAAAAGAAAACATTATATATCCGGAAATAAGGACGTCAATACAAATTCCTAACTGAACAAGGATAAACGATTACCTGACCAGACACAACCGCTGCTGATTCACAACTAAATATATTTGATTTTTATAATCCATAAGAGTTGTACGGAAACCTTTCTAATTACTTTTAAATATAGTCTCAGTCTCATTCTCAATGGAACCATGGTGTGTTACGGGTAATAAAGCGTTGCTTAACAATTCCCGTGGGATGGGAGTTATTGCGAAAATTAAATTGCATGATAAAGTGAAAAGCATTTTGTTGGATTCAGCATAGACATGTAGAATAGCGGAGAGGTTCGCGTATTTCAATTATAAATCCATAAATCTATTGTTTGGGAGTTTGGTATGACACCTTTTGATTGCGTGTTTATCCCCTGTTTAATAAGTCATAACCAGAAAATGCAAATGAGACAACGCATTGTTAACTCTTTTACAGAATATCGCCAGTTTAGGAGCAGAGACGGCATAATTAGGAAGGGCATTCCAAGTCTGCCACACGCAGAGGGAAAAAAATTTCTATGGCATTCAAACCGGCTATATTGTGTTTTCAGTTTCAGAGGATGACCTCTTAGGTTAGTGCTGTGCTTCAATTGTAGCAGCGGAATGGAAATATGGTGTGGGTATTTTAGAATCTAGTCAACCATTATGAGATCCGCCCGCAAAAGCCGATATCGTGGGCTGCAAATTCTCAGAGTTATCAGTCTAAACTGATAGGGCAGATAAAAGAGGCTCCTGACGTTCTTGGCGACTCTTCATTGCGGATTCTCAAGAGCAACGAGATCCTGTTTCTTCCACGGCTGCCACGTGCGGTCGCACGTAGGCAATATGCATTGGGGGCAGATTGAGGGTTCTAAACGACTGAAGTCTTTAGGAAGCAGGCAAAAGCGTTGATTGCCTTTCCTTTTCCCTTCGATGCTTGTTTTGAGCAGCCAAAATCTTCTTTGACCAAGACACTAAGGTCGGACTCCTCATAAGCCTTCTGCAAGATGTGGTATTCAAGCTTGTAAGCGCTCACCGGCTGGTGACGCAGATGTCTCACCTTGCACATAGCTATGTTCAAGAGAAACAGGTTCCTCATGGATAATTCATAAATGCAATCTAGGTCATGTTGGGGTAGATGGTGAGCTTCATTTTTACTAACCGCCCGCCATGTCTAGACGTCATCGTCGAAAAGCAGGAAATTTGAGATATCTCTTGCCAGGTCGTTGACAAACAACAGTAATAAGCGCGGTCCCAGCACTGAGCCTTGTGGGACACCACACTGCACCTCAATAAGGGTAGATAGTGATCCTCTAACGCGTACATGAAGCTTCCGTTGGTGAAGGAAGCTGCCAATCTAACCAAGTACAGGATCTCCGATTCCGTATCTCTGTAGCCGTTGAAGTAGGATGCGGTGATCCGGGCGTTCAAAAGCTTTGGAGAAGTCCAGATAGATGACATGAACTCCGACCACATCTTCAGCCATTTCCGTCCAAATACCTTGTGCAATCACTAGGTTGGTGGTCTCTGGGTAATCAGCAATAGTGCGGTGTTATGATTGAGGGAAACGCCTCTTCTGTTATGATTGCCTAGATGCCTGGTGAGATTGTCCCTGGCACGATTGGAGCAC
This sequence comes from Dicrocoelium dendriticum, assembly GCA_944474145.2. Classification (NCBI taxonomy): domain Eukaryota; kingdom Metazoa; phylum Platyhelminthes; class Trematoda; order Plagiorchiida; family Dicrocoeliidae; genus Dicrocoelium; species Dicrocoelium dendriticum. Next base: position 26,732,367 of record OX104071.1, read on the forward strand.
GCCTACGGTAACAGCTTGTAACGCTGGCGCATCGAACGGATTTGCGTTGACCTGACGACGTTAGCTTAGCCTTGGGTGCGCGCTGGTGAGACGGAAATTGAGCGAGCGTGAGAACGATCCTAGCCGCACGTGTTCAGGTAGGCGCTGAGCCCTCGGAACGGACGCACACGAGAGGGGGTTACGATAGGCGAGCTAATGGCCTAGACGCGAACGCTGGCCAGCTAACGACGCACACAAAATCAAGTGCCCCGACCGACTCCCAAGTAAGGCGAAGAGGAAAGAAAGACAGACGGTCCTCTGAAGGCGCTTTTACGACCAAAAGGGCGAAGCACAGCCAATGCTACGCGTTATTTAGTTAGGGAAAACAGTCACCACGAAGAGGTGGTAGTTTGCAAACGACCATTGTCAAAGGTGCGCAGTTGGGCCGCGTCTCGGAGTGGCTGAGCGCTGCTGCGTTGTGGGGAGGAATTGAACCTCGCTTTCCACAGCCATTCCGCCGGGTTGCTGGCGAGTTTCTGCGGGAATATTTGACGTGCCCGCAACTTGCGGATAGCGCTGGGACTCTTTCAGGTATAGCCCGTATTTTCAACGTGAATGTATGAATCCGGCTGCATAGGTGTATACCACCTAGTGTAAAAATTTTGGTAATCTGCTATGTGATTTGTAACTTCGGTACCTCATGCAGATGAAAGATTATGTGCGGCATTTAGTTTGGTGTGTAAGGGCCTTCCTAATATCAGCTCCACCGGGGTTCTTCCGGAAGTCTTATGATCATAAGTTCTGTTAGTAAAAACAGCGGTTAAGTCGACATCTTTCCGATTCGACCTTCCTAATTGGATGGCCTGTATGGCTACTTTGAGGGATCGGTTTAGCCCTTCGACCATGCCACTGACTGCAGGATTGTAAGTTGCAGTGCTGGAATATTTTATGTTATGACATTGGAGGAAAACTAAAGAAGTCATGGATAGAAAAGTTTGGCCCATCATCCGAGACTATTTCTTCCGGTAGTCCGAGAGTGCTGAAGAAATTTTTAAGTCTGCGTAACACAACCGAAGTAATCACTGGGTCTCACCCGTGGAGTTCAAACCATTTATTATAAAAACATGTAGCTACAAATAAAGTGCTCTTATTCGTAGGAGAGTTGGTAAAAAACACAAAATATCAAAGCAGATCTTAGCACATGGCTTCATCGGGTAAGTAACAGGCTGTATTGGGGTTTCAACTGGCAGATAACTTTCGTCTGCTAGGCGACAAGCATTACAGTTCACCAAAAATTTCTCAATGCAAGATGCCGTCCGTGGCAACAAAATGTAGTGTTTCGCTCGGCTTTGGGACCGAACGATACCCAGGTGTCCCTCATGTGCACAAGCGATTATTTTGTTTACCAACTGACCTGGAGCTATAAACATCGAACCACGCATCAGACAACCATCTGATTACTGTTAGTTTATCTCGAATTGCGTAGTATGGAAAAAACCTACCTGGGATTTTGTCGTTCTTTGGCAGGCCCTGTTCACATACACGGTGAGTTGATGTAGTAAGGGGGCGTTGGCATTTTTCATTCGTAATTCATCGACAGTCAACGCTGTTATGTCGGAGCCAAGACTGGAAACTAATACTGCCTTTCTGCGTCTCTCTTTATCCTCCTCCAGCCCCACGGGTAGGTGAGATAAAACAGCAACAATTTGGTTTTGCAAACACGGTCGGTACACAATTTTAAGATCGTAGTTAAGGCGTCTAGCATACCAACTATTGATGCGCATCGGACACGATCCTTTAGATCCATTGCTGAGGAATACTATTATGGCGGAGTGATCAGTTCGTAGAGTAAAAGGACGACGGAACAGGAGAAGATGCCATTTTTCACAAGCCCACGCACAAGCAACGGCTTCTTTCTTCTCAAACGAATAATGGATTTCAGCATCTAAGTTTTCGGGGTGCGTAAGCAATAAAATTTTCCTCTCCGTTTTGCAGCTGTGACAGAACAGCTCTGAGGTTAACAGCAGCCACATCAGTTGATACAAAAGTGCGGCCTGATTCATCAAATATAGCAACTAAGAGAGAAGTTGCAACCCTCCTTTTCAGTTCACCGAATGCGTTTTGCTGGTTGCTACTCCAAGTGAATGACGCTCCTTCCTTTGTTACTTGTAGTGATGGATTTGTAAATAGTGCATATTGTAGGAACACATTCCCAAAAGACCAGTTCTGTCAATTTCATGTGTGTTGGTGCATCTGTGATGGCCCGGATGTTTTCGTTGCTTAGGCGTATGTCGCCACGCGAAATGATATGTCCAAACATTGAATTTCGGGTGTATTGAATATAAATACTTTTACATTTAGACATAAATCAAGATCACTGAGTCGGTGAAATACTTTGTGTAACCTTTCATCATGCGCTCCTTGTGAGTGGTCGAAAACACAGATATCATCCATGTATGCAACCTGCCTCTGAATACGTACGAACGCGTGATTCATAAACTTTTGCCACTGGTGCATTCTCCGAGCGCTCGCAAATAAAGTGTTCTCCTGCGTTATTTGCCCTGAAATCTTCGTATTTATTCTCACAGTGACCTACGTACTATCATTCGATTGGGCTCCGCAAGCTCCTCCTACCACTGTTCACCTTTTTGATCTGTCATTCCCGGATCAGCAGCAAACTGTGCTTTTGCAATTTCAAAGTCAACCGTGCTTGAATTTAATTGGAGAAATTAATTTTCTATCTTCGCACAAGAACTCTGGTGGTCTTATTTTAAAGATCTGTTTGAGTGTCACCCGAACAGCTTACTACCACTCCTTTTAGTCGCTGTACAAGGCGACAGTTGTCAAATTGCTCAGCCTTTTGTGCAGCCACTGTCGTCAATAGAAATTATTTTCCAAATCATTCTGCTACTCACAGTCTGTGTG
>OX104071.1:26735769-26860584 GCA_944474145.2 Dicrocoelium dendriticum
GCATGATGTCGAATGATGGTAGTAATTGCAAAGTCACAAAGGCGTCTGTTATCTACAGCAATGTACACTGCAACGTCCGCTGCAAAATAATGGATCCCAATGGGGTTAGGGTGTTTCCACTGGAACTCAACAAGGAATGCAAAGTGCACTGTGACGTTTTAGCGAGTAGCATGTAGCGGGAACCCGGGAATGATTCATAAAGGCAGATCTGGTTGCAGGGTAACTTTTATTGGTACAGTAAAAGATTCCCTGTTATCTAGCCATAAAACAGCGACACCGTTGACGCTTTAGCTAGGGGAACGGAGGATGCACAGCACACAGGACAGTAGTGCGTTGCAAGCGAAACGAGCGACAAGCAAATGTGGCGATAAACAGGTCAAGCCTTCGAACTCAGCAACCAGTTCAACAAACCACATGGTTGGCCTAGGTGTACAATGAAATAATTTAATTCAACTTTTACACAGGCGAACCGTGGAATCTCCAGAGTGCTACAAATTTTACTTGCGATAGGTAGGATTCATAAGCTTGGAAAAGTACAATGGTACATACTTCCATTTCAAGTAGAACAGCGCCTTGGATGTTATGGTATGACACAGTACGAATATCAACGGTGAGAAATTTAAGTTTCCTACTAGATATGGTTAAAATTTTTGAAGTGTTAGTGATAGAATATATGTTCTCCTGAAGTGGGTCAGCAACATGGCCTTCAGATGTAGCAACATTTTTGATAAGTGCGATGTCTTGTGACCCATAGCGTCGGGCGTAATGCCCAAATTTGCCGCAGTTTTTGTAGTTAAGGCTGCGTGCGTGACAAGTGGCAAAATTGGATGTATGAGAAGCAGTTCCACGGCGATAGCAACATGTCTTGTTCACTGGTAACTGTCGGGAAGGTTGCACCTTTGCCACTGCTGAGTTGGTCAAATTGAACTCTTTCGATTGCAATGACATTTCAATTTTCATTTTGTCGAACACATAAGCTCCACCCCACGTTAATGTGCATGCCTCTCCTTGCAACAGCACCTCATGTAGACGATTGTCAGCGATTCCAGAAATCAGTTGCCGAATGAGCATATAGCCTTCGATCGTTTTATGTGGAAAGGACGAATAATCACACGGTTGTACCGGGCAATGAACTAGTTCATGGGTTCACCTAGTTCCTGATGCACGCGGTGGAAAATGTATCGCGCAATACACACATTCATTTGGTAACTCCATGTGCGATCGGGAGCACTGAAAGCTTCTTTAACCGATTTATATCCTTAAAGTCTGAAATCGTAAAACTCGCTGCCCCTCATCCCCGAGTAAATGTCAAGGCAGCTTTAATCTGTTTTCCTCACTAAGGGCTGTATGGAAAGCGCTGATAAACTCCAACTACTTTGGAAGGAAGTTTTCCAACGGAGCCCGGCATCTGAGTTTGTTCTGATCCCGTAATCAATCCCACATGGAGATGGTGCTGAACTGAAAGTTTCAGCTTTGGGCGCGAGACGCCAAATGTTGTATTAAGAAGGCAGTAGCAAAAATGCAGAGGGTTTATCTGTACTCAAACAAGGGATATCAAACTCATCATACAGAATACCCAATTCGAACCGTCTGGATTTTGCACAACCAATAAGAGGAGAGTTGCTGTGTTCAGCCAACCAATGAGCCTTGTGTAGTGATCAGGTGATGTATCGGAAAGCAACAGTTATTTTTGTCACTTTAATGATTGCGGTTTTGATACATAGAGTCATTGCATAGGCTGATGTAAACATCGTATTGCCTGCGATTACACGCAAGATCCCCAAAAGTCTTTAGCCAGCGAATCTCCATCTCTGAATGTCCACCACGGAAGAGGTAGGAGACAGAGAACAGGTAGACTTGAAACCAGCGCTTTGATGTTTTGTCACCATTTGTTAGGTTGGCCACCGTGCTTTTCCATCCAATGCGACCTTACGAAAGCGAATAGAGCGCGCCGTGTTAAACGTACCAACGACTGCGTAGGATGTGACCTACCGAGCGCAGATAGCGCAGCGATCCTCGCGTGTCGAGAGATATGCCCGTGGTACCAAGGCCGCGATGTCTAGATTTTGCTAACGGGGTGCTCCCAACTTACACGGGCCATGCCGTGCAGACAACCGCTGTCAACCGTTGTTACCTGCCTGTGCTGTTCTAATAGTCGACTCATGCAACCTCTTTCTCATACCTGCGTATCAACAAGTAAACGCGGTAATGGTTTACTCTTACACTGCCATCGATTTATCGAAAGGCCAACCGCAGTATTATGTGTTCCTATACAAACTGTTATAACAGAACATTGGTGATGAATGGTACAAAATATAGCGAAAAATTTTCCCTTCAGTTAGTGTGACGTGACGTATGAAGTATACAAGACTGAAAGTCATCCTGCAGGCTGCATCATGAAATGACTTTTTGATGTATTCTAAGAGCTGTGCACGCCACCACGCAGTTGAACGATGAGTAGAATCAAGCATGTTCAATATGGACTTCAGGCACTTTGGGTAAATCATAATGTCTTTTAGTCATGTTACCTGAGCAAATCGCATTAGACGGTTCCGAGAAACACAATGGATTTACAATCGTCTTTTTGTTTGGAACCGCATGGTCGTTCTGTATATTCTACTTTCGGAATTACTGTGATCGTTGAGGATAACCATCCTAGTTTACATAACAAAATTTCTTTTCATTTGGCACTATTCCTACTCTTCTAACCGACTTGGAGAGCAACATATTCTCGCTTAACTGACGCGCTTTGATAACAGCTAAGTACTTGCTTGTTAACAGATGCTTGCCTCTGGCTTTATACTTCAGATACTAGCAAAATATCCTGGAATCTGAGATGTAAAATTTGCTGAGAAGAGCGTGGGTATAGGCACCTGAGGATACGCATTTTAAAATCAAACTTTCAACTCTGATTAACTTGTATTATCATGAAGAAAGAAAAAGTTACACCATGCGAAAGTATCTTAACTGTGGCTTTATATAAATGTAGTAAAGAATTCGTTTAGTTATTCCGAGTATCACGAAACCAGCGTACTTTTAGGCGTCTCGGGGACAATCAATGAGTCAAGTCCTCCATACCAGCTAGGTCGTTGAACTACCACTCTTCATTGACTCTAGTAAATATCACTCATTAGCAGTATATTTGATGATGATGAACCTTGGGAAAATAAATTGTTCCCTGCCCATTAAGTGCAGCTGTCATGGTGGTTTGATACGACAGAAACCTATATGCAAATGGCACCTTGATTGCAAAAATCGTCAAACCTATTTAAAGAGTGGGGTTGTTCGCCAGAAATACACATGGGGATAAAACTGAGAAAATTAGTAAAATACTTAAGACGAAATGTATCCGATTTAAGTTTCCGTTGTTACTTTATCCTGCTGAATGATGATCTCTTGGGCCTTGAGGCACTAAAGGTATAAATATCGGTGACATCCGTTGTTAAACCAACAAACGCAGTCAAAATGATGAACTTTGACCCTAATTCTGCTCTAGTCTTCGTAGGAATACACTCTGGTATGTATGTGGTTAGATATGCCTTTGAAAGTGGCACTAAGTGCTCTTGATAGTTGCAAGCTATCCGCCATATTTCAACTCTTGCATAGTAATCCACCACCTACATTACATATGGGGTAAAGCGTTTTGCGCTTTGGTTGCCGCGATCATTAAAGGAGTCAGGATTGGTCCTAGCTAGCATATGATGCCTTTGAAAGCACACACATAAAATATGGATTGCCTCTTGGAAATCTTAAGCAAGGCACAGAAGTAAATAACACCAGTGCTAAATTTTGGACTAAACCTGAGTAGTAATCTGTGCCGTACGGGAGCCTGGTTGTTGGGTATGAAGTTGGTATGACGAGTTTAGCCTTGGGACTTTGCTTTACTAGATCTTGCAGCTAGCCGGAGCACAAACAAAAGTGATTAGCTGTTGCTCAGAAAAGTGATCAGGAGTGTTGTTTTGTAACGTCAATGACTGCAACTGACACGCTGAGGAAGAAGAGTCGAACTAATGCCCGTTTCGATGACCCTCCGAGAACGCCAGAAGATCACATGTATACGCCACCGACGATACTGACGTGTTGGCATACAGAGGCTCCATAGAATGTCAGCTGCAAACAACTTTTGATGGGGAAACATAAGGTCATGCCCACAAAATCGCACTCTTTGGGTGATGCCGGATCTGATTGAAATAAGTGCTGAGGCCAATCAACTTCGATCGCAATTACCTATCAAGCAAAGTGCATTCCATCAAGTTAACCCTATTCTCTGCCGTGTGAAGTTTGAATTGTGCGGTGCTTCATCTAATTGAATTAGATGATCAGCAGACACTTTTATGCAGACGTGGTTACCCCAGTCATGTCATCTTAGCGATTGAACAAAGTTGATTGTACGAATCGTATACAACGGAAACGGTGGACCATAAAACATACACTGCGATCACCGTCTGGCAAGAAAGCAATTTGACAGAATAATTATAACAACTGCCTACAACCGCCATTGACTTCCTCTGAAATGTTTGGGCAGTGTGTGGAAACTCCGAAGCATGACATTTAATGCACCGGTGAACTAAAGAAAGTATACTTGCTCGAGGTTGGGATATATTGACAGTTGGGCGGGAAAGCGGATTGCCAAGGTTCGGGCGTTTGTCACGAAGCATGCATCGGAAAGACCCTGCAAGCGTGTTACCAGGGCCCAGCCGAAAGGTGATAATGATCCGACAGCAGGCGTGTTGCCAAGGCCTGACCGGATGTTGATGAAATCGCGCGTCAGACATCACGTGCGTTGCCAGGCTCCGGATAGGCGGACGAATACTGGAGTGCCCGAGCAACAAGGTGACCTGGACGGATGGAGCGGACAAGTAGGTGTGAAGCGTAGGCTTCGAGCCAAATCCGCCTGGTGACACCGACATATAAACATGAGCGTTCTCTACCCTAATAGAACTCTGGTCTGCTGAGTCTTCTTCTGTCTTCCTTCGGTCGGGTTTGCCAAGGCGTCAAACGGAGCACGCGTAAGAACGCAGATTTAACAGCAGGCGTGAATCAACCAGTCGAGAGCGAGCAGGGCCACCGCGTTATAACCTATACTGTCTGCACTAATAAACCGGATCAGTAACGTCTGAGGCTTAGATCATAAATGTTTAAAGAAAAGAAGCAACGAACACCAAGACCACAAATGCGTGCTAATCCTTTTCGCGAATAGGATTCTTAACCCAGACTAATTTCTGGCCTTGCTTTAGCTTACCGATTCGCTGAAGTTAAGCATTGCCCGTAATTCTCAGTGGAAATGCTCTTGCCTGTACGAAAAATATTTATCACCGTCTTCATCGTCATCATCCTCATTAGCGGTAGATGGAAATTCCCACATAAACCACGGCATAACAACCATCGAGTTCATAACATTTGGGCGGTAAAATATTAAACAGGATGCTGAATTATGAACCTTAAAGACCTGGAGAATTAAGACCTACACATCAGACAAACAAACGTGCATTCAGAGATAGGTTAGTGCAATACTAAGGAATCAGAGTACCTAGGTCCTTCCGGAACCAACTTCAGACCCCACGGCTGGTTCAGACAAACACTTTGATAAATTACAGGCCACGCGTGGCTTCAATATGCGTGCACACAGAAGCTACGGGGTTTGACATCCAATGACGAATGGTTGCATGCCAAATATCAGAGTTAGCGCCGATCGGAATACATGACGTCGCACTAAATTGGTTTGTGGTGAAACTTCTTGATGATTTTCTCTTTAGCTACTGATCTGATCACTTTGTATTATAATGTTGCTAATTAGTTGAACATTTCATTTCCTTCTTTAGCCACAATACGAGCGCAAGAATCTTACTTGTTCTACAACATCGTCACTTCAGTGTCCGATACTCTCGGAATGTTGAATGTGGCGATTCGGAGCATTGCAGTGTCAACGAACATACCTACGTCGTACATATTTTGTATACATCCTCCCAAGACATACTTCACACTGTCCATTTTCAGTGTGTTCATGACGATTTTGGACGTCACCTTGATATTAGACTACATGGACCCAGTGTGATGCAAATGAGTTATTAATGGTATTTCTTATTTACTATAACTATTATCGCCACAACTAGAGCGTCAGCTTATTTGTTGAATCCGAAAGTAATAAAACTGCATATAAAAGTAAGCAGCGTGCTTTCAGTCACACATACACCTACATGTTGGCAACTAGTAGTGTCTCGATCAGAAGAAGAACACTCAAAACATCCGCATAAAACGAAATGTCTTTACCTAGGTGACTAAAGTGAGACGTAACCGATTCGTTTACATTGTAGGCTTTTCTCCTCCGAGGGGATTGTTCGTTAAAATTACATCATATTGATGTCGGCAAAACCTGCCTATCGTTCCACTTCTCTTGAAGTGATGCGCATGGTGCTGTGGACCCGTGCATTTCAGAGAACTTCGCGACGACCAGTAAACTGAAGTGCGATTGTCAATGACTCGCTAATTTCAGTCGTATTCATTGGAAGAAAAAATGACTATAATAATTATCATGGCACTATGTAGGACTTTGACGTTATACTGCTTGATAAAATAACACTAAATAGAGAATCGATATAAAACTGAGTGTGGCGAAAAAGCGGGTAAGGTGGCTGAAAATTCATATACGCCAATGTTAACGAGAATACCTTAAATAACTTTGCTTCTATGCCAAATGTATAATCACTTGTAAAGCACTTTTACTAGCATTTACTGTAGTATTGTCAGTTTATCAATGTGGATTTGTGGAACATAAAGGACCACACGAGTACCCCTTTGCATGACCTGAAGTGGTAGGCGTACCGCAGTTTGAAAAGAATTGCTGTAGGCAACCATCCTGCGGGAATCATCATGGTAAAGTTGTCTCTCGCTCTTTTTCCAAGGATATTGTTTTAATTAAATGCGTTGTCCTCGTGTAGTTACTGTAGGGCGTTGAAACCATTTAAGGAGATGAAGCATTTCCCATCATCTCCAAGGTTTTCTGATAATTAAATACGGTTGGATAGTTATAGTAAAGATCACTTTAGTACGAAACTTCCGTTCATCTATATGAGTTTGATTCAGCAATTTTCTCCGCCGTTGCTGCTGCATAAAACGCTTCCCTTGTGAGTGTTTAGCAATACGGAGACGCGAAAGTATATCCATGAAACTGCAAGAACGCAAGGTTGGGAATAGGACACTTTCGGTAAATTTTTATCCCAGATATATTGGAGGTTGAAAGGAAGCGCCCACTTTAAAAGCTGCAACGAAAAGGTTACCCAACATCGTTCATCTGAAAAACGCAGTGAATGACGTTTGTCGTAAAGTGTTTACAACCATTCCCAAGGAAGATGTGTTTGTATTAGTTCCGTTCAAGGGAGGTACTTTTCCATTTCGAAACAAAAGTTTCCAGTGTAGTAGCCCCAAACCCCAGCTGCTTATTCACATGGCATCACCGATACCGCGCCGGACGTTTCCCAACATCTGAAAGACCGAGTTCTGTCGTGTTAGGTACTCGGACATATGACTAGGTGTCTGTCTGAACGGATAGCAGAGCATTGTCCCTGCGCTTTGCAATATGTACGGTTAGTTGCGTCACGATTTCCACTGTAAAACATCTGGCCAAAAGTGGACATCAAATTAAGACTGCTGATGCTTCCGAACTATTTTATGTCATACGAAATGCTACCCAAAGCGCATAGGAAATGAATGGACGGCCAAAGCCACTGCGAGTAAGCTAACTAATTGTGCTATGCAAACAGAGGGCGCTTGCTCAGGCGTTTCTTCTGCCCTGGGGCTAACGCAGTTTCAAACAGCTTTCACTCCACACGCTGACATCGACCAGATGATGGGTGAGCTACCCAGCCAGTTTAAAAGCACATGCTCTCGCTTGCGTATGTGCGTGTCTATGCATGTCTAGATGTACTGTGGTGGCAGCTAGCTGAATACTTCGACTAATTTATGGACTAAGACAGCTACATTTATGTCTCGTTGTGATTTCGCCAATCTCTACCGTCTGTTGTGGTTTATCGAAAGGGTGTTCTTCAAAACTTTGCGTTCTTGCATAGTAGAGAGATAATTCGGCATGGCAAAAACGTTCGATCCAATTTATAGAACATACAGAATAAGTTTACTCGCTAGGACTCAGAAAGTCCACGCCATTGTCATTTATTTCTCAAGCCAACCTGAGATACGCTATCAGGCCGGGTCTCCGTTGACTTTTGCTTTTCCGTAGGGCAGTTCTTGCTTTGAGAGGCATACATGGTCAGTTCAAACTGCTTGTTACACTAATGTTGACAATGGCCCTAGAATGTTGGTAAGAAAAACAGCATGAAATGTGCTGTTGCCGTAAAATGTGTCTTTGGGAACCGGCGGAATGGATTCATTGCTCGAGAACTACTGTGAGAATACCCTGCTGGGTACCAGATTCATATTCTGCTTGTTTACCAAAAGTGGCTTTGGTGAGCTTCTTGGAAACAAAACACTCTTTCGTTCCTGAAATCAATAAAGTATCGTTTTATTTCCCTTTGACTGTCCCTTAAATTGTCAGAATTTGAAAGGTGTCAATTTTGTCTTAAGCTTCGGGTAGAAAGATTAAACGAACCTCGCAATTCGAGTCCTTTTTCTATTTGTGACGTCAACAACACGAGATTAGTCATTAACATATCACAGAAACCCTTTTCTGAGATCACTACTATTGAGTTCAGCGACGCTCGGTGTATTATTAAATAAATAAATGCGTACATTTACTGACAAGCGACATATGGCTCCTTTAGTGCTAACGATCATTTGTACAGTGAACAAGTTTCTTGGTTTATGCGACATGACTTCATAATAAGAAAATAAGTTTAAATAACAGAAATTCGGATCATGAATTTTCCTTTTGGTTCTAGACCCGAGCACCTAATGCGTAAGATGTGTCGATATTTGTGTCACCAAGTTTTAGTTTTGAGACTCAGGAGAGGATAATAATAGGAAGGGGATAATAAGTTTCATGGATACAGGATTTAATTTTGTGGCTTATGTTATGATAGGGGCAAGCTGATTGTAGGCAACAAGCTCTTCATTTGTTATTTATACCAGAATCCGTCGATTATTTTAGAGATTGTTGTGAGCAAAGGATCCTCAGCATATTTCATATAAAAAGGAAAGTCTGCAGAGGAATTCGAAATGTGGCATGGTTTGCTCTCATGCGTATCTGTAAAGGCAGTTTGTTCCAAAGATCAGTGTATCACACTAGGAAGAAATTCGATCGAGTTTATGACTTGCTAGCTTTGAGGGTAATAAGTAGCCTCCATTTCGTATGGGGTAGATTGCAGTTTCCTGCAGATCAAATGCGGTGCTGGTTGCATAGTCCTCTGTGAATTACGTTAAGGAAGCGAAGAATGTTGCTCTTTAAGCGTTTCAGCCAAAGAGAAACAATTTGGGCTATTTGACAACGATCACAATAACTCAGGTTTGAGCAGCTTTCCATTATCAGCTTCGTAAATGACGTTTGGACATTTTCCAGAGCTATTCTGTTTTTCTTACTCAATTGGCTGTGAACGATAGTAGAGGACTCCAGAGTCAGGTCGTACTTTTATTTTGAATGACTGAAGTCGTGCTCCAGGCAGGGAGAAAGTTTTAGTGATATATCCGCATAACTGCCTTGCTTTTGCAAGCTGGTAAAGCACATATTCGGAGAAATTGAAAGAGCTAGAGCACCTAATTCCTAAATCTCGAACTGAATCAGACTTTGGGATCATGTTTCCCGCAAGTATGATAGAGCCTTCTGGAATACGGCATGTCTACCCAAGTACTTGGGTTTTAACGCAGGGAACTTCAACAAACGTTCACCAGGTATAAAGTGTGCAGATAGGTCTTCATAGTTGCCTCCTCTGCACATTTATAGTTGGTCTGAATGAAATGAGTAAACTAGTTGGGCATCATATACAAACAGAAACTGGTGTCCATGTTTGATCGGATCGCATATGTTGTGTACGTAGATTATGAAAAGTAGTGGTCTGGGAACACTTCCTTGGGAGACGTCATTTGGTTCTTTGATTTTGGCGTAGTATTGCTAAGTGATTTGAACTACCTGGGTGTTAAGTATGGCCCTTTGCAAATGGACGGAACAGAACGCGCAGGCGTAGTATGAAATCGTTTAATCAAAGTTTTCTATCTCACAGTGGTTAGAAATGCCGAAACGAAGACTATTGAAATAAACAGTTTAATGCAACGTCAATGTCAACCAATCATGTGGGCGCCTGTGTTCACGAATTAAGATTCAACTACAAACGTGACACCCCTCTCATCCGTGGTAGAGACTGCCTGCTCCGGGTTGCTACCGATCCACTGGCTTAGGAGTGAGTCATAATCGTCGTACTTGAGGTTATTCCGCATCCGTTTGCGGTTCCTGGTTTTGTAAGGCGGATTCATTGTCAGTTTTAAGAATACCAGTCGCTTTTTGATCCCACTCATGTAATTCGATTGAGCGTGGCCGGAAACGGTCAAAATGACGACGAACTACACGGCCGTCCTCCACCGGTAGCTCCGATTAGTTGTTCGTTGAGGATATGAGTATAGCATGTTGCCAGCTTTCTCCGTGAGGTAGTCGCCTGTATACCAAAACAAAATCATCGAAACTTATCTTCTGGCAACTTGTCATGCCCACACACGTTTTCCTGCTTTGGATCCATTCTCCTTCGGAGGTTCAGGAATTGTAGGTGCAGTCTCATTCGTAGTGGCCAGCCAAACATTAACTCTGCGAGTAACTTCCTGTCGAGTCAGTTGGTGTCGTGCGGCCACAGAACAGGAGCCGATCCAAATTAGTTTGCACAGTTCCATGAGTCTGCTGGAGGATGAAATCGGAGTTTCGCGTCGTCCCACACATTTACGCTTGTCCAGTCCCTGCATAAAGGTTTTTCGTTACCAACATTGCTTAGTCACCATTTCACTACACCTGTTTCTTCTACGTCCGCATTCCGCCTCCCTCCTATCAGCGGCGTCACCCCATGTTTGAATTGCGTTTTGCCCCGCCTGTCTTTCTACGGTCTTTGTGCACCCACAACCATTCGTTCACGTTTAACTTCCAATGACCTTGAAAGTACAGAATCACTCGTACTCCCATTCGTGGGTTGTACTCCTGGCAGGCGATGCGATCTGTGTCCTCAGAAGTGCTTAACGTCCTTGGAATCTTTGAATCAATTGCTCCTTGGACTTCCGTGTCTGAAGAACGTCAATGTTTACCTCAAACTTAGACATGAATGGAAGGAGGAAGCCGTTGGTGAAGACCTCGGAAGCTGACACAGAATCTCGGCAAGTTGATAATTTGCTTTCTGTCGCCGAAGATGCCGTTTCTTGCTCTGGTTCACAGCATAGTTGTAAAAGTAACGTTAGTGTAAGTCCTCTAGATGTACTGGTTTCCTTTAGATGAATCCAGCTTAAAAAGAAACAGTTGCTAGCTGAGCTAGAAGCAGAAAATTGGAGACGCCTTTTACTGACTTAAAACGAAATAATGCTGGTCAGATTACTTTAGGTGTTAGAAGGCGTTGACGGGCTGGATAGTCAAATTGTAGCCGACTGTAGCGCGGTAACAAAGAGTGTGCTGATGTGGCAGTTTATCGATGACTGTCAGCAAACCCTATCTTCGGCAGTGAGCCTTTTACCCCCAATTCGACCAAATGCAACCTTTTCGTAGTTCACAATTAGATCTGCCTGTTTGGCGGCAACCGTACAACCTACTGTAGTTTATCAAACAATTTGAGCATTCTGTCGTAGCTCGCATGTAGGACATTGGCCAACGTTTGCTTTAGTTGGTTCACTAGTGTAAGGGCGGGACAAAAGAGGTGATAGGTGGGTGTGTCACATTATCTCCTGAGCAGACCTATGACAAGGCTAGAGCCATCCTTGGTGAATTGGTTGGTCATTGCATTTTTGGTTGTCAAGTCACTAGTTGAGGGTTTGTCTATAGGCTTGAGACCACTTGCTGGAGACCATGACGCTCTGTCTCACCTCTGCATCAAATTAGACAACTGTTATGTGGCCCTAACTCAGGTAGATTTTACCGCAGCTTTAAATTATGTAGCCATAATCAAGCGAGTGGTTCGGGTTCTGCCAAGCACCCTACAGCCGAGATGGGCAATGGCAGATAATCTCGCTCAAGAAGGACAGAACATACCATTCAAAGCGCTGACAGAGTTTGTCGCTACTGAAGTTCGAGTGGCATGTAGCATATTTGGACACTTAGCGACTACACTCACTCTGTGTCCTCAGAATGCAGCACATTCCTAACGGTCGGCTGAAACACGCACCGACCGTAAATATTCATTTTGCACCTCCTCGAAGCAGCCCAGGAGACCAGGATGCATAGCGTGCAACGAAGAACACGACGCAATCTCTTGTCCAACGTTCCCCATTTCGGACGTCCCCGACCGGTGGGAGCTCATAAGATCCAAAGCGGGATGTTACAACTGTTTTCGACCAGGCCATTTGGCTGTGAAATGTCAAGATAGTAATGGATGCCAAGTATCCTCATGTAAAGGAATGCACCATCCCCTGTTGCAAGCGGTAAAAATATGTAGTTCTTCGCAGAATACTTCCAAGGTTTTGCATACAGCCAGTTCTGCTTTCGAGAAGGTCCTTAGTAGAGTATTTACGGTACTTTTAGTGGGTCCCTTGAGATCGGTCGAGACTTACGCGCTGTTGGACAACGGTTCTGATGTAAGACGTATCGAAAAAACAGCCTACAGGAGATCGGGTTAAAGGATAATACTGCTTCTTTGAAAGTACAGATATTGAGTGGGTATGCATTTTTGAACGCAGGTCTAGGGTAGTTCCGTTTATCGGCCCTGGATGGCTCTGCTTCCGTTACTGCTGAACGAGCTCATGGACTGAGGCGCCTACCTTCGGACCCCTGTAGCGTGCTCTATCAGTCAAGTGGCGAGCCGCTGGTTTCCTTTCTCTCATGTTCCTTTTGCTGATCTTGAAGACTCTAGAGTTTGAATTCTTCTGGGAGCAGGTATCCCTTACGTCTACTGGCAGCTACAAAAGCGTCGGGGCGGTCAACAGCTTCATCCTCTACGGAAACCTTGTTAGGATGGACGTACCTTGGACATTTTAGCGAGATTCAGCAGCCCTTGTGTGACCGTGACCTAGAAAAGTGAACTCGGACAGCAGCTCTTTCTCCGTAGACGACGAGAAATCCCATCTAACAGGGAGAATCCAGTGTGACTAGTAGGTAGACAAGTAGAGCAAGTACTCCCTAGGAGAATTCGGCCAACGGAATTCCCAATAATTCTGAGTCAAATTGGCTTCCACTGCAGTGCTTGAGCCACCGATTCTTGGGTAATCCATCGGTACGAGAAAAATACATCGAAACCGTACTAGGGGTCATTAGGAAATGTGCTCGCTGTTAGCGAATTTCGCTATCACTCTTGTGGACGAATGGTGGCACCAGCACAACTTTCAAATGGAATCCGATGCATGCTTCAGAAACTTATAGCTACTGCTCTCCCGCGACAGTTGCATAACCGATAGCCGTCTTATTGAATTAGCGCATTACGAACCGAAACTTTTCGTCGTCGTCCAAATGTCCTGGTGTACCTCAACCCACATCAATCAGCCAATGAGGTTCGTCTCCTCCTTGATTGTTGTTGAACGCCAACATTCAGTTAAGTTTTAAGACCCTTGTTAGCGACGCGAAACTTGGTGCCCGTTACGTGAATAATTATACAAGCTATTTAAATCGCGACGTAATTACTGAATCAGAAGTTCCCTCAAGTGCTGAAAGAGAAACGTTTGGGGCAACCGGTTCGGATGTGCGGATATCACAAAGGACCCTGACAATACTTGCCGTGGAGGCACCGACCAATAGTGACCCATCGGAAGGAGGACTACTCCTCCTTTGGTGGCACAACACCACGCAGCTGTCGCGTTGCAGAAGAGTTTGAAGCTACGCTATCCAACGAACTCTGACCGCTTTCAACTCGCTAAAGCTGCATCACCCATCGGCCAGTCTCCAACAATTCCACGGAGAAGGTACAATGAGATAATAGGGCCTTTCTCGCCGCCGCAGTTAAAGTTGTCTCAGTAGGTTGCGATGCTATACCTTGGGGCATACGGTAGCGTTATTCCTCACTGTTGGGTAGTTATTCACTTTGGTAAGGGTTAGAGTGGCAAGCCATCCAAAACAAATCATGGTTGGTTTCTTCAGGTGAGCCTTAAGCAAACTTCAGTGTTGTTGTCTTCGAATTGTAGAATAAAAGTGCAGTTGCTACCAACAAATGGGATCCTAGTGGTACCCCGGATTTGGTCAGTCCATTAGGTGCTGAGACAACTGTACTCAAAACCAAGGATGAGCTATTCTAAGCAGACTTGTGGAAACATTGTTTGTTAGAAGGATGTGACATGCGAGAATAAATAGTTCCGGCTGTTGGCTCCCCGCAAGTGGGAGGCGGACCATCGGATCTGCTGCTCCAGGGAGAAGGACTGGGAGCCAAAGCATCTGAAGTGGGGAGGAGCAGGAGTACCAATGTAAGTCTTGTGAATTCCATAGTGGATGGATCTACGGTAGGATGATCCATGGCAGAAGTATATAACAACCATTCGCTGGCAAATTCGGATAGGATTTTGGGGTGAGGTGCAAACGGAAATTCCTGCCTTCCCAAAAATTTACGCTTGCCCAGTCCCTGCGTACAGGACTTTCGTTACCGACATTGCTTAGTTACCATTGCACTACACCTGTTTCATCTACGTCCGCATTCCGCCTCCTTCCTATCAGCGGCATCACCCCATGTTTGAACTGCGTTTTGACCCGCCTGTCTTTCTACGGTCTATGTGCACGCACAACCATTCGTTCAAGTTTAACTTCCAATGACCTTGCTATCACCCAGGCACCCGTACGCCTTTTCTTGTGTTGTTTCCCTGGTAGGCGACACGAGCTTACATTGATCTTATTAGGTCCGCATTTGTCGGCTCCATTTGACCAGATGTTTTGACTTTCTTTACATCGTTTTATGTTTACTTACGCTCTGTGCGAGATCCTTTGACTGTATTTTCGTTAAGGGAGCAGCCTGAGTGTTATGATCCAGTGCTTGCTTATACATTGAACGATCTATTGGTGCAAATGAGGTTAGAATTATTTAAGGTATTTCCGGCTTCTTAGGTGTAGGTTTTTAATTGGTCAGCTTTTCTCTGTTCGGCTATTGGTTCTTGTTTAGCTTCCTGGGGTACATGCGTTACGTTAATTCCTAAGCCTTTTTGAAGCTCAAAGTGGAAACCTTGCCTCACAGTCTGGGCTACACGTGCTGCCATTGCTTTCGACATCGCAAACTTGATGCGCTGTATACTGTTTTTTTATAGGAATTGTGGGAATTTTTCACGGGTAGAGGACGATCTGTTGTCTGTGCATACCTTTTCTGGAGTACAGAACATGGCGAATACAGAGCGTATTTTTGCAACTGTTGCTGTTGAAATCGCAGTTGGAACTGGATGTATTTCTATCCATTACCAAAGAGCATGAATCAAAAGTAGACGCGTCATTTCATTGATTAGGCCAATGTAGTCCGCGTGTACGCATTGCCAAGGCCTATCCGGCCAAGGCCACGAACTTATCGGCCGGGGAGATATTTGTCTTCGGTATTTCTGGACTTGTTTACAAGGTTTCAGCAGCCGCTCTATACCATGGTCTATGTTTGGTCGGCAACAGTAAGCGCGTGCTAGTGCCTTCAGCCTGTGCACTCCATGGTGTGCGTCATGCAACCCCTCAGCAACTGGGGCCGCAGTTCGTTTGATGGAACCATGCGCGAGCCTCGAAACGTACATCCGTCCTACAGACTCTACTCATTACTCCGACAGGCGAATGGTTTCAATTCGTCTGACTGCTTTTAGCTCATTTGATCACCAACAACCTTTACGCCATCGACAACACAGGCTCTCGGTCAGTCAGGTGCGGCACCACGTCAATTCGGGTAGGTGTCTTTTCATGGTGTTGCATCAAATTAATAAACGATATGGGTTCACTGTTCATTCTTGTGCCATGCTGCTGCACGAGGCGACTAAGTGCATCCGCAACGGTAATACTTGTTCCTTTGCCACAGTGAAGTTCGTAATTATAAGCGTTCAGAAATAGTGCCTACCTTTATATTCGAGCAGAAGACATATTTGGATATCCTCCATCGCATCCAGAAGCAAAATAATTAGTTAATGGTGTTGTGTTGTGCCTAGAATACTAGTCGTTAAGGAATGACAAGTAAGGCGTGTCAAATGCGGGACGGTATAGAAATCAGTGGTGACTGAACCCAACGTATATTGTATAGGCCACAACAATAGGAAGCGAATCAAACTGAGCAAGGAACGGTGCAGCAAGGTACTCACCAAAACGCTTTGTTTCAACGGATGTGCAGTCAGTAAAAGAGGTGGACGCTTTGAAGGTTAAAACAAGCGTAAAATCCAATGTTGCAAAATACTGAAAGAGCGTGTTTTCCGGTACACAACAAGGGCCTCTCCCTAGAAGGCTGAAGGATGCAAGTCTTCGATGGAGCTGTTAGTGGGAGAAAATGGAAGGTGAGGATGGGTGCGAATATTTGCATGAGTTTGAACTTGGGCTTCCAATATCGGGTGTGTAGCATAGTTCGCTGGGTCCAGGCTTTTGTTATTAATTATTTATGATGATTGCGTCGACCAGAGTGCATCATCGGTGCGCCGTCGGGGCGGGCTGGCCGGACTGCAAAAACAACTGGCTAGTCCAGAAAAATGGCCGCCAGGATATTCCCTCTGCTGCGGACCCGACGGTGTGCTTGGGAGTTGTCACTCCCCCCACCGCACTCCAGTCCACGGTCCTCGTCCCACGAAGAAAACCGACGTCCTCGTCGGTAATCCCTAGCCAGGCGTTTGGGGACCAACCCGTTTCTGGCCGTCCGCGGTCGAATGCGACTGACTGTTCCTTGGGTCAAGAAGATAGCCTTGGGTCGGCTAGCGAGTCACTCGGGGGTTGCGTTGAGCCGGTTGGCGAGTCACTCGAGGGTTGCCTGGGCAGTTCCGACGGTTGAGTTTCTGGAAGGTAGAACTCAAAGGGGGTGGGCAAGGGTTGGGGAAGTAGTTGGACGCCGGAGAGGGAACATGGCATGCATGATAAAAGTAAATACGCTTTTTAAGCTTTCAAAATGCTTTGGATATTTTTGTCGATTTTGCAAAACTTTTGTGGATGAGACGCACGATTACCACTAAAGACGAAAAAGGCGTGTTAATGGAAATAGCAAACGTTTACAAAATCTGAAAACGGACCGGACGTTTGACCTGTCTACCGCGTCGGTCGGTTGCCTGGGGTTGAGGCGGGGTAGGTTGAGGTTCAAGGGGAACAGAGTGTTTCGGGATATCCAGTGCTCGGAAGTCACCGCAGGTGCGGGTGCTTGTGTGATAGCATCAGGATGGGTTGCAAGTGGTTCGTCAAAGAAAGCCACTTTGAGGCGGTCGATGGACACCGTTGTTCGGTGACCATTCTGGTCTAAAGTAAAATGTTTCGGAGTCCGTTGCAGAACTCTGAAAGGTCCAGTGTAGGGAGGCTGGAGAGGGCGCCGCACTGCGTCGGTGCGGAGGAAGACGTGAGTGCAGGTAGAGAGTCCGCTGTGCATTTGCACATCTCTAGTCTGTTCACGGGGCGGAGTCGGGCGTAGTGAACGCATGCGTTGAGCTAGGGAGGACGCAAAGTTAGGCGGAGGCATACCGACGATGCGGGAGGTGAAACGAATTCTCCTGGCAACTTTAGCGTTGTGCCGTAAACCAGCTCTGCTGGTGCACATTGCAAGTCAGCTTTGATGCTGCTGCGAATGCCTAAGAGTACGAGCGAAACGTTTTCGCTCCAGCTAGGGTCGGAGGAGGCGCAGAGCGAGGCTTTAAGCTGTCTATGGAAGCGTTCAACTAAACCGTTGGCTGCTGGGTGATACGCTGTGGTATGAATGCGGCGACAGCCTAAAAGGTTGCAGAACGTATCGAATTGTGAAGCTTCGAAAGGCGTTCCTCGGTCAGTTGTAATGGTGGATGGGCATCCGTAGTGCGAGACCCACCGGTCTAAGAAGGCCCGGATAACAGTCTCAGCTGTGCAGTCTGTTACGGGAATGGCTTCTGGCCATCTGGTGAAGCGGTCGACACATGTAAGAATGTATACGAATCCGCGTGACGGAGGCAAGGAACCTACTAGGTCTAAGTGTACATGCGAGAACCGAGAGTCCGGGGCAGGAAATGAACCAAGAGGACTGCGGGTGTGACGATGTATTTTGGAGCGCTGGCATTGAAGGCAGGCGCGAGCCCAGGTACGAACATCTTTGTTTACGCGTGGCCAAACGAAACGTTCGGTGACCAGTTTCAAAGATGCACGGATACCGGGATGTGATAGTGAGTGCAGTGCGTCAAAGACTGTGCGTCTGAAGGAGACGGGCACGAGGGGTCTAGGACAACCTGTGGAAGTGTCACAGAGAATGGTTCCTTCCGTGGTTTGGAGAGGAACAGGTTGCACATGCAGCGAAGTGGACTGCAGAGTGCGTTGTATGTCTTCGTCTTGAGCCTGAGCCGATGCCATGGCGGCAAGGTCGACGGTAGGCAAAGACTGGAGAGTGAGGTTGACGCGTGAGAGAGCGTCGGCGACGGGATTGTCGACACCTGAGACATGACGTATGTCAGCAGTGAACTGCGTGACAAAGTCTAGGTGTCTTGTTTCCCGTGGTGAATATTTGTCGCAAGCAGAGTTGAAGGCGAAAAGAAAGGGCTTGTGGTCAGTGTAGACCGTGAAAGCGCGGCCTTCGAGTGTGTGCCGGAAGTGACGAATGGCTAGGTAAATGGCGAGCAGTTCTCTGCCAAACGTGCTGTAGCGGGATTCCGCTGGCTGCAGGCGCTTGGAGTAGAACCCAAGGGGTTGCCATTGCCCACCAACTTGTTGCTGGAGGACGGCTCCTACAGCGACTGCTGAGGCATCAGTCGTAATAGAAAGGGGCGCAATCCATTCGGAATGAGCGAGGAGGGCTATGTTGGAGATAGCATCCATGAGCTCGGAGAAGACTGCCTGTGCTTTTTCAGGGAAAGCGAGGTTACGTTAATTCCCTCTGAGTAGGTCGGTCAGAGGCTGCATGAGCTGTGCGCAGCGCGGAGTGAAGCGTCGATAGTAGTTGACCACACCACAAAATCGAGGAAGGTGCTTGAATGCAGTTGGAGCTGTGAAGTCCTTGATAGCTTGGATCATATCAGGAAAAACTTCGATGCAAGACGATGAAGCGAGGTGGCCTAGGAATTCTGCCGTTGATTTGCCGGGTTCCTATTTAGTCGGGTTGAGTTTAACAAGGTGCTGGTTCAAGCGCTGAAAGAGAGTTCGAAGATGCTCGAGGCGCTCTTGTTCCGAGGAACTGGCTACTAAAATATCATCGAGATAGGAATAAGCGAAGTCTGGGCCACGGGTGACATCGTGGATGAAGCGTTAAACAGTCCAAATGACATTTTTGGATATTCTAACTTGCCGGAAGTACTTATAACGGCTGTTTTAGGAATGTCATTTTCTTCTACAGGTAGCTGGTGATAGGCGCGAACCAGATCTATCCTGCTGAAGATCGTCTTACATGTGTGGCATGCAGTAAGATCGTACATGTGTGGGATGGCGTACCTACCTGCGACGGTTAGCCGATTGAGTACGTGGTAATCACCGCAATTGCGTCAGTCACCAGATTTCTTGGGGACCATCTGTAGGGGCGAGGATTGATGGTTGTCGGAAGGGCGGATTATTCCAAGTTTAAGCATGTGCTCAAACTCTGCCCTATCTACCTTTAGTTTCTCGGGCGATAGTCGGCGTGGACGGCATGAGACGAGGGGCCATTGGTCCGTATGTGGTGCGTGACTTGGGATGCCACAGGCAAAGCTGTGTGCATTGGCGGAATGAGCTTGGAATAGTGGGAAAAGAGGATAGCGTGGTCTTCCGAGGTCTTAGGAAAGGCGTAGACTAGTGTTCTAGATGCTATATCGGCGGTGATGCCACGTACACTGAGTTCCGTTGCAGTGTCGACTACCATCTAGCGTTTCGCATCAACCAAAAGGTCTAAATGCCTGGGAAAGTCAATGCCAGTGATGACAATGAGGACTGCAGCGACGCTGAATACCCAGCGGAAGGTGCGCCGAAGACCTAGGTCCAGGGTAAGCGATCGGTGACCGTAGGTGGCTATTGGTGTGCCATTGGCGGCACTGAGGCTTGTCAACAAAAAAGCGAGAGGCTCACCTGGCATAGGGGGAATGACGCTGACGTCTGCCCCGGTATCATCTAAGGACTGGGTCTCGGAATCATAATCCCTTATGTAGATGAGACGACTTTGGGATTTGCCGAGCTTCGTGGCCATTACAGGCCGGCGTTGAGGTTCATCTATAATGGAGTTGCTACACGGCTGTACGCACTTACGGGCTTTATTACCGAAACGCGAGTGGTAAAAGCAGTAACCTAAGGTCTCAGGTGTTTTGTAACGGGGCGATAATCCGCAGCGGTTGCGGTGCTTACGGTTTAAAGTGAGTTCCTCGATCTGGTGCTGAAGCGACGCTATTTACGATGATAATGCGTCTATTGCCGACGGCTGGCTAGTCGCAGGTGTCGATGTGGTTGGGCCAGCACAAAGATGCTTAGGTGCTTTGGTTTCAGTCTCTGGCTGGTGCCGTTCGACGACGCCGTCGGCCAGGTCTGCAATTGCTGTGATTGGCAAGTTGCTTGCTACCGCAAGGATAGCCTGAGTGCTTTCAGTAAGGTGTTGCATCCACAGCTCACGGAGGATCCCAACTCAATGTTGGACGTGCCGATGAGCTGTTGCACTTCGCGCAACAAGGCTGAGTGCATCCTATCTTCTAGCTGCACCTCACTAAATACTTGCTACAGTCAGCCCTTGTCAGAAGGCGTGATTCGCTGAAGAATGGTCTGTTTAAGAATCGTGTATTTCATTACTAGTGGGGGCAACATATGCTGCCACTCACTTGCGAGGATACACTCTGAGGAAGGCGATATATTAGCTGGTTATACATGGAGGAATCAGAAGAAATTCTATGAATATAAAAACGGTTTCTAGGCGCAAAAACCATAAGGAAGGATCATTCTCCTAAGAAGGTGGAGGGGCTAACACAACAGAATTGACCATGACGTGCTCAACGACGTTAACCACGTATGGAGATTACTCATCGTCTAGATAATCCATTGCAAAACGCAGATAAAAATGTGGTAAGTAAGAAAAATTCTGGGCATAAGTAATGAATCACAAAAGCACTGGAACGAGCTGACCAGATCGAATATTCAAAATGGCAGACGGCGTGTACTGGAGCGGGTCGCCAATTTTTGGGTAGAGCCTGGGATACTAGTCGGTAAGGAGTGACACGTAAGACGCGTCAAATGTGGGACGGTATAAAAATCAGAGGCGACTGAGCCCAACGTACATTTTGCAGGCTATAAAAATAGGAAGCGAATCAACCAGAGCGAGGAACGGTGCGGCAAGATACTCACCAAAACGCTTTGTTTCAACAGATGTGCAGTCAGTAAAATAGGTGGACGTTTTGAAGGTTAAAACAAGCGTAAAATCCAACGTTGCAAAGTATTAAAACAGCTTGTTTGCCGGTACATTACAATCGTCAATATGGATGTCGAACTGTTTTCCCCAGACGTACGTGCGCAAATAACCGCTAATACCTCTCTGTACAATTGGGTGCACTTCCATTCAGCAAATTGCGAGGTGAGAGAAGCAAAAAGGGATTGAACTAAAAGAACCGTCATCCATCCAGTGGTAAAGGGATTCTCCTACTACACTTGGGGATGCATCACACTGCAGCCCTAGAGGCTGGTATGGATCCAAAATGGACGAGATACGGGGAAGCGCTAAGCACTGTTTTTGATTCTATGAAGCTTTATTTTTGTACAGACCGCAAGTCTAGGACCTGCGCTCGTGCAACAGTTCGTACAAGGGCACGTATTCTGTTAAGGTGTTGGGTAAGAAGCGACGATATTATGAAAACCCCAATAATAATCGGCGTTCAGCTCCATTCCTCGGTTTACGTGCGGCAAGAATGGACTTGACTTTGTCTTCCAAAGCGTGTAACCGTTTGTATGGATGCATTAACACAAGGAAAAAACGGAATCTGAGAAAACCGTACTCTTAGACTTTGTCAGTTTGAGTACACTCAGTTATAAACTTTCAAGCACATTGGATAGCGTTTGTAGGGGTTCAGTATCTGTACATCTTGTAATTAGAATATCGTCAAGGTAGGCGCAAGTGTAAGGGATATCTTTGATCAGATTATCTATGATCATTTGGAATATCGCTGGGGCCAAACTGATTTCGAAGGGCAGAGGTTTGTACTGGAATAGACCCACATGTGTACTTATCGTAGTGCATGAACCAGGGGTCTCATCTATCACAATTTGTAAGTACGCGTGACTGAGATCGATCTGTGTGAACTTTTGTCCGCCTGCCAGCGTAGCCTACTGACCCTGTAGCCGAGGAAATAATAATAATAATAATAGGTATATTTCTCAGAAAGGTGAGACACGTTCCAGAGACCCTGGACCGATCAGTATGTACAAGTTTTCTCTGAAGCTGAAATTGTTTATCGGGTGCGAGGAGATTCGAATTGAGTGGGATTGGATTCAAGTTGTAATTTATTCTTATGCAGCTCCAACTCTCTTCGGTAGCAAGTATCTCATCGTACCGTTGAACGAGTCGTGGTCCGGATCAACGTAAATAGAAGGGAAACAGCAAGTATTAGTAAGTATTAGTGCGATGGAGGTTGAAAACTTCCTAGGGAATTTTGTACATGTGTGGAATCGAGAATAATATAGTGTGGGGAGGGTCTCGCAACCAAATTTCTGGACACAGCATAAGGAACAGCAGTATGGGTCTGGCTAACAGGGAAAAATAAGTCCACATTACTGCACAGTATAAAGGGGAAATATTTAAGCAACTACCTTATTATTGTATTGTAGATGTTGTTTACAATTAGGAGGCGGAATACGGATTTCGGATTACTTAAGATGTGTGGGTTGTGGGCTGTGAACAAGAATGCCGAACCTTTAGTAGTTTGGCTAACTGCGCTAGGAGTTTGATTATGCAGGGAATTGGTCCAACAGAACGCCAGTGATATGTTTACGAGGTTACAGTAGTCCTGAGTGGCAAACATATTGTTGTTGACAATGTGTCGGTTGATTCACCAGCAAGATATGGTCAAGTGAAAACCGAAGCTATGTGTTGGGGAGCAAGGTGGGTTAAAGATGTAAAGAAAGGATCCGGGTGCTTTACCTACCAAAGCGTCAGTGCTTTCACAAACGAGTGGTAGGTGTGCCAGCGGGTGAAACGGAAGTGAAGTTACGATTGGAGAGATAGTTAACCGGACTTGGGAGTCCAGCTAACCAAGTTGCCAGTGATTCAACTGACACATGGTTGCAGTGGAGCCAAGTAAAATCAAGGGGAAGTATAGTGAGCCAAGATGGGATGAAGAGGATAACAGAAGCCTGGACCTCCAACCCATCGATGTATCAGTGCATACCTATCCAGAATTAAACAACCAACAACAGTTAGTTTACGGTCACCACAAATACGCACAGAACCATCCGGAGCTCCACATTCATGGTAATGGACCGGCTCGATTGTTCATGCGGATTGCAATCTCTTTATCTCATTTTCCACCTTTGATCTCATGGAATAAGGTAAGTTACGTACCCTGAAAAAGCGGGGCTGAGTTCTTGGTCGTAATTTGATACTAACCTAACATCTCTTCAACGTTCCTAGCTTATCACCAAAAAGCTTGGCATATTTGTTAACCGCATCATCCAAGCGCTGGTTAATGGACATTAATGGACTTGTTTACGCTCGATATCTTTTTAATTTTACACTGATGTTAATTATCAAAGTATTCTTCTCGGCAGACGTTTGGTAGATGACCCAGATATATTTTGATTTAATCATATTCACCTCAACAATCCTACGGGACGTGTCAAGCACTTGCTTTTATCCCGGGATAAAATATTGTTCAATCAGTGTTCATTGTTCAAAAAATTTACTGTCTCTAGCGTAGTCGGAAGGTATTTAATCCAGTCGCACCCGAGTAGGTTTGGACAATCATTCGCCACAACACATGCCTGTAAGGTCCGCTTCTCCCCATGATAATTAACATGAACAGTGCATTTTCCCAGGACTGGTATCGGCTGCCCGGTGTTAGTCTGCAAAGTTGATTCACAGGGGGATAATTTGGGTACTCTTTTATCTGACGCAGCACTGAGTACGGTAATTGAGACAGCGGTACTAACTTCCATTTTATCCAACTGGTCTTGGATCTCCAGTTGCACAGGGTAAGATGGGTAAATGCTACAGATGCTTGATGCTGCGTTTCAAATCTTGTGCAGCTGGTCTTCTTCGTCTGAAGACTGTACGATCTTCACGGGCTTCTTGGGAAATCGTGATGACGTAGCTATGCCAGCTTTAGTTCGGCAAACTCGGGGCAATTACCCTAATTTTCCACATTGGCAGTAGATACTCTGTTTATGACGACATCCCTCGGCCGATAAATGCTGACGTACACATCGGTAACAGGTAAAAGGCAATTCGGACAGTCTCGGGGTAACCCCTTTTAGGTCGATTGCTTGGATTGTGTCTTTATATTGTTTCGAGGCAAATGCTGCTAACTTTTAATGGACATTCTTCAGGTTCCAAACGATATTGCAAACTATCTTCTTTTAGGTCATCGTCATCTCATCTTCCGACAACATCCTTTCACTAAGCTGTTCGATACGGATACCGGAAATCAAGCACTGGACAACCATGGCCTCTTCGAACTTTGTGGATAGGATTTCACTATACCGACAATGGTAGGGATTACTAAATCCTTGCACTGGAATCGACGACAATTTCTTTACGATTTTGATGCATGGTCGAGAAAGAATACTGCGCAGTCTGTTTTCAGTCGGGAACCCCATAACCCACTAAAGACGTCTAGCGCGCTGTTGACTGTCGCCTTCTCCCCGACATGGAGGACATCAAAATGTCTTTGGCTTTTTTCCCCAGAATTTTCTCAATAATTTAATTTCGTGGCTCACTGAGAGTACTGTATTTGGTTGCAAGACGGGCAGTAGCTCCAATTAATCCAAAATAGTGCGCTTCCAGCGGTTCCAGGTAGCCGATGTTGGTTACGTAGAAGGAATATTCAAAAGTATTGTGGGAAGGTTTAAGTAACATCGTGGTAGTTTAATCTCGTCTTCAGACTGGGTTCGACGGTTTAGGTATGAGTCGAACTAGTTTAGTAGAGGCATTCCAATGCCATATGACTATAGAACGGAGAACACTTGTTTGTGCAGCGCGCAAACGAACACCTTTTGCATGTCTAACAGAAGTATAATGATTACCAAAACTCTGTTGATCATAATCGTAATATCCCCAAATCATTGTGGCTGGCAAAAACGAAGAAGAGTTTTGAGAGAAAGCCATGTTGTGATTGATTGACTTGATCCACTTTGTAAGAAATTGGACCATGTTCATCTTGACTATACTTTCCGGTTAGTTGGAAGTAGCATAGGTGGGAATTATAGGGCAGTAGCTTAAGAGTTTATTTCGTGGGTCACTCTTGTGCTAAAGCACTAAAATGTATTGCTTCCATTGGTTTGGGAAGCAGCCGATAGTGCGAGAAAGTGTGAAGAGGCTTAATAGCAATAGAGGGATGTTTATTCCGCCCATTTTGCTAATAGTTGGAGCGATGTCATCTGGGTCTAGACTTTTTGATGGTTTTATGGATGCGATGGCACTTTTCACCTTTCTAAACGTCATAGAAATATCAGTAAAATACATTGAGCAGATGTCATCTACTCTTAATGCAACTAGGCCATGCCTTAAGTCTATTTATAATCGATGTTACTTCAGGTCACGGAGTAATTCTCAAGTGTACTTGCGACATGTAGCATTGTTAGGGATAGTTGGAGCCCTGGATACCAGCTTAAAATTAAAGCGACAGTTAGCCACAATGGTATTCCAATCTGGACCCAGGAGAACAAACTCGCTGCGCAAGGATTCAGTTTAATTGTAAGTTTTTTCCCCGACGTCTCCCTATTACAGTTTAATGTCAGGACACAAGGATTAAGATAAAATGCGGGTAAGTGCTCCGGATATGATAAGCTTGATCATGACTTCATTAAAGCGGCGTGGCTATAGAGCTTCAATTTCATTTTCGGATCTGGGCAGTCGTGATGCAGACTTCTCATCACTAAAATGCCTTCTTCGCTCCTCTTTGATGAACAGTTTGTTAGTGATTACTGAGCTTTAGTGTTAGCTTTATACGGATGTCGTCGGCTTCAGGAATCATCTGATAGTAGTAACCGTGCTTCGTTCGAATTGGCTGTTGGTTGCCTATTCGTTGGTTGGTTCTCATCAAACGCGTTGAAGCTTTTCGAAACCTTAGGTGGATCCTTGCAGGTCCATTGGTCCAACAATCCTAGTGAGCACAGGTAGCAGTTGCGCAGGCTTTCCACTACCATGTTCTGTCACCGACTTCGACAGTTGTATGTTACAAGTTCTAATCCGCTTTTGTGATTTCCTACTCAGTCGCTGACCGACCGGAGTAAAGCCAACACGTGAGTATATGGAATTCTGTGTGAAGAACTAAACTTCGTGGGCCTACTGTCTCTGGGTCATACTCTTCGTGCACTGAGACCGACGCAGATGCGCAATGAATGTTGGCAATACTTCCGGCCTGTCTCCGGCTAGTGCTATTTTGGGGTTGCTCTGTGGACGGCACGTACTCCCCTCACCCCTTCGGTTCATTTGAGATATGCTTCGGACTGGCTATTGGTCCGTGGACATTTATAAAGAAGTGCGATTTAAAGAGGCTAGCGGTCATATCACATGCACACATTGTACCACATATACTACAAGCTGGACACTTTCAAACCAAACTGGGCTATTTTCAGACTCCATAGGACGGTTTCCAATGTATATCGAACATTTTCACATGAAACTGCTATGCTGTAACTTATGCAATTTTTAGAAAAGGAGTTGACCATTATTTTAGAACGTTCTCTTAGATGTACTGGAACAAACTTCGCAAAACCCTTTTAGATTGTTAGTTTACTGTAAAATATTGCTTTATTTGCTTTATTGCACAGTGACACGGTGCAAGCGAATATCCTTCACACGGAAAGTAACTCGCAGTAAGCTTGTGTTTGTCAAAGGAATCAACAAGTACGCAGTTGATCACGTTGTCATTGTCAACGAGAGCATGACAAGAATCACCATCAAGGCCTGAAGACCAGCTGTCACTATTCCAATCAGCTGTGGAGAAATTAACCGAAAAAATTAATTTCGATCTACATGCAACTCGTGGAAGAGACCGTTGAACAAGGTTTGGGAGGTATTTTAGTGTATATTCCGCAGCGGCCGAAGGGAAGTGAAATCTACCTAGCCGTCCTAGAAAGCCGAAGGTCCCCTTCATGGAGTGCGAATAAATAAAATGTATAGTCTCGACAATGCGAGACAAACCTGAATGGACGGCGTCAGGTTTGGGAGAAGCAACACCGAACCGCCAATTCGGTTACGGTCCTTGTGATCGTAATGACTGAGGTCTAGTCCAAAGAAGACCGAGGTCTGAATAGTGACTGCGGGTTGCAATCCAACCACATCGCGGGTACACCAACTGCCACTCGGAATTCTTTACCGCTATGCCAAGCGTTGCTCGTTGATCTTAGAGCCATAGTGGTCAAGGCGTAAATCTTTAAACACTAGGCCTCGAGGTCCACCACAGCTCAGGCTATCTCTATCTGATGAGTCCAAAGGAGGACGAAACCGGTCATGGGGTGTCAGGGTTGGGAGGAGCAACACCGAAGCACCAATGACGCTTTCTTGTTAACACACGTGTAGAGAGGAAACGTTCTGGTGATATTCTAGACAACTATATTTGGTGACCAGAGTTAGCCATTGAATGGATTTACACACGCAGATGTGACAGATTGACATAGGAGAGGACCTAAAGACGGCCCTTAAAGTTGAGCTACTGGCCACGTCGCACCGTCCCATGTGGTTTGTGATGGGAGTGTCCCGTCAGAGTGAAATGATTAACCAAACGTGTGACTCAGACAACCAGTGGGAGAAACACGTAAATGGTTCGGTTACGGGATACGGATTGGCCGACGTTCGTGTTGGCTTAACTAGATCAAAGAAGGAACTTCATCGGCTCAGTAGGGAAGTTAGTTGTGTGTGTGAACGGACGATTTTTGTCAAGGCGTATGGTTTGTCAAATATGCTGCAATTTTCTCCGGGTTGACTTCGCTGAATAAACGCTGGTCTCTAAAGGACTGTGTTCTACGGCGAAGCTGTCCGGTCTTTTGTTCTAAACCGGATTGTCTTGCCACAACTTCAGTTAAGAATCGAGGGAACTGCTCTTGTAGCACCTGCAGCCGGTAATGAAATTACTACTCCGACTTTAAATCTATATTGCCTCCGACCGAAAGGTGCTATTAGATTTCCGTATGTAGGCTGAAAGCCTTTTTGCAATTTGGCTTCCAACGCCATTTGGTGATATCAAGCAAGAATGGAAAGTTAACAAGTGATGACCTTGAATGGTTCACAATGCAATCCGTCTAGACACCATGTAATACGAACCTCACTTCAGATAGACCATAAAGGTAAGGAAAGATTAAAGCGAGTGTAGGTAGTTAGATACTTACATTCTCTGCTAAGCGGTTTAGCAACAGATGTTTAGTATATACAAGAATAGCTCCAGATCTCTTCGTCAGATTGCACAGGAGCTAGCATCTTAATGGTTCAAAATCGTAAATGTGTGACTATGGAGAATTTGTGCGCGATTCCCAATATGACTGAAGTATTGTGCAAGCGTGTAATAACCAGATACAATTGATTAACGTTTACCTTCTATTTTTCTCGAGACACATCTAAGCCGGCGTACTCAGTTACCTGTAAGCGTAAGCGACACTTTGATTACGAGATGACCGGCGCAGAGTTCAAATACAGGAAAATTTCCGCAAAATGTTCTGCAAACGAATGACGTATAGCTGTGACAACACGTCAGAGTTTCAGATCTGAAAATAGATGCTGGGCTCATGAGCCGGCAAATCAAATTATTGACAAGCTGGACAGCATACAATGGCAGGACTGTTTTTAGATTTCGTGGACGTTTTTGACAGATCCCCTCATGAAAATTATCTTTGTGTTCAAATTGAGGTGGTGTTTTTGTAATGACAGAATCAGTAGTCAAAGCTTTGGTGAGATCTCATTTCAGATGTATTCCATTAACTAGAAAAACGGACTTATGTTTTCTTCATTCAGAATATGATTGATTAATATAGAAGGAACTGCTTCAAGCTCTTCCACGGGGCATCGGGTCTTATCGCTCGCAGAATGATTTTCCGTATAAACTCTTACTAATACATGAGGTTAAAGTAAGCAGGAAACGAAGAGGAAACTTTATTCAATGAAACACAAAGTACCATGCTGTATCAAGAGTCGACTATCCATTTAGGTGATATATATCAAACAATTTGACCCGACCATTCATGCACAATATTTTGACTACGAGCGATATTACCTTATCTGAAGCAGTCCATTCATCTGAAATACCGTACATTGTGCTCATTCTTGCCTTGTGAAATCAATGATGTGAGTTTCGTATCCATCATTTACAGTATCTTGCAAAACCCGAGGAGTCCCTAAGGATTAACATTTCCTTTGGAAAGTTATAGCGACAATAAAAACTAACGAGAACTATATGAGTTCCAGGTCCGTACCAAATTCAAATTTTCCTATCAAAGTTGCTTATGTGCACATGGACAAGGCTCGTTAAGCGAAATCGTTCAATTCTGTAACACATTCGTCGCAGAGGATCAGTAGATCAAGTCAGCATGATTTTTGGCTTAGGAAATTTGATTGTTTTGGAAGTAAATCCTGAGAGCTTTTGCATCCCCGGATAATCCGAGATTAAGGGGAGATGAACTGTTTCAGAACTGGTGGATTAGCAGCATGCCTCTATGTCCCGGCCATTTTAGACGAAAATTCAACTTAGTATAGACTAGAGAATTGAAAGTAGATTGCAGGGATATTCATTTAATATAAAGTTATTCCCTCCTTTTGAGGCCACAATTGTTACCTGAACCAATATTGTCGTAGTTGAACTCCCACATGGGACGCAAGCACTGTCAGGCAAACTACTGTCCTGATTGGGCATACCAAATAAGTTGTAATTCTTGCTAAGACTGCTAGAACTCTTAAGTGTTTTTATGCGTTATATCTATATGAAGTGTAAAGTAAAGTGGCGTTATCAATAGCTTAATGGATTCCTTGTTACATGGGTAGGGAAGGTCACATTGGGTTTATTTTAGACTGATGTACTATAAACCCACTTTAAAGTAATGACTGGTAATTTAATTGGACACATTCTTACAGCAACTGCACGAGGATCCACAGGCAGGTCTAGTCAACAAACGTACGCACTGCCTAGGCAATAGAATGCGAGGGCAATTGGCAAGATAACTTGTGCTAACTTGTGCTCTGCAAGCACAGTTAAACAAAGGTAGAGAATTCACTTTCGAATCGGTGACAATACTTACAGAGAGATGTGGAATGAATCCGGTTACCGATCGAAACAACTGCAGTTCTGGAGAGTAAGCGAACTAACCCAGTAAAACAAAGGAGAAAACAGACTTAACTCTGAGATATCGTCAAATGAGCGCATATGTGCAAATAAGCAAATAGGAAATAAATGCAAACATCTACCAGCTTGTAATTTTATTACCGCACTTTTCAAATGGAAGTAAACCCCCCATAAAATGTAAGCGCAATCGTTGTGTTTCATGCAACTCAAAGTGGATGTTATCCGAAAACGCAGTTCCTTCTATATTATCTAGGCACATAGTGTACGCTTGCTTCATTATCATTCGCTATGAACTGCCGTGCCATTCAGTAATATTGCGTGAAAACGTCGTGGTTGTCTGACTTGTTGTTATAGCCTAGCCTGACTGTAATTAATGAATGAATGAATGGAGAATGAATGCGCTTTCCACGAATGGCTTGTTCAGATAAACCTGGTGCCTGGAAACCAGTCAGCAAGTTTAGCGTGAGTGCATTTTGAAGCGAGATTATCTGTTTCATGAGGCTGACTCTGGTAGGGCCGGCTGCTGGCTGTCATCATTAGCAGTTGGTCACTTAGAAGTCATAGATTCTCACGCGCAGCCCGTGTATCTGATTTCATGTCTGTTTGAACCGCAATTCACCGCCATGTTCTGTCTTACATACGCAAACAATCACCGTTCCATGACACACAACGGGAAATCATCGCTCCTGACTCCTTACAGATATTGCTTAGATCCCAAATAACAACTCAGATCTCAGATTCGTTGAACGAGAAAACAAGTAATTTCCACGGTACACATAAATTTCATCCTGCGATCCATCTTAGCATCTGTAGGAACCTAACCATTCTCATCCCCTCACCTTGGTTGTATCTAACCATGTACGCACTACAAATGGATCTCAAGTATGCCTACCAAACAATGTGCACAAGATAATAAGGATACTAATAAGGATACTACTAATAATAAAAATAATAATAATAATAGGTACCTCTATCACCAACCGATAAGCTGCGTCCATTTTGGCACAGGTCACATATATACAGGCACAGGCGCAGCAATGGAGGGCAGGGGACGGTCTAAACTAGGCGGGACGTGACAGGGGATGCAACTTTACTGCCGATGATTGTTCAATAA
This sequence comes from Dicrocoelium dendriticum, assembly GCA_944474145.2. NCBI lineage: Eukaryota > Metazoa > Platyhelminthes > Trematoda > Plagiorchiida > Dicrocoeliidae > Dicrocoelium > Dicrocoelium dendriticum. The sequence continues at coordinate 26,767,502 of OX104071.1, forward strand.
CAAATGGAAGCCACAAGATTCCCAGATGCGCCGATATTTTAATGAGAAAATGGTGCTCCGGATACACTAAAACACATTTGCGAAGTTTGTCTTCTGTTTCTTCTCACCATTGCACACATCTGTCTAGTTAAATATTGCCTGCCCCCCATTGCCTTTTGCCATTGCGCACAGTCTTTATTGCCAACGCACAACGGGTTCGCAGGCTATCACGCACACGCGTACGTATAGAGGAAAATTCCATTCGACCACACACCACACACTACTCTTTCGTTGGACGTCACATTCATGCCCCGATGTCCGTCAATCCATGAGGTCTTTTCGACCGAGTTGCTGTCGTATCCGCTTCCGCTCGCCGTGTTCTGACCGGGTTAAATGCATCCTACTCCTCTAGGCTTGCTTAGTCGGGGTTGCGTCACTCACCTTAGGGTTATTCCCGGCGGTGTGGTCGAACGGGCATCTCTCTGGAAAATCGAACTCTTCAACAGTACGTCCTCTGCTCTTCTTAGTCTGGGTCCGATATCGTTTGTTGCTCATAGATCATTCCCAGCTTGTTCCATAGGCCTCGAGTTGCTTTGTCGGCTTTTGTCCCTGGTGCATTTGTTTTTTCCCCTCCTCCTTAGTTTTTGCGACTTGCCCGTTTTGCTTGTGATTCTTGCCATCCGTGCCACTACATCATAGATTCCACCGCACAGGATTGCGTTTTAAGAACAATATAAGCGCCTGTGGGATATCGCTCGCTGATTCCGGCTTCATAATCTGTCTGTCAATGTTTCTTCACTGCAGTTGGGCTACAACGACTTATCTCTAAACTAGATATTTCTAACCTGGATGAAACGTATTCCACTTTAGTCGATTTGCGCAGCTCATATATTCTCTTTAAGATTTAGCGTCCATTTTGCGTGCTTATTTTCCTTCAGATTCCATGTTAGTTTTTTGATATCCCTGGTGTGGCTGCACTTGATGTGCATGTTGACAAGGTGCCTACCTGTCTAACACCCTTTGTCTCGATTACTGGATACTGGAGACTATGACTCGTTGCTGAGGTGCACGGCGTGCACGGCGTGCACGGTCTGTGACCGTGTTAGGCTCAAATAGTGGTTCCATTCACTCAGTTTGGAGCGAACTACGGTCAAGCCACCGCGTAGTATACGTCTGGTATGCTTGATTTCCCAAGTATTGATGAATACATCCGCTCTGGTTGCTGAAGGAGTGTGGGCCGGTTCCGTTGATGAAACGTGGCTCCCCACCACATGCCTCACGGTTTTATTCCTTCGGATTTACATTGGATATGGGGTGTGTGGACTGAGCTGTGGTTGGGGCAGCGCAAGCCACCCATGGTCACTCTGTAGGTGGAGGTGTCCTTTGGCTGTCGTATGGAGGCCACATTGACAGGCAAATTCGGAACTGTATACTGTCAACCGTGGTAATTTGTGGCGGGAGAGCCTATGGTGCACTGAGGCTTGTGGTGGATAGATTCTAACAGATAGTCTACCTACTGATGCTACTGTTATGTCATGGGCTCATGTCCTTGAAGCCTACTCGTGGCGACCGATGGGTGGGAGTAGGGTTACGCCCTTCTCCCTGCTAAGATCCAGGACACCAATCCGCATGAGTCAGTGAACGGATAATGTGCTGAACCCGCTGCCTTTCGCGTGTACATCTAATCGAAATATTTGGCTGAGGACCCGAATTGTTCACATGGCAAATGTGAGCGCCGTGCCAGTATCCTAGTAGAAACCCGTTCTTCATCGGAGGTCGGGAAGTGGTCGTGGTACTCTTCCCCAGAAACCTAGCGATGGGAGAGGACAAGTCCACAGGTTATATGCTCACAGCTCGATTGCCGTAGACCACGAGCGCCACGCCTTTTCTCTGACGGTGGAAAGGCACTTCCGAGTGTTCAACGGTTTAATACTACCCGACTCAAGCCATTCAGCTTATAGTCAAATTGGTGCAAACCGGCCAAACTCTCCTGTTTTTCGTCGTAGTCGTAGGTGCGTATCCTACTATCGTAAAAAAACACATGAATTGTTCCAGATCTTCAAAGGCTGTGTGGTACGAAACTTAGGCATATCCCAACGGGTCACTGTAATCAAACTCCCGAGCTGGATCTGCTCCCCACTGCCTTGTGGGTGTAGCCATTGAGTCAAAGGCTTCGGGCTGAGTCCCTCAAGCAAATGTCCGAAGAACAACCAACTCCACGCAAGACCCGGCTTGCTGAGCAAGGTACGTTGGTTAATGGTCAATGATATATTGAGGTGATAAAAAGCCGACGCTTGACACGTCCCGCCAGATGACAGGTTAGGGGTGCGCAAAACAAACCCAAAAATAGCAATAGATGATACTGAAATACTTCAAATTGCGAACTTGCTATTTAGAGTGTCTCCGCCTGTGCAGTTCACACTTGGTTTTTTGTATTATCCAAGGTTATCGTTAACGGTTTTCGGGCAAAATGGAAGGCGGATTGATTTGATTTTGTTTTTCTGTTGATTGTTTGTGTCCTTTGGGTCATGTGATGGGGCGTAATACGGTAACTGCAACGTCGACACGTGGTTTGAACACAGCTTATGTGGGGGCTGAAATAACAGCTTCTGGTAGGGTATTCCACATTTTGCAAACACGCAGCGAGAAGAAGTTGCTTGGATACTCCAACCGACTTTATTGTTCTGCCAATTTCAGTTGATGCCCTCTCAGTTTGTTGTTCTGACTCACCTCCAACACGTGACGACAGAGATGGTTAGTGTGGTTTAAAATTTAGTAAGCCATGATTAAGTCAAAACGTAAACGGCGATAAGATCCGCTGCAATTACCAAGCATTCGGCGGCGTTGTTTGAATGACAAGTAGCGCAGCGCCTGAACATTTTTGGCCTCCCTACTTTACGGGATCGGCAAGGCCGTGAGAACCCGCTTAAGCCATGGGTGCCCTGCTTGATTTGCATATTCAACATAAGGGCGTCTGCAAGCGGGAAGTATTTGGCGGAAAATAGACGGTTCGAATTACGGAAAGCTCGCCGTAACAGCCCCACGATTTAGATCCCCTTCCTTCGATGCCTTTTTGGACTATTCTGAGTAGCCAACATCTTCCTGGACTAGCACACCAAGATGCATTTCGAGAGGACAGTGTTGTAGATTCTGCACCTCCAAGTTATATATGTGAACCATTCAGTGTCGACATTTAGTCACATTGAATGGAAGGCGAATTTAGACCGATCATACATAAATGTTGTCAATGTCATTTTGAAGGTGGATATTGTCTTTTGGAGCTCTGATCCTTCGCCAAATTTTGATGTCATCAGCATAGTGTAAACAGTCTGAATTCATTTGGCTTACTACATCAAAACAATGGTCACATCAACGAAGCCACTTATGAACAGCTTCGGCCAGTAGGAACGGTTATTTCAAGGCTCTATGGACTACCAAAATCACACACGCCTAACGTCCACCTTCGGCCCGTCTTGGATATGAAAAACGCCCCACACCGAAACACCTCCATTTCGGATACGGTCTTTGTAATTGGAATGACCGGTCTACGTCAAAGTAAACCGAGGTCTCAATAGAGATTTCTTGTGGTATTCTCTACCACACAGCGAGTATTATAAATCCAACTTTGAATTCCTTACCGCTGTGTCAAGTGTTGGTCACAGAGCTTAGATGCGTAGTGATCGACGTGTCGGCCGTTGACCATTAGGGCCCGAGTCCCATCCCAGCTAAGGCTATTTACGTATGATGAGTCCAAACGAAGACGAAAAAACTTAGTGGATGTCCGTGTTGGGAGGAGCAACATCGAAACAACGCCCCACACCACCAGATTTCTCAGTGGATGGTTGTGATTCCTACGCTTATTCCAGAGCGAATTACCGCACACAGTGTGACGGATAGCTATGAATTTGTGGATATCGTACGTGAAGTAAACTTTACGGAAATAACCATGTGTTCCTTCCACGTTACTTCAATATTCGTTAAGCTATCATTAATTGAGACTATCAAGTACATCTTTGAGTATGTTGATGCTAGGCACATTAATGTAGGCATACCTACGGTGACCCCAAAGGAATTGTTCATTAGATGCACTATTAATGTTCAGTTTTTATTCAATGACGTATCCTAACGGCATTGCGATGAGGTCGCTATGGGTTTCCAAATGCGACAGTTCCTCGCCGATGTCTTCATGGACATTTCAGAACAAAGACATTTAAAGCCAACAATCTCAGGTCTAAGTTTATAGTGACGTTACGTGGACGGCATGGTGGTATTACTTCCATCTTCTTGAAGTATAGAGGTGATATCAGTCACATAAACATAAGGCCATCCACCAATAAAATTAACCTACGAAATTGAGCAAATCCGTCGTTTACATTTCTTTGACGTCGCTATAAAAAGACTTGATGGGGATGCGCTGCAGTGTTTCATGTATAGGAAAGGTAACTGAACTGGGATGTACACAAACTCCTACAGGTATGTATCACATAGGTTTAAACGAAACTTGGCACATACGCTTAGTGGGTCGAGCTGAAGGCATCTGCTCAATAGACCAACTTGCAAAATATTTGGAGTGAATTCGCTAAGTGCAAAGGGAGAACGGTTCTTCGGAGAGCCTTATCAGAGCCAAAGTTGAACATCACAAAGAAATAGCTTGTAGTTTTGACAGTAGAATGTAACCGGTCCACCTACAGCCGCCGTACAAAGGCGACGTTGAGACGGAATTTATACCGCGTCGTCTTTCTGTTGCACTCACACGCACCTATTCAGCAGCACAGATGTAAAACCAGTTCACCAGTACTTCGATGATGACACTGAACTCTAAGGCTAAGAGGCCTGTCCGCAATAACTCACTCCGTATTTACTCATTTCAAGCTCCTGTGGAGTGTAATATATTGCTCATACAAAAGGCGCCTATTAGAGAGAGTGTAGGAGCACCACCCTTTCGGATTAGAATTGGAAACAGAAAAACAGCCAACTCTTCAAATGCCGCGCATCCAGCTGACTCAGGGTACGCCACAAACTCATCTAATTATGTCAACATGATCTCATACAAGAATTTCTCTTCACGAATTTTAAAAGAGCAAAAAAAAGCATATTTTAACAAGATATACTGAATTCAGTAATTTCGTGTGTTCTTCTCAGCTGTTTACAAACAATTTGTGGAAAGGATTGGCTACATAACAAGGGCGATCAAGTTTGCAATGTCATCGGCGAAAATGTAAAGCGGTCGAAAATCGGCGAGTTCATCTGATGTAGAGGGCTTCTCCCTACGTCCAATCATCTCAATGGTAGACGCACCGTACCAAAACTAGCCCGGCGGCTAGCGAAATTCATCGAGCCCATCCGGAAGGGACTGACACAGTACAGCACAAAAGATACACCTGAATTTGGCAACAAGATATGTAAGTTAAATGTAATAGGGAAGCATGTGATCTCCTTTGATGTATGCCCGTTATTTACAAATGTCTCTTTGAAAGAAAGGGTAGATATGATAGCCAGGCATGCTGATGAAGTCCAGATCCCGGCGTCCCAACTTAAGTTACTATTCCGTTTATGCATGAAAGATATTCAGTTCCGGTTCAATGGGACAATGTACCGGCAAATCGACGGCTTGGCTATGGTCAGTCGATTAGGCCCAGTTTTGTCTGATATCTATGGGCCACTTGAAAAACCCCGTGGTACTTATGCATAGAATGTACACTTTTACGACCGGTAACTGGATAAGAGCTTCGAGGTTGCTGGCACTCCTCAGCAGGAGACATACCTACTGGAAATGATGAATAAGTGCCATCCAGTGATCAAATTCACGAAAGGAAACGAATCCGATGGATCCTCCTATTTCTTGAATTTTTTCTTACAGAGAAAGCTAGACGATACACTTGTTTGGTCTTCGTACAGAAAACCCACATCGACGGGACAGTAGCTAAACTTTAATAGCTTCTGCCCTATGCACTACAAGCGAACTATAGTCCGTACGGCATTTGCTAGAGTTCGCCAAATTTGCTCTCCGGAGATTATAGGATGTGAACTGAAACGCGTCACTTCTACACAACAAGAGAATGGATATCCCAAGCGATTTATAGCACATGAGAGAACTTATAGCCGAGAGATAATCCTTCAACAGATGTTCCCAAAAAATGTATTTACGCTGACGTTTAAAGGGGACCAAATAGACAGCTGATGTCGGCATCGTTTTCGTCAATCTAACAAGAAGTGTTAGTACGCGTTTGAGTTAGTGGAATTGCACCAAGTCAGGATGACGCTGCCTATATCCAACTTGGAGCGATAGGACAATCAAGGGTACCGCCACGAGCGTCCACCTTCTTATCTGTACTTCCGGTGCCAACGCAATGAGGCAGGGTCTTATCGTGGTGCCATGGTTTGTGTGCCTCAGCGATCCAATGAGCTATGCTAGGTGATGTTTTTGCACCTTCAGAATCACTCATACCAGATTGGTCAATGGTTAGAGCCCAGACAAACTCAGCTTCCTGGTCCTCCAGGTTGGGGGTTGGAATGAGGGTGGCACTTTATTCCTTAAAACGGACTCCTTGTAGTCAAAACGCCAAATGCGCTGCCTTGCGAACAGGATTTTGAACCAAAGGCCTTGGTTGAGAACCCTAATCGTTCTCTTGTCTAGGCCTGGGAAACCTGACAGTATCGTGCCCCGGTAATACTATAAATCCTTCGTGAAACAATTTCTTGATGCTCTGGCAACCGCAGAGGATAATCAACGGTGCCCTATCTACTGCATCGAGCAGGGTGGATAGGGGTTTGGATGCCACTGCTCAAGCCTTCCTGACTTTTTCAATTTTTCACTCTTACCTCCCCGTTCCAACTTCACTTATATCCCTCAGTTTTCAACCCCCAAATTCTTGGCCCTCCCCAACATGCTTTGCTAGGCATTTATCTTCTAATATCAATTCACATGCTAACGCGGGGCGTCACTCCTCTCCTATCGACAAGGTCATGTCCAACCAAGCGGTCCATCCCAGTTCATCGGCTTCCATTTGGAGCCCTCGATCTTCCTTCAGATTGGCATGCCTCAGTGTACGCACATTGTTACAGATCGGCCAACAAGCAGCACTTGCCCGAACATTGGAGGCATCTCGATCGATATCTGCTGCTTATCAGAGACCCGCCTGAACGACCCGAGCTTCGTGCTCACTCTGAGATCCGATTCAGGTGACGCAAGCACTATTTTCTTATTACGCCTATCCGGTGACAATGCAGCTATGAGCACCGGCCAACCTGGTGTTGACATTGCCCTGAGTCCCCGGACTGAAGCTGCTCTGGTTGATTGGATTCCAATCCGTAGCTGGATGTGTGCGGTTCGATTGGCTGGCTCGTTCAAAGCTTCGAAGTCACGCGGGACTAATAGGTGTCTATGCATCATCGCTGCCTACGAGCCCACAAACTGGAGCGATGATTAGGTAGAGAACGACTTCTAACACCAACTGACCCAGAGCGTTCGCCACAGGACAAGCACGGACACTGTTGTGCTGGCGGGAGATCTGAACGCACAATCTGGGAAGTCGTCCACTGATGAGCTGCATCTGGGCGGTCAGCACGGTGTAGGCTCCTGTAATGATAACAGTGAGAGGTTACTTCATTTATGTGAAGATGCACGCTTATTTATTTCGAGCACTAATTTCCGACACAGCACTCACCGGAGGGTGACTTGGCGCCAACCAGCCTCGAACCAGCCTTGGACGCAGATCGATCACATTGCTATTAGTTACCGCTGGAGAGGCTGCATCCAGAATTGTCGCTCGCTTTGGAGCAAATGTGTGGACACCGATCATGCACTTGTATGTGCTGACATGCGGATGCGTTTTGGCGGAAGCTCACAACGACGCTGTGAGCGCATTAACACCGGCCAACTGAAAAAACCAGCTGTTCTGAATGCGTATCGAAGTACGCTGACATGTGAGTTGAGTAAGCGCTCACCGGAGACAATTGATGGTCACTGGTCACATGTTTACCAGTCCTTACTAACAGCAGGCAAATCCTCATGTGGTATGTCTAATAGCCAACATGGATATTGGGTCTCTTCGCGGTCTCTGGTACTTATCGACGCACGCCGGCATATCCCGGTTGGAAGCAAACACAATGAAACTTGAAAAGAGCTCCGGGCAAGACTCCGTGCTAGCCTGAAGTGAGACCGCGTGTCTTGGTGGTCTCATCGTGCATCAGAGATGGAAGTGGTCGCTGCCCTTGGCAACCATCATAAGTTATTCCGTCTGATCCGGGAAACGGGCAGCAGGAGACCTGGTGTTAGTAAAACAATACTTGACGAGAGTGGACAGCCTATGCACAATTTTTCAAAACGTTTGGAGCGTTGGGCTGAGCATTTTGAAAAACAATTTTATCGGCTAGACTTGTTCGATTCTTCGCCGGCCAGTGATCGCCCTGCTCTGTGGGCTGTCTTTTTGGATCCACCCTCTCGTTCAGAAGTCGAACTTGAGATCGGACGGTTGAAGTTGAGCAAAGTCGCGGGACCAGATGATCTTCCTCCAGCCCTCTTCAAACTCGGAGGCTCTGCTTTTGTTGACGCTTTACATGAATTACTAGTGAAACTTTGGGAGCAGGAGACTGTCCCAACTGACTGGAGCCGCTCCGTTATTGTTCCCATCTTCAAAGGAGGCCCGCGCTCGGAATGCGGCAACCATAGATGAATCAGTCTTACCTCCATCGCCTCCAAATTATTTGCCGCCATAATTCTTCACAGACTGACTGGCGCACTTGAAAGCCAGATTCGTGAGGAGCAAGCCGAGCTTCGTCGGGGTCGTGGCTGCATCGACCACATCTTCACCTTGCGTCAGTTGTTGGAGCACCGTCACACATATTGGCTACCCACCGTAGTCGTGTTCCTCGACATCAAAGGTGCGTACGATTTGGTTGATTGAAGTGCTTTTCGGAATTGTCTACTCAGGAAAGGTGTGCCCGGGAAATATGTAAATATATTATCCAAGCATTATACGCGCTTAGCACGGGCAGAGTGAGGGCTTACGGTAAGCTGTCGGCACCCTTCAATATCTCCAGCGGTGTGAGACAAGGATGCCCGTTGTCACCTTTCCTCTTCAACTTCGCTATTGACGAAGTCATGGAGATTGCATTTACAGGACATGACTTGTAAGGTGTGAAGCTAATCCCAGGTGAACGACTTCTTGACTTGGAGTACGCGGACGACATTGCCCTCATCTGTGACAACTCCCAGACGTGCCAAGCCGCGCTGGACAGACTAGCACTGGCTGTCAGCCGCTTCAGGCTTTGCTCTGCACCATCGTAATGCAAAGTGTTCCACAAAGATTGGCAGGGATCGCCTCCTGCGCTGATCCTTGGTGGGGATCAGATAGAAGTCGTTCAAAAATTCAATTACCTGGAAAGTTGTATCAGCGCCCTTGGGATCGAAGACGAGATCACGAACCGTATAGAGAAAGCTCGAATTGCTTTTGATAACCTTCGCCACCTATGGCGGCGGCGCAACATTACTCACGCCCTGAAGGGTAGAGTGTACAATGCAGCGGTGCGTTCGACCTTACTGCACAGTTGCGGAACCTGCCTCCTAAGCTCGGCGGACATGAAGAGGCTAGTTACGTTCGAACATCGGTGCCTTCGCAGTTTGGCTCACATCTGGTGGGAACACCGCGTGAGTAACGAGCGGGTTCGACGCCTTGTTTACGGCACAGAAGAAAGAAATGAACCGCTCTGCTCCGTCAGTGCACGCACCAGACTCCGATGGCTGGACCACGTGTTGCTCAAGCCAGCCCACCGACTTCAAGGACCTGTGTTGTTTGCTCACCGGGGAGGTGGATGGAAGAAGAGGGGTGGCCAAACCATGACTTGGTCCAGAGAAATGAAGGCCCTCATTTCGCAGCTGGCCTCAGTTGGAGGGTCACGGCTCCCTGGTTGTGGTCCAAAAGACGGTGAACACGTTTGGCTAGATACACTTGCTGACAAGGCAAGGAGCCGACCTCCGCGGCGTTCCTGCTGTGAGTTTCTTTGTCCCTCCCCATGCATTTTAGCCTCCCCCTCTACCCACGATCTCATTTCGTAACGTAAAACATAATAATTTTTCTTTTGCCTGGTAGCCGGCCGGTATCTTACCGGAACGATGCCTATCCGTTGCTGATAGCTCAGCTGGCATGCAACTGTTGTATATAGTTTTTATTTATTTTCCTTTACGTAGTGCGATACAGTAGCTGAGGTATTTCCCACCTCCAGCTGACGGGTATAATGATGATGCTGATGTACTTGCGGTATCAAGTACGTTGACCGAACTGAGCGAACGCTGTCAGCAAGGATTGCAGAGCACGTCCCCCGGTACATGATCACAAATGGTCCGGAACCACCCAAAAGCTCTATTACATGTCACTTGCTTAATTGCCGTGTGTGCGAAAACTCACGCAAAGGGTTTAAGAAAATCAAAAAACCAAGCAGTCCCCGTCTACTTCAGTTCGCTGAGGCATCTGGGATTCGCGGTTTGAAACGAATTTTGTGCGAAAGCGGACTTCGTGGCCAGCTTCGTCCTACCCTGGTGAGGCTAGTGTCGTAGTTCCTCCGATCGGGTCATGTGAACCCACCCATTTTCGACCGCTTTACATTTTCGCCGATAAGATTGCAAACTTGATCGCCCTTGCTATGTAGCCTATCCTTCCCATAAATTGGTTGGAAACAGCTGAGAACACACGAAATTGCTGTTAAAATGTAGTTTCTTCTTGCTCTTTAGAAATTTCAAAATTATTTATGAGGCTCCGACGAACCGATCGAATTACATCCGCTAACGTTTACAAGAACCTGCTGAGACAATTGCATTTCGGCTGTATAAACCGAAACTATGTTTTTAGAAGAAACAAACAAGAGTGTTGGAACTAACTTGACGCAAGCGACTGGCGACCTCTGACCCGCGAGGTCATAGGCAGTCGGTTATCTTAACAGACAGAACTGTCAGCATCCAATTAACTCGCGATAGGAGTAACGACTTGTAATGTGTGTCGGCAAATCTTTATGTGCGTATCATTGTAAAAAACCAGATGATACATTATCGAAAACATATGTTCTCACCCTGACTTCCGATCATCCTATGGGATATTTTAACGCTGTGAAGTACCCATTAACGAATGGAAAGTAACTGGAAGTTTTCACCTGGTCAGAAGTATAGAGGAAAACAGCCGAGATTCTAGTTGAACGTGTAGGCTGGTTAAACAAATAACTGAATAGTTTGGTGGCGATGCAACTATTGCAAGCGTTTAGCAACTGCTGTGAGAATGCGAATAACGGGACTGAGTTATCGCAACGAATATGGGTTCTTCATTGTTTCGTTTGCATATGCTATTAAATAAATGTCATTTGTGGTAGTTTATCAGATTTCGGATGCTACTGTGATGAACCATCAGTAACAACCAAAATTCGGTCTGGAATTTTCGTGCAAAACCGCTTTGGCAAATCTATGCACTAAAAGGGCATTGCTAAAAGAGGTACTAGTTGACGCGGATTCGGTTTACAAGCTTTTCCACGGATATTGTGTGCAGTAGCACAGTGTCGGTATAAAAATGGATGTTGAAGAAAAAGAGTCGACGAACGTATGAGAATGCTGATTTATACGAACATGCAGGTACTGATAATTTTTGAACATTCATTGCAAAGAGCTCACCACATGAAATGTTATAAACTTTGTTTGCATTCTTGTGCGGGATCATACACTGTAAACTCACATTTAGAACGTATTGCCATCCGAGTCACTTGAGGAAACAGAATGGCTAGTTCAATTCAGAAGATGTTGCAGCGTATTTTATAGTTAAATACTTCGTTATTATTAAATACCGTATACAGCTAATACCTATGTTACTAAATGTGGACCGTATTTATTACGTACTTCATTAGTAGCTGGTTATCCGAACAATCACCTATTTATTGGCAGACGGGTGGTTCGGATTTACCTCCTTTCAGCGAACAGTTCAGTGGCAGAGTTCCACGACTTGGTGAGTTGTCGCTTGGTAACCGTGCTCCCTATATATCCCAAAAGCATTGCCCGTCGTGACCCGGTGGTTTAGGAGTAGCGGTCACAACTAACATCCAAATGTTCCCGGGTTCGATGCCTACTAACTATCTGATGAGATGTAATAACATCGAAACGTGTCATGGAAGTGTAGTGTTTTCGGGTTGGCAACACCCGATTTCTATCTGCAACACAAAACTTTTTTTAATGACACTGCGACGTGGCGGTTGTGATCCGCCACAAACTAATGGTACTGCAGTTTGCTTATCCGGCTAATTAGATCCAATCCACGAACGTAAATCATCACTCAGGCGAGCAACTTATTTTCAACCTACGACACGATTTGAGTCTGATTCTGTGTTTATGATTCCTTATGTTGGGAAGATTGGACTAAGGAATTCGGCGTTGCTTTTTTTACTTATCTGATTCAGCATTCAACAGAAGCCACAGTTCAATGCTAGACAGGCAGCCAGTGCCTGCGCTTAACAAAATTCCCGTTTTTTGCTACGTGCAGGGATATGCTGTGCATTCCGTTCCACTATAAATAACTTGTTTATCATTGACATCGAGATGCACGCATTTACAAGCACAAGAAAGGTTAAAGGGCAATAAGTGATCGGGAAATGTTATCCATAACGGTGAATATATATGTGAGTGAGCTGCCCATCCCCGTACCGAAGGCAGCGGCAGCAGTCGTGAACCTTGAGTACCAAGTGTGGAACAACCAACAGCTTATCGTTGGAACGAAGTTGATGGTGCACAAATCCATGGTATTGTTCGGTCTTCTGTACGGCAACGAAATGTGGACGATGTACCGGCGAGATCTGAGGTATCTCGAGTGGTTTCAACAACGGTGTCTGCGACTGATTCTGCGTATCGGTTGGTGCGACAAAGTTGCAGACACGGAGAGGTTGCGCCGAAGTGTAATGTATGCAGTGGACTGCATACTATTGATGAGACATGCGTGTCCTATGGATTCCACGCTGATACCGAAGCAGCTCTCAAATGGTCAACCGATTTTAGGGAAGCTGCATGTGTGGAAACCGAAGCTTCATTACCAGGACATAATCAAAGTGTGGTTGTCACGTTCTAATCTTGATTGCCGGTCATAGAAATTGAAAACGGTTGATCGGCGTGCATGGCGCGATCTGATCACGAAATTCGTTGCCGAGGTGCAAGAGAAAACCCGCATGCATGCAGAGAAGAAGATGCGATTGCGGATGCGGCAGGCGCCGATAGGTTGTACTCCATCGACATCGAGCGCACGATGTTATAGCACATGTGGTGTCGAGTGCGTAAGGCAGGTCTAGTGAGCCACGAGCGAGGCCACCCTGGATCAACGTCGAATGGCTAGCCGAACAACTTCCTCCTAGTGCCACCTGGGTGCTTCGGGTTTACGCCGGACCAGCAAATGATTCAGTGGCAGTGTTCCAAGACTTGGTGGATTTTTGCCTAGCCGGCGTTCTCCCTATAAAAAGCCACGTATGCCTGTCTAACAACTCTGTGACGTGGCGGGTATGAATCGTTACTAAATAAAGTCACTGTCTCTAGCTTCACCCCAGTGGAGCATGGTATTTCACCAGTCTTGTACTGAAAGTTCAAGGAATTGGGCCTGTTGATTAACTTATCAAACCAAAGACGTATGAACTGAGAAATCGGCCTGCGGCACCCAATGGGCGCCATTCCCTGAATTCACCTCGCTGCCTTGTTGGTAGGCTATCGGTTTAAAGACTGGGGTGGAGCCCAGGGTAATATCTTGCGCATTTCAGAAGCTATGGATAACACTACTAGTTCGTCTTACGCTCTTGTCCCTCTCTCCGTCGCCTCTCATCTGTCTCCATCACACGCCAACCATTTACCTGTCATTAATCAATGTTTCCCACACATTTTGATCCATACACCGGTTTTGATGCCCCACACAAAGCCCGGCCTGAGGCTGCCCTTCGACCTCTACTCTAATTTCAGCTGGTAACGTTCAATGTTCGAACTGTCAAGTCGATTGGACAACAGACCGTTCTAGTGCGCACACTGGACTCGCTGGTTATTGATTTAGGTTGCCTTCACGAAACTAGGTTGCAAGACCCAAGCACCGTTCTCAAGTTCACTCCCCCCGACGAACCAAGGAGTCACATACCATCTGCGTCTTTCTGGCGACGCGGAAGCGGCTGCAGATGATTTGGCGAAACTTGGTGTGGCATTAAGGAACAAATCAGACGCAGTACCGCTTGTCTGGATCCCAGTCAACAGCCGATTATGTGCAGTGCCACTTAAATGTTCATGCAAAGTCAACAGGCACGTAATCGAATGGCGCAACCAGTTAGTGGTCTCTGCCTATGCGCACACCGACTGTAGCTGTTAACCGATCAAGGAGGATTTTTACTCCGAACTCCATCAGATTTTGTGCAATGGTGTGAAGTCGGATGTCGTCCTCCTCGCCGGGGACTTCAATTTACCTCTCGGTTGCCTGCTACCATGTGAATTTCATCTAGGTGGACACCACGCACTACATGATAATCGCTCCGAAAATGGGACCAGGATTTTTACTGAGTGTAAACACAATGGATTTTTTTCTCACAAGCACCAACTTCAGACACGCGAGGAGGTGTTTTGCCACCTGGCGTCCTCCTTCATTATTTTAGGATTGGTCTCAAATGGATCGCAATGCAATCAGTTCCGGGTGGCGATGTAGCATACAAGACTGCAGATCATTCTGCTCTACTTACGTTGATTCTGATCACGCACTGGTTTGTGCAAACTTTTGCATGCACTTTGGAGGTGTTATCAAACGAAAGCACTGTAAGCTTGACACGAACAAGTTAGCAGCCGATCCGTCGACTAAGCTGAACTACTAGTTGTCATTGGCTAACGCTTCAGCTTGTACTCCTCCCACTGACGTCCACCTACATTGGAACTTCTTGAGGAATGTGATGTTATCTTCTGGCCAATCAGCCTGTGGATACACTTACTGCCCCTCAAAAAGTTCGATTGCCGCACGCTCCCTAGCACTGTTCGATGGCCGTCAAACTCCACCATATTACTCCGAGCACAATGAACTTCGCCGCGCCATCAACCGCTAATTTAAACCGAGCCTTTGCTTTGATCGTGAAGCTTGATGGTCTCAACGCGCCTTTGAGATGGAAAGCGTCGCCCTCAATGGAATTACTTGCAGGTTGTTTAGCTTATTCGGTCCAGCGGTCACAAAATATCTGGTGTCAGCGAGATTATCTGTGAGGCTGATGGGGCACATATCACCAGAATGTACAGGCGCATGGACCGATGGGCTGAGTTTTTCTAATTTCAGTTCAGTTTCCGCATCGTCCGCATTTCTACTTAGCTCGCTCTGCTGTGCGACATGGGCCGCATCACTCAAATCACCAAATAAAGCAGAAGATCGCCTTGAAATTAGACACTTGAAGCGCTTTATGGCTGCCGGATCAGACGCGCTTCCTCCAAAACTGTTCCAATATAGTGGTATAAAAATGGGCACCCAGCTAGCATCCCTATGTAGGAAGATCTGGATTGAAGGAAGGGTCCCCAATTTACAAGGGGAGTCAATTATTGTCCCAGTCTTCAAAAAAGGCTTTCGGACTTCAGGTGTCAATCTTAGAGGAATTAGCCTGGTATCAGTTGTCTCCAAGCTGCTGATATCCATCCTGTTGCGTAAGCTGACGCTAAATCTTGAGGCGCACTATGGGGAGGAGCAATATAGGTTCCGTCCCGGTAGAGGTTGCGCGGATCCTATTTTCACGCTTCCTCAGCTCCTTGAACATTGTCGCATATACCACAGATTCACTATCGTCATCTTCCTAGACATTCGGGCTGCATGTGACTCTGTAGACGGGCCTGTCTTATAGCTTTGCCTACTAAAGTAAGTGGTTCCTAAAAAGTACCTCGCTATTCTTTGGGCCTTATGCTTCTGCACCTCAGGTAGAGTAAGAGCCTACGACAAGCTCTTCGCAGTCTTTACTGTTATCAGTGGTGTATGCCAAGGATGTCCTATGTCTCCGTTTCCTTTCAACTTTGTGTTTGAAGTAGTTCTGTTGGTAGCTCTTGAGGGCATTCGGGACTTTGGAATTGAGCTCATTTCAAGTAATCGTGCATCCGACTAAGAGTATGCTGATGATCTCGCCTTGTTCGGTGACGATCCGCACATGAGGCAACTGATCCTTGACCAACTGGTGCTTGAAGCATCCAAGTATGGTATATGTTTTGCACCCTCAAAGTGCAAAGTGCTGACAGGGTTGACATACCACACTTCTCACTTCGCCAACGAAAACATTTGCGTTGAGTAAGTGGATAGTTTCGTCTACCTTGCGAGCAATAAGTCTAAGGACGGAATAATTGAAGAAAAGGTGTCTCTCTGCATCGCTATGGCAGGCTCCACTTTTGCTAAGTTGAAACACCTGTGGAGTCGTCGCGACATCTCGCTTTTGCTAAAAGGTAGGGTTTACAATGTTTGTGGTCGCTCGATATTTTGTATGGATTCGAGTGGACGACGCGTAGGCTTTCGGCCTTCGACAATGACTGTCTGCAGAAGATCGCACGTGTATGGTGGCAATATCGGGTGCGCAATGATGGTACCAGAGAAAGCTTTTCTGGCAAAATGACTCTCCCGCTCCATGAGCTTGTTCTTTCGTGCCAGTTGAGATAGCTTGGCCATGTGTTGCGCATGCTTGACAAGCGATTACCAAGCCGCGCCGTATTTGTGCGTAAAGGGCCGCATTGGAAAAGGAAACGCGGTGACCATCTGATCAGCTGGCGTCAAAGCATCAAGTGGATCACATCCTGTCTAGCAATGGATCATCCGGTACGCCTTCCCGGTTGAGGACCGAAAGATGAGAAACGTCCATGGCTCACCACATACGAAACAATGGTACAAAACCGATTTCAATGGAAACAATGCACACAAGTCTGCGTGAATTCCCGATTCCAGATCAGCAACTTGTCCCAAACATACCTGAAACCAGCTGCGTTTATTCGCCCTGTACTCCCGTAAGTTCCTCCACTACATGGGATGACGTCCTTTATCCAAACATATACAAACAGTTAATAAACCTGCTTAGGCAACATGGATAGTCTTAGATTACTTAAATGCTCAGTCCCTCAACAACACAATGTACCATCTAAGTTATTTACCGTTTCTCGCTTTTCCTGATATTGTACTTGTCACGGAGACTCTGGAAAACGAACATACTTATGATACCTACTTTTACATCAAATATAGTCGCATATCCCGCCTTGGTGGCGTTTGCCGCATATATGTGGCCAAAAAGCACAATTTAACTTCTGTGTAAGACCCACTTCTAGATAGCCTTGATAAATCGCTTTGGATTAGCATTCAAATAAAGTGTAAAACTATCCTTATTGATTGTGTGTACAACGCACCACATTGTCATAACTTGGATATCAATCGCTTCGTGGAACTCTCGAATGCTTCTGTGCAGCCGGCAACTCAGAAAATTATTGGTGGTGACTTTAATATACCTATGATTTCCTGCTATCTACCACGGTCCACATTAAAATAGCTGCATTTCGTCGCAGTCATCCATACCTTTCATGCGATTCAACTCCAACTATAGGCGAAGACTTGGTAGACATAATCTTTACAAAAAGCATAGCTCTTAGAAGTTAATATCTTCCTTCCAATCTTTCTGGGAGTGACCACAAGCTAGCAGAGATCAACCTCGAAGGAATCGCCATCAATAACCGTGGATTCAGAAAGATAATAAGTTTTCGTGACTATCACTTGACTAACTGGAAAGACTGCAATCAAACTGCCATCTCTAGACTGGGATGACTATTTCCTCTCGCCTGAACCTCAACATGGAGCTGACCTTTTATACCAAAACGTAAGCTCGTGTCTAGATATCTTCTGCCCGACGCACCACAGGCGTGTTTCCTCAAAACGAGTCAGACCACTAGCCCGTCGCATATAATACGAAAGCTAAAGAAGCTAAGATATAGACTTAAAAAGACTAACAATCTAGGTCTGTTAATTCAGAAAAAATCAAACCATGTCATCCTTGGAAACAAATCGGTCCTTAAAACTTCGAGATGAGACCAATGTCTTAGCCTTTTGCATTAAAACAAGGAAATGACTAGACTAGTCCAGCTCAGAAGCAAATCCATGCGTGACATGCCACTTTTCATTATACCACCCAGAAACGGCCTTCCTTCAAACCGGGCTCAGATGTGTGAGGTTTCAATAAATACTTCTCATCGCTTTTTTCAGAGCTCTTCATAGTACCGATGGTAAACATCCCAACCAAAACTGCAAATGACATCTGTACTGTTGAATTTGAGCAATCGGACATAAGAACTCTGATACACTCAATGAGAACGAGCATTTTTAATCTTGTCCGGATGGAATACCGTCTGCTATGCTCTAATTCGGCTGCCTTTATATCTCCACACTGCTACAAAATATATTTACGTTATCCATGAAGTCGGGGTTGTTTCAGATGTGTGGAAATATGCGTTTGTTTCACCACAATCTAAAACTGGCCTACGTCAAGCACAGGCGAGCTGCCGGCCCATCAACCTTACCTCCATTCTGCGTAGAACAATGAGAAGGGGAATAAAAGCCAAAATTCTTGCTTGCCTATAATCCCGGATTTGAACAATACCTCCCAGCAGGAAATTCCGAAAAAACGGTCATGTATTACTTGCCAAGTAAATTGTCTAAATTTTTTACTCGTTCCATTGCCCGTGGTAAGCGTCTGATCATAATATTTCTTGATATGCCTAGAACCTTCGATCGGGTACCACATGGAAATCTTCTATGGAAAGTGCATTCGTTTGGTATGTCTGGCAATTTACTTTCTTGAATAGCATCGTACATTTCTGGTCGACATTAGGCTGTTGAATTACTAAGCAATACTGCCAGGATTAAAAAAGTCACAAGTGGGGTGATCCAAGGAAGTCTTCGAGGGCCTCTTCTCTTTTTAATGTACATTAATGACGTCTTTGATGTCATTAAACACGGAAAACCCTGGGTATTTGCAGATGACATTACACTTGTCTATGAGTTCGATTTGGATAATTTTACTAATGCACTAGCCGACAGACAAGCGGATCTCCACGAGCTGGAAACGGTGCAGCAAGTGGAAAATAGAAATCTTCTCCGATAAGTGCAGCTGTATATGTTATCGGTGCAGTACTGCAACAAAGTTGTTGATGCTAGAAGATAAAGCCCTGTCCACCTGTCACACAATTCATGATTTTGGGATACACTATTTGAGCTCCTTCAATTTCACAGAACAGGTAGCGTACACTGTTGCAAAAGTGTTAAAATCCTTTAGTTTAACTGAATCCAAATCTACCTGCATAAAACCCGTATTCGTCCCCTACTCAAATATTTAACATTTTTATACTCCAGTCTGAGAAAAAGGGAGAGACCATCTATAGAAAATGTACAGCACTGCTTTACGAAGCGCCTGACGCGAAACCGTGGTGACCTTACCTACCATGACCATTGCTATGAGATGAACATAGAGCCACTCTGGTTAAGAAAACTAAAACTAAAACTGAACTTCATGTTTGATATAATCCACAAAAGCGTCCTTACCTCAGGTGTTGAAGTTGTACCTAAACTCACCCTCAAGTACAACATAAGGAATAGAGGCAGCATGTTACAAATCGAAAAGGCACGAACTAGCTTAAGATCAAATTGCTTTCTTAAACGCTGTGCAGTGATGTGGAACAAGCTACCGCAGAAGCCGAGAACGTGTGACTCAAAGACTATTTTCCGTACTGCAATTAACAGGGAATTGACAGTGAATAAAGTGAAGGATATGCTAAACATAGACCTGAGTATAGCCACGTTGTATGAGGAAGGGCAAGCGCCATATAGCGAATGACAAAATTCTCAGATCCAAATTCAACCCACCTCTACCACACTTTTCTTTATAAAACAACCTTGTTCAACACTTCTAACTCTCTTCTGTTCGGAGGAATTAGTGAGTAAATTACAGAGCGATTACTGAAAATCCTTGATGTTACTACCTACAAACCTCGGCTGCCCCGATAGGATTGAACAAAAACCCTTCTTGACGATTCAATTACAAATGCGATCAGATTAGCCCTACAGTCCATGTCCCGCACTATCCAGACATAAACTATTCATTTATATTTTTATGTATGGCCATACTTTTACACTCCTACTGAAAGGTTACACATTACTTTTTCTGTTGCGGAGGCGACAGTTCAGGATCAGAGAAAAAGTCTCATTACTCAGTGTTATCAATTCCTGAATTTTTCGTACTCAAGCAAATGATGATGAATCTGAAAATTATTTTCAGAACTGTCAAGCATATCGATACTTCGAGTAGTCATCCCTTTTTAACACTTCCCTTTAAAAGTTGGCCGGTCTTTCTTACGCACAAATTTTATAAATATTTACTTCACCGGGTCGATCTCCTGAGGTGACGGATTTTAAGCTTCCATTGCTAGTAACAATACCCATGTAGGGCGCATTTCCATTAGTTGCCTGGCGATAAAACGTGCTTTACTCAAGAAACTAGCTGATGGTACGGGCCAGGGGGTCTGACTGTTCACACTATATGCACAAAAACACTCCTGAAGATGAGTTACAAAAGTGATAGTTTACCTGCTTCGAAAGCCACACTGGCACGTGGCCAGATGGGGTCTGGAAGTGGGAGTGAAATCCATCGATAGAATAACCCGCATGGAAGTAGGTCCCCAGGAGGTAGTCCCGGTAATGGTCGTATTACTTCACTTACACATTTTATTTATCTACACTTTTATCTTTTAAAACTCCACAATCCTCCTGTAATATTTAATCGACCAATTAGACATGTCCATCAAACGGCTTGAGGATTGCTTTGGAAAATTTGAAAATAAAACAAATGCTCCTTGCGATTTTGGGCTACACCAAAAATCGTAATATTTAGTTGAACAGTACCTCGCTCCGACGAGAGATATACCTTTGCTTTTAATTCAGCACAAATTTATATTGCCCATGCAAGAGCATGCTACTATCTGCACATATTTGATCTGCGCCAAATATGGAGGCAGCTTCCCATTTAAAGAGAAATATACCCATTATTAGTAGCATAAAAGTATTCACTGCATAAAAAATTCAAAGATGGCGTGTGAAGAAAGACAAAAGGAAGCTTTAATTGGTTCTTCATGTTGTACATATTCTTGTTCCTATTTAAATCTCCATGGTTTTGAATAACTCAATGTCGACCTTATAGATGGTTGCTAATATATTTGCCATCGAAAAGACGACGGGTCTTTTTGTAAAGGATGATTTATGCTGGATGGAAAAGCAGTTGTATGAAAACTCTCACAGGATAGTGGGGGTAAAACTACAATTATCAAAAGATATGTGAGTTGTCTCTTTGAGCGCTTATCTTGCAGATAGGCTGCTGAATAATAGTAGTGTATGTGGGAATTAAATGTGAACGACGAGATAACTTGAGAACAGTCATATGTGGTGTACTCCGTGATAAAAGTAAAAACGAAAATACGCCATTCTGTACCGCCACCTCAGGGTTATGTTAGAAGTTAATCAAGTTTGAATGGATAATTAGTATATTCCAAAGTAGCACTGTTTATACAACTAAGTGATGGGGGCCAAAGGCAAAATACAATCTTTTTTTGAAAATATCCATAGTGGGGGTGGAAACAAAGAAGTTTGGCATAGACTTTCAGGGTTGGCCATCCCGAAGGGAAAAATGATTCCGCCGGCATTCCAGGCGAGTATACTGTGCACACAATTTCTGAGGGTTACCTCTGTGATTGGTGCCATGGCTGATTTTCAGCAAGTGACAACCTATGTGATTAGGCTCACACAATATTTGGTTGACTAGTGTGAGATCGCCGCCTAACCTTCGATAGCGGCCACTGAAAACTCCTAGTGACTTCAGCCTTTGATGGTAGGAGGGATTGCGCAAGCCCATGACGTTCTTTGTGGCCCTGCATTGTGATTTTTCTAGCACTTCTAAGTTACGCTTCAACTAAGATTGACAAGCTTGGATGGCGTATTCAACGTGAGGGCGTACGTAAGAATTGTGCGGCTTTGGGAAGACGGATGTGCCGAATCTTTCGAATGCTCTCCTCAGCAAGCCGACGTGCTAGTGTTCTCCCTTTACAGCAACCTCTGACTGTTTTGAACAGCTATTGTCACTTTGAATGGAAACTCCAAGGTCGCGTTCTTGGGAAGTGATCTGCAATACATGTGACTCAAACCTATACACGTAGCCATGCATATGGCACAACTGAACAGCGTGACCCTTTTCCACCTTGAACGGTAGTGTATTCAAAACTGACCAGTTTGAAATCGTGTTGAGGTCGAGCTGGAACATTTTGTGGTCATTTGGTTCCCTGATCACTCGTCATAACAAATGGAGCTCTAAATGGATGATGACGTTCTCTGCTAAGTGCCACGTAGTATTCTACAGACGTGACTTCATACCTGGTTCGCTTACTATTGATGTTTGTTGTATCCCAAAACGCAGCAGACCAGAGCAGCACCGGAACGTATGTATGGAGGAAACTGTCAGCACACACGCGCAGTACAATCAAATCGAGGGAGTTTCGCATTGAAACCAATCAAATGCAATATCACATGACCGACCAACGAGTGCTAACTGAAGGTTTGGTAGGGTTTGTGAATCGAGGTCAACCAAGTATTTAAACATGACTTTGATCCTGTCTCTGTTCGTAAGAATATAGGTACTACATGTCCATCAATGATCTAATTTAATGTCAGCACCCCGAAGAATTGTCATGTGATGCTATCCGTTAGAGCCTATCGGTAGACAGTGCGGCCTATCCTACTGGAGCGTCGTAAGTTTGTATTAGTCTGTACAGAGCACTGTGTTGTAGTTGTGTTCGTTTGTTCGATAGCACATTGGGAAAACGCTGTATGGAGCCATCTTGCATTCACTTTTGCCACATCAGCCAACTTGTAAGTTCCTGGAGTGCACACAGATTCCCCAAGGGTCGGCGGTCGGAACACATTACCTCCTTACTGGGAATAAGGTAGTCTCAAATGAACAAATGTCCCTGGAGGATACGTATTCTCCACACGTCTAAGCCTGGAAAACAGCCCGTCTTTCGTATTCACTGTGATGGGCGGTTTCTTCGGATGTAAAGGCTGCGTTTAATCGAGTTCGAATTGTTCGCTTTAGCATTAGCTGCGAGAGGTTCTTGCCGCAGTTTATGGAGGGGTTCTCTATACCTCCAATGCAGATACCAGCGCATTATCCCTGGATTCTCCCGAAAACCGAAGGACTTGTAGGACTTCATTCAAAGTACTATTAAGTCTTTCTACGAGTCCATTAGCTGCAGGTTTATAAGGTACAGTCCACATGTGTCTGATACCATTACACCTTAGAAATTCGCCATGCACGTTACTACGAAAGTATGGGCTGTTATCAGTGATTATTTCATCTGGAAAATTGTATCTTGGAGACAAACAACGGAGCCACTTTATGATAACGGTTGTAGTTACGTCCCCGCATAGAATAGCCTCTGGCAAGGTGGGGTAGAAGCATGTAGCCACTAGCACGTTTTGCTTCTGCGGAGGTGCTTGGCAAACAGGCCCAAAATATCGGTGGTAATTTTTGCCCAGCGATTCATTGGGTACACGATAGGTGGGACTGGAGGATTTAGGGGCCTTGCACTTTTACCGGATGGTTGGAAGGCGTAACATTCCTGAATAACCGCCTCGAGGTTAGAATTTAATTTCGGCCATCAATAGTATTGCCGTATCCGAGCTTTTGTTCGCACGATCTCTCGATGACCTTCATGCGCACATGCAAACACCAGAGGAATGAGGGTTGCAGGGATCACAAACAGTTCACCGCTAATAATGTAGTTGCTCACAGTAGAAAGCTCGTTTCGTATGGTATATCATGGAAGTAACTCGGATGTAATCTTGGTACGACAGGGCCATGAAGTTGATATGTACTCTCGAAGCTTCGCTAGGACATGGTCTTTTCAGTGTGCTATCGTATTAAGTCAAAGGTTATTGTAGATGTACCGACAGAGTTGCGATATCATTTTTATCTTCTCTATGTCTTCGTTTTCTCCTTTCTTGGACAGTGGGAGTCTCGAAAAGGCATCTGCAAGTTAATTAAAGCACCCTGGCACGTATTTCATTTCATAATCATAGTTCACTAAACGTTAGTACCGGCTTTCAGCCTTTGTTTCCGCGACTTAGTTACGTTGTAATAGCAGAATGATCGGCGCGCAAAGTACATCGACGCCCGAAAAAGCAAAACTGCCATTTCTCACATGCTCAGACGCATGCGAGTGCTTACTCCTCGCCGATGGAATCATTTCTTGCAGTATCAGATAAGGTAAGTGATGCATACACAATCCTTTTCTCCTCGACATCGAGCAGCTGGGACGGAACTACACTCAATCAAACATCTGAAGCATCCATTGAAACAAACGTTGGAAAGTGCTCATTGAAGATCGCTACCGTGGGCGTGGCTTCAATCATTACTCGTATGGACATGTAAGCATTGTCTTGTTCAGTAGCCCAACAAAGTCATGGTTTTGGCGCGTCAACAAACGTAACGGCTCGGCAATAGTCGCAAAATGCGGCAAATGCCGAAAGTATTAGGAACATAAACCCAAGAAATGTTTCATCTGTGTAACATTGCATGGTTTTGGACAATTAAAATGGCTCTGGTGTTCTGCACGTTTGGCTTAATACCCGAGGTAGAAATAACATGTCCAATAAATTCGACCTCCGTTACAGCGAATTGGCTTTTGTTGCTATTCAAAAGGAGATTTAGTTCCTTTAATCTATGCAGTACATTTTGAAGGTTTTCCTGGTGTTCGGTGAGGTTACTGACAAAGATACAAAATTCATTCATATACACAACACATCCTTTGAGATCTGAGAGTGATAGGGCAATAAATTGCTGCCAAGCTGCTGGGGCGCTACTAAGGCCCATTGGTAGCACTTTGAGTTCATACAAACCATCTTGCGTGAATAAAGCAGTAAGCTGGAGTCAGTGGCATGTGGAATTGCAAATATCCAGCTTTGAGAAAAGTTTGCTATTTGAAAACCTAACCATCAACTCGTTGAGAGAAGGCAGAGGGAATCTGTCCACAAGTATATATTGATTAAGCGCTCGACGGTCGGTGCATACACGAATAGAGCCATCTTTCTTTTGAACGGCAACTAGTGGATGAACCCATTCAGAACACGATGGGTTCTATCAAGTCTTCCGTGACCATATTTTTCAAAGCTTGCGACAGCTCTTCTCGCTTGGCCAGAGGTACAGACCTAGGTTGAAAAAATTCTGAACGGTTTGTAATCCTCGCTCAACCGAATGCGGTGCATTGCTTTTGGGACTCTACCAATATCCGGAAAAAAGAGATTTGGGTAACTGGAACGTAACGGATGAAGGTCGACACTGGCAATCGTCATCCGGCTGACGCATGGTAATACGTTCAACAAGACCATAGCATTACTTCCCGATAGATGTTTACTATCCGTTTTAGAGACGTAAACTTCAACTATACGCTTACTGTTGTTTATAAGAAACATGGATACCGTAACAAAACCGAGTGTGGACATCACCATTGGAGCAGCTGCTGAAAGTGTACGCGGAAGGATTTACAGTTAGCTGACCAAAATGCTGTTTGTAAAAACAATATGGCACAACTGTGGTTGGTGACGCGAAATCTAGTTCCATGCCTAGACAAATGGTTTTGCTCCTAACTTCAAAAACACAAGAAACATCTGGCGAAGGCGGTTTAGGTTCTTGAGTTGGACACAAAGTAGGCTTTCGCATTTATTTACAACATATATAGATTGTTCAGTGGTGACCGGAGAAGCTCTAGAGTCATTTGCAGAATCAACTAAGGAAATGGTGCGGGAACGACCAACCCTAACAAAATGACCGGCCTTACTGCAATTCCGGTAGATTTCACACTTTGCAGGATATGAGTTATCAATTGCGTGATGTTCAGCATTTCCACAACGGTAACACTTATTTCTAACTTAAGATCGCGTCAGAAAGCGTGTAGATTCCAAACGGTCAATTTCAATAGCTCCTGTGTTAGAGAATGAATTTTATTTTGTTCCGTGACTTCGATCTCCGCGCGAGCCACGTTACAGGCCCAGTCCCATGTGAGCATTTCTCCGTTCTCCATTAAGAGCATTTCTCTGATCCAAGAATCCGCGAGACCGAGAGTCACTGGCTTTATTAGCATGGTTTCTCCCACTTTTTTCTTGGGAATACTGTTGTAGTCACACTTTCGAACAGAACAAACAAGGCGGGAAATGAATGCATCCACTGATTCACCAGATGTTTGTTTCAGCTGCTAAAAGTTGCAAAGAGAATTATAGGTGTTCACTCGAACACCCCAAAGTGTATCGAATGCGGATAATGCCTAAGTCAAAGTGGATTTCTCCCAATAGTTTAGAGCATCAAATATACGTCGACACTCTGAGCCGAGGTGCAAGAGCAAAAGCTTTAAAGTATCCTTCGTTTTCAGCGTCACGGATGGATTGGGAACTGGTAACACAGAAAAATAATCTGCAAAACTAATTATCCAGTCTCACCAGAGTTCTGCATTTGGGCTAACCGCAGAGTCAATGCAGTACGGTGAGGGGGCATTAGCATGCAAAGACATCGGTAACACGCGACGCCGATTTGTTGTATCCCGCAAAGGCAGCAGACCAGAGCTGCACCTGAACGTCTATATGGAGGTAAATGTCCGCACACACGCGCAGTACCATTAACTTGGTAGTTTCGCATTGCAACCAATCAAATGCAAGGTCACATGATGGGCCAACGCGTGTTAACTAAAAGTCTGTGTAGGATAAACGAATCGAGGGCAAAAGCACAGCAAATATTTGATCACGATAGATTTCATCCTCAAAGTGTAGAAAATCGGGTAATTCCTTCGCCAGATTGTTTCTGAAAATCAAGAATAGACAGGCCCGAGCACTGAGCCTTGTGGTACGCCGCACTCTACCTCAATGGCGCCTGGCAGGCATTCTCGTATTCCCACTTCCAATTCAAGTTCGGGCAGGAACTTGCCTATCCAACGCAGCAGAAGATCACCAGTACCATAGAGCTGAAGTTTATGGAGGAGAATTTGGTTCTCTAAGCGATAAAACGCTATTGAGGAATCCAGGTGAATGAATTCAACTCCTGCTCTACCAGCAACTGCTACAGTCCAGCTAGTGTATGTAATTTACGGTTTCGCAGTGCGTGCGCGTTTTCTCTGAAGCTATGTTGCTCGGGTGCTATCATCTTGCACTTTCCAGATACTGCATGAATGCAACATCGATGCTGGACTCCATAAACTTAGAAAGGATAGGGAGCAACATTATCGGGTGGTAATTGGTCTGGTCAGTGCGAATACCTCCCTTATGAATAAGAATAATTACCACTCGCATCTAGATTGTTGAAATTTGGTTATCTGCCATAAAGCCCTGATAGAGTATAGCTAGTGGATTCACTAAATCGCTCGCTGCTGTCTGTAAAGCCTTCGGTCGGGTATTATCGACACCAGGAGAGCTGTAGATAAGCAAGGACAAAAGTTGCTTTGATAGTTTCTGCATTAAAAGTGCTTTTGGATAAAGCTGTCGGTTAGACAATAACGACAGGGATAACCGTTGGGCCCGTTACTCTCTGGAACGTATGTGAGTAATGCAACCGTAAGAGATCGAGTGCAGCCGTCAGTCGTGATCAGTGCTGGAATTCCGCGTTCCACCTTATGAAGGCCATTAACATACATGTATAAGCGTTTGCGGTTCATGCAGAATGGTTTCATTTACTCCTGCTGAAGCGTCACATGGTCCTCGCGGATCAAGCTTAAACAGCATTTGCGCTGTACCACATGCTAAGTCCACCAAAGACATGCATTTGTGTGTTCTGCTCCTCAGAAATGACTTTCTCTTTTGACGATGGAATGATTTCTGCTCAGACATGTGCGTTGTCTGTGCGGCAAATCTCATGGAGAAAGTGTCCTACGAGATTTCTCAGGGACATTCAGTTAAAAAATTCCAAAATAACTCATTAACAAACGCGGATAACACGTTTTGGTTTGCGACTGCATACACTTTATCACCCTCTTCCTCCGGAGATTCTGCATAACATACATAGTTTAACAGTAGAAGGACATGGTCAAAGCAATTTACTGGTGCGCTTGTAATTATTCCCTCGACCATGAGTTCTTCGTCGGTGAGCACAAGATCAAGTATCGACCGCTTGCTAGCAGTTTGAAGTCTGTTGAAGTGAGTCACGTGTTGTGTGGAGGGTAGCTGGAAAATACCTTATAAACAGACTTTGAACTGCATGCTATCGGTCGTCCCTAATTCACGGTCTCGCACATTAATGTCACCAGGGAAGAGAATTCGAACTTATGTCTTGCTCAAAGCCGCGTGAAGAACCTGAATTAGTTTGGGGTCCATTTCACAACTAGAATTTAGTGGACGGTAGACTAAAATTTTAAGACTTAAGTCTTGGTTCCGCAACCACAGCCGGCACCAAAGAGAATCTGGGGCATGGATCTCGGTGTGGTCAACAAGTTCACATCGGTGGTTGGCCTTGTAAGAGAGAAGTATGCCACCACCACTTTCAGCTCCGTCATTCTGGAACAGTGACCTACTAGACGCATTGACTTCTGAATCTGCCAAATCAAGACTTAAACAAGTCTCCGTAATCATAGTGCGATTTCGATGTTGTGGCACCTGGAGTTCTCTAAGTTCGGCCAACTTACTAAGAAGACCTTGAGCGTCGGTATATAAACAAGATTGTATTTTTGATGTTAGAGGTGTGTGGGTGGATAACAAATTCGTGTTTAGTTTCAAGCCAGATGTTCGTCGGTCGGCCGCTAATCGCCTTTTGCGTGCGGCATTAGTACTTGAATTGCAGGCAAGCCGCAATGTATCACGGTGCATCCATGGTCGTGATGTTCTCTCGTGTGTCCCCTGTCCCATTAGGGGTCGCGATTGCTATATTGTCTACAACTCTGCATGATTGTGACAGCAAACCTTATATTGAGGTCGCAGGTTTCTATGAAATGTTAACAAAGAGCGGCCGTACACCTGCTTTCTTTTACCCAATCTCGGCAGGTAACCTGAAGCGATGCTTTAACCAACTATCTAGTAGGACTTATGTCATTCCATCGGAGGGTAAAACGACTTTGTGTACTTTGGACCGCTGGCTTTGTAATTTGGAAATGAAGAAATTCTCGTTAGTGATTTAGCTATAACGTCGTCCAGAGAGTGTTTCGCGGAGGTAGCACCACTCATCTCGGTCAGATTTTCGCACTTCGTAATCAGGAGAGCCCAGTAGTTTAGGAACACCATGAACAAATACTTTTGTTTGCCTTTGTTTGTAGAAGGGCCGCCATCGTTTTCTTTTTCCTTTGACCGCCCTTTGCAAAGAATATCTGGTAGTATGCGTACCCCTCTCAATGTGTTGCGACGATGAACTGCTGAGAGTAGGACTATCTCTGTCTCCACAGTTACGTTCAATGTTACTCGAAGAAATCGGAGCTCGCCGTAGTGCACGGACTTTGGGTGACGTGCTACGCGTCGTAGCCCAGTTGACGCAACCCGAACACAAACGCATCGCAGATGGAATGCCACTGGTTGTGATAATCTACCAACTTGCCCTTTATTGTGCCAGATCTGGACTCAAGAAAGTTAGTGCACACGATCGTTAACGTACTGTGGTTACACTTAGCGAAGGTCGGTTTGAGCGTCGTGGCTGGTAACTTGGATTGTTTAGCGCAGTAAAGAAGGTTGTAAAATCTACGTCGCATCGCTTGTGTTTGGTTCAGAAAATACACGTACGGGTGTCTTTTTGGGCGTTTTTATCGAGGCGATCGATGCTCATTTTACCCGGCTCTAGACTGTTGGTGTTGTGACCAACTCGCCAGTTTTGGCATCTAAGAAAGAGTTAATGGCAGTCACGCCGGTTGTAGCTTGACCATTTAAAAGGCTTAGTACTGGTCGGATTAGGTGATGCAGATGTCATTGGGCGGTTAGCATGCTTGACTTTAGAATTCCACTTAGCGACAGAGCTCTGAGTGGTTAGCTGTAGAACAATATCGGTGTTGTAAGGTTCTAAAGCCCCCGAGCTCGCCATCTGCTGGACTGTTTCAGTCAGATTTTCACACTTTTTCTAGAGCGATATTATACATTTGACCATTGGGATTGCTCAGCAGGTCGAGCAAAACCAGTACACATTAATCAGGTTGATTTTTCTCTTATATTGTAGATGACTTAAACCTGCACGGCTGGTGTGGGACGGAAAGCCGCGAAACTCACAACCAATGCCTTCTTTGTCTAGGTGTGTACAAAGCTGCTCCCCGCATTTGTCATTAAGTGGAATCAGTTCCGTTGTGGGTTGTTGCTGTAAATGGACACTGTCCTTGGCTGGTCACGTGTGGCAGAGGGCGTGATACTCGAGTTCATTGTTCCGGTCGCACGCTCCATGTGAATGAATGTGTGGATGTGTGACGAGGATGACACATGTACGCGGAGTTTAGCTAGCTACTTCAGTCACACTGATTCCTGTAGGGCAAAGCCGTTGTAATTGGATTGTAAATGACAGCGAAAATTGCCGACGATGGGCGAAAGCAATGGAAACCGCAAATTGAATCGTAGCTTCGTTAGTAATGATCCTGTGGATGTAATTCTACGACCACCGGATAGCGCGGAGAATTCTTGATCGTCACACTATCACAGCAGTGGAAAGTGTTAAGAACAACAGAGTGCCGCGTCTGGATGGAAGGACGAAGCGAACTAAAACAACGTGGATTGCACAATTCACTTTCCGCAGGAAATACCTCAGCAAACATATGCCCACTGAACACGGGGAGTTAATCCGATACCAATAAGTGTACGATTACTGCGCTAGGTGAAGCGGCAGGCGTGAAATTCTGTGACAGAGTAAAGCACACTTACTATGCGACCAGTCACGGATAGCATCTACTAGAACCAGCGCAGCGTTGGCAGGTACGCTGACTTCGATGTACCAACCGCGTGCTTGCGTCCTGAATTTATTTATTTCAGGTGATTTTTCTGTTGTATTTTGTTATTGTTTATCTTGTTAAATCATTTAGATATCTGTCTGTATAAGCTTGGTTTGCGTTACACATGTGATTAAACTCATTAACTTCTTTGTGTTTGGAGCATGTTTAAAGATATCTCTTTCTGAAATCTGAAACGTATCGCGGATTGGTTGATAACCAACTTATTTCACATGCTCATTTAGCGAACAGTTAAGTCAATATACCAGTATACTTTATTCAAGAACTACTGTTTGATATCATCACTTCAATTGATTGACTATTATTCGATATCAAGGGTGTGGCTGCGCTTGCTTTGCTTGTTGACAAAGTGCCTACTTGTCTAACACCATCCACCTCAATTACTGGCTCCAGAAGACTGTTAATGGTTGCTAGGGGGAAGGGGTGCACGGTCCTTGTGGCCTTGCTATGCTGGAAGTGTGGTTCCATGCACTCACTGTGGAGCGGACTGCGGTCCAGCCACCGCATTACGTGCGTTAGATTCCCAAATACAGCTTGCTTGTGTTTTCTTGTTCAGGAGTGTTGGCTGGCTCCGTTGATGAAACATAGCTCCAATCCACATGCCTCCCGGTCCTATTCCTTCTGTTTTACACCGGACACGGGGTGTGTGAATGGAGCTATGGATGGTGCAGCGCAAGTCATGCATGGTCCCTGAGTAAGCGCAGGTGTCTTGTGGTTGTCGTATGGAGGCCTCAGTGATAGGCACATCCGGAACTGGATGCGGTCAACAACGATTATTCTAATATATATGTGTACCTGTGGTGGGAGAGCCCATGGTGCGCTGAGTCTTATGGTGGCTAGATACTGACAGATCGTTGACCCGCTGTTCCCACTAATGTGCCGTGGGATCATGTTCGGGACGCCTCTTCGTGACAGCCGGTTGGTGGGATTTGGGTTACACACTTATTCTAGCTAGGATCCAGGACACAATTCCGCTTGGGTCGGTTCACTAAAACGTGGTGTACGGCCCACTGCCTTTCGTGTGTAGACCTCATCGAAGCATTTGGCTAAGGACCCAAGTCATTCATTCCTCAAGTTAGGGCGCCCTGCAATATCCTAGTCCAAAACCCATCCATGAATTACGCGATAATTATGCATCCATGTTGCATCGGCCTTCACGCATTGGCCTTAGGAAGTGAGTAACCTTATCTGCTGCTCACAGCCAGGTAGCTAAGCGAAACTAGTTTCCGCTGGCGCCTCCGTTCTTTTTTCCGCTGCATATCTTGTTCTCATCCCCGTTTCACCTAACTGACCACTTCCCCCAATCCAGCGCGTCACTATTCATAAGATTGCCTGCCAAACCAATCGTTTGTCTCCGCGTAAAGCGCTCAACACAGAGTGCCGAAACATGCGCACACTGCTCGAACGGAATACCAGTGAGCGTCCCGAGCGACCCACTGCACCGATAGCGATTGAACTCGCTCGCTACGGGATCCATGTTACTGCACTCAACAAGACTCGGCACGCTGACCAAGACAAGCTGCATGAGGCTGGTGCTCGTTACACATGCAACTACGTAGGAAAGGTTACCTTGGCACCACATGAACATGGGGTAGGATTTGCATCATCCGACCGCCAAAATGGCCAGCTAGTGGGAAAGCAAACTATCACTAGCGCGTGCGATACAGAGGCGGTAAGTTTGCCACTTTTTCTTCACTTATGATCCCACTATGTGTTATCTTGATGACACGAGGGATCAGTTTTACGCCCAGTTATTCTCCGTGATACGGGTTATGCCGCAAAGCGATAGTCTATTCATACTGGGTGACTTCAACTTACGGTTGGTATGACGGTTCGGTGTGGACAGACCTAATTGGTTCATATGTTATTGACAAAGCGAATAGAAATGGTGGCTGGCTGCTCTCGCCGTGCACCACTCACAGCCTGACGATCACGAACACACTCTTTGCCCTGTGTGTTAGTGATAAACTTACTTGGGCGCACCCACGGAGTTGTCACGCTAACGTGCCTGACTGTGTCATCGTAGGTCAGCTTGACATGCGTGAAGTGCGCATGACAAACGCACTGCGTGAAGCCGAATCTGGAACGGAGCACAAGTTGGGGCGGACCAAACTGTGCATGTATTATCATAAGTATATGTATTGCACTCCTTCCCTGAACCGACGGAAATATAATGTTCTTTCACTAGTAACTACTAAGAAGAGGATAGAATTGGAGAAGACAATGGCTACCCGACTCGTTGATGTCCAAGCCATAGCCTCAGTCTGCGACCTCTGGCACCGGTGACTGCTGCCGAAAAAACCATCGGAAGCGCAAGATGTGAGCGGACCGATTGGTCTGATGACAACCGTGCGACCAATGGCGCATTGGCGCCGGAGAAGAATGCTGCGTTCACTGCACATGTGGACGACCCTGGCGACTTCGAGAAGGCGAGTCACTTTTCTCATCATCGAAGCTACTGCTTCGCGAGCTCCGGGGCATCAAGAATGCATGGTGGAAGGAAAGAGCCAAGCAGGTGGAATGTTTCACCGAAAGCTGTGTATGGACCAACTTTGAAACTGCTGAGGACGCCGCTTGATTGTAGTTCAGGCGCTGCCTGTCCACATACTGCAGAAAAAATACAGAGTTGAGTGTCTCAGAGTTTGACTGAACTGCTTTGAATGGGCTGCAACAAAATGAGATGAAGATGTGTCTTACCGACACAGCGACATTAGAGGTGACGCAGAGAGCACTTGCTTAGCTGCGAACCGGTATGCGGGCCGGTTCTGACGGAAGCGCACGTGAAGTATTTAAGCACGGCAGACCTGCTTTGATAACTGCGCTGCGCTAATTTCATAAACGCGTGTAGATTGAAGAGGAAATGCCGACCGAAATTAAAGGTGCGCTTGTGCTACCACTGTACTAGAGCAAAGAAACTAAGCAATGTGGTACGAATTACCTTGGAGTCAAGTTTCTGTGGTGTGTGGACAAGGTGATCGCCCGAATCCTGTTCAACCACCTCGTCACTCATGTCTTGAAGCGAACATGACGGAAGAGCAATGTGGATTCCGTTCAAGCCACAGCCCCTTATTTATAGCGTTCGCGGCTCGTCAGCTGCAGGAGAAATATAGACAGCGACAATAGACACTACTCGTTGTTTGTTGACTTCAACATGGCATTTGATACGGTGAACCACAGGTCACTGTGGCTGGTGTTGGGTACGTTTGGTTGTCCGAGTAAGTCTGTAAGTTTAATTACAAGTCTGCACAGTGGTATGCTAGTGAGGGTGCAGCACTGCGGACAAAGTTCCGATGAATTTGAAGTTGTCTCTGGTGTGAAGCAAGACTTGTCTTAGCCCCTGCCCCGTGTAATATTTACCTCCATGTTATGATGTTTGGTGCTTTTACACCACTTTCGATTATGGTGTCGGTTTGAAACACCGTATTGATGGTGGCTTCCTGAATATTCCATGTTTCGGGGCGAGCACCGTAGTGTGTCACACAACGGTCCGTATGGCGCGGTTTTCAGACTGCTGTGCGCAGATAAGTTATAGCACATAACTTCGGCCCTCGCTGCGAAAATGACCAAATGCGGACTCACCTTCAATACAAGCAATACTGTCATTTTCAGCTATCCACGGAAATAGGATCCACGAATTCATATAGGTGATAACGTCTTGGAATCAACTTCTACTTTTTCTACTTAGGTAGTATACCTTCGACAGATCTGCAGATGATAAAGAAGCTACTTCTCCGCATATATAAGGCAGCTGCTGCGTTTGATAACTTGGAAAAGCCTGTGTGGAACAATCACCATCTTACTATTGGAACGAAACTGATGACACACAAGTTACTGGTGTTGTCTGTTCTGTTATATGGCAGCGAAACGTACACGGTGTACTGCAAGGACGTTAGATATCTACAGCGGTTTCATCAACGGTGTCTGCGACGGATTCTGCGCATCGGCTGGTGTGATATTGTTGCAGACACGGAAGTGCTACGCAACAATAGCATGTATGTATTAGAATGCATACTTCTGCTGCTGCACTTGAGGTGTCTGAGGCATGGCAGGCGCATGGTTTCGACGCGGATACTCAAGTAGTTGTTCTGTGGACAAAATATTGCAGGGAAGCGACACTTTGTAAAACCGAAGTCAAGTTAGCATGACAGCATCTGGGTGAGATCATAACTAACTTTTTTTTCAGAGGCTGAAATCAAAGGCAGTTGATCAGCACGAAGGGCTTGAGCTGATCAAGGGGGCGGTTGCTTAGGTGCAGGAGAAAGCACTGGTGCACGCAGAGGAGAAGCGCCGCATAAGCAAGCGATAGACACCGATAGATCCTAGGCTTTCAACATTGAGCGCATTGTGTACTAACGCATGCGGTCGCGAGTGCCTGAGATAAGTGGGTTTAGTAACCCACCATCATTGCTACGTTGGGCTATAATCCCAAAGACGATAAACTAACTAACAATCTAAGCTTACTTAGCGTAACGAGTTGGACGAGCGCTGCGTCTGCTTACAATCCTTTTAATAACCCAGGTCAAATAAGCGGTTGCTGGGATACATCGTTGTTGCATTGGGTCTGTAAGTGTGCCAGCGTTCTGAGAGTCCTGCATGTAGGTGTAGGTTGTTAATTGATATCCCCGGTGTTGTTGCGCCAGATGTGAATGTTGACAAGATGCCTACCTTTCTATTACGCACCACCTCCCCTATAATTACTGCACCGAAGGACGCCGCGGATTTTGCATTCAGGTGCTGAATGCTACTATTGCTTTGGGAATACTGTGTTATACGTGTTTTGTATGTGTGAATTATGCACCAATATGTTACTTTTGATGTATTTTTTCAGCTATGCGAATTTGGTGGATATGCTCTTCCTACTGTCGGAGAACTCACTATTTTCCCCAACTGTCGTCTGTGTCCGCCCTATTGAATTGGTTTCACAGCAATCTAAACGATGTGTATCAGACCACCAGCTTGACTGACAGCATTTGGATTCAGTATACAAGTGTAGATGTTGCAACGAACGAGTGCCACAGATCTGACAGTCACAATCGCAAGTACTGCTCGCCCACGGAAAGCTAAGCTGAAAACTTCCGAAAAATACGTTAGCTGTCGTGTAGACAGCTGTGCAAAATTTGTGCGATTTGGAGTATAATGCAGAAACCGTCAAAACACTTCCATTCTCCATGTGCTCGCCCTAGTCTCGGCCATATAAAAAATATAATAGTATGATCGGTTCTCTCTGGTTCTGATTTGAGTGTACGTCTCTTCCACTCGTCAGATGTATAACCGTGTCGGCGCAGAAGTGCGATAGGTTGACAAAGATTGTAGAGCAGGCAGCCGCTGTAAAAGATGTCCCACAGGAACCAGACGAAGCAGTGCCTTGAACTCGATGTTTAAGTTAAAGCTCCAATCCAGAACCGTGTAAGAGCAACGATGCAGACCTAGCCAACCCGACACTACTGGCTGTTCGTATAGATGATTTCGCCGCACATTCTTCAACAGAATCACCTGTCACACTGAACATTGTAAAAGGCCTGACAACATGCAAGTCCGTTGTTGCTTCCCATGTTAAGAAAACACCTGCCCTCGTACCCTTGCCCGCTACCAAACGAGTTACTACTACCAATACCACCACGGGACTCAGGACCCCATCATTTGTCCAACCGAAGAAAGCAGTCATTGGTCCCTCCAAAAAGGCGAACATGAAACATCGGAATATTTCTCTAACTGTTATATGCTCTAACGTAACTGAATCCGGGGCGAACTCCATACATGCTAAGATACTAAACGACCAGAAACCGTGGGATTCGTTCTATCAAATAATAGCGATTCAAGCTAAACCAGTTACTATGATGCGTCTCGTCTGTCACTCAAACTCCGCACACTAAGATGAACCGCGGTTACTCCAGATAACACTTTAGTCATGTAATGATGCAGAGGCAGTTCTATTGTCAACCACTCGCCTCCGTACCACCACATGCATTGTTCGAATTTTTCATGATGTTCCTTTGAGCGAACGCCAGCAAAGCAAACAGAATCCGGACGATTTCCGTAAACAAAAAGACGCGAAGTCTCTTTTTGTTCACGGTGTCCCTGAGCTAGAGGCCAAAGCGCATGACTAAGATGAACGGCACTTTATTCGTGAAGCGCTCTTACCAGGAAATCTTGTCACTAATTCGACATCGAGGTTTCCGCTGTCATTTAACTACAAAGGTGTGGTCCCCGATTGTTGAAGTTTCATGGCACTCCAAACTGATGACGGACATGTGATCACAATGTGGCACAAAAAGTATAAAATGCTGCTGTCCGAATACTTATCAAGCCGATAGGCACCGGGCCACAGATAGACAATGTAACACTGTGCAACAAATTACCAATACATTTCTGCCACCGTGTAGCTCAGAACGGAGACAATGCCAAAACACATCGGTAGCTAAAGGAGGACAGGTTGGTCAATTAATTGTTTGCGTGCCGAGCTCTATACAACAACCTGAACTAGCCCTATGGGCTGTGTCATCGGTTTAACAAAAAAACTGAAGGCAGCTGACCCCGCAAAGTAAGGCATAGACTCTCACCGGAAGCCAGCATTCATAAACACGCTTCTGACCAACGAGGCCCTCACCTGCTTGTATACCAATGCGCGAAGTCTTCTCAGCAAGCTTACCGGACTTTCTATTCGTCAGGCCTCCACACCTTGGAATCGAATTATTGGCACTGAAACATGGCTGAACATGAAGTTCACGGGTGCTGAGATTGCACTAGCCGGCATGACTTCCATACGAAAATACCGATCTAGCAGAGGAAGTGGTGTGCTTCTGTAATATCGATCCGACTTTCGTGGTGATATCCTAGAGGACCCAGAAATGCAATTCATCGATTCTCTTTGGTGTAGTATGGACCTGAGTTGTGGCGATTTGTATTTACTAGCAGTAGTTCACCGCTTTCCAATCTAAAACTTGGAAATGGAATACCGCCTAGCTTTTGCGATTCAGCTATTGTTGGCACGACCACACAATCAGGTCCTTCTGGTGAGGGACTTCAACCTGCACCCACTCAAATTTCCAGCATCGCACAGCAGACAATTCACGACTGATTTGCAAGAGGTGACTGCTGACGCACTGTACAACCATGTCACATTTCCCACGAGATTCCGAACAGGTGACACATCCTCTGTTTTGGAGCTTGTGCTCATTAACGAGGAAATAATGGTCAACACCGAAACCATAGACATATTACGTGGCCGTAGCGATCACGCAGTGTTGCTTATTTGTTACATCTGTGACTCGTAGTACATCAGTGAGAGCGAAGCGAAAACCTATGTCGTTACAAGTCCTTCAAGAATTCGACTGGTCCTTCCTGGCCGAGAAGTAGCCCGATGCCGCTTGGATGTTGTTCGTTATACAAGTTACTAAGCTAGTAGCAAATGCATCAGAAAGCAATGTCCTACGCGAAGACAGACACAAGAACAAACAGAATAAGCGGCATATTCAGTGCACATCCCATGTTGCAGTATAAACACGTTAACAAGCTCTGCAGAGTGCAGCGTGGGTTCCAAGTTCTATGTGCAAAAGGTGGTCTTGCGCAAACAGCAAAAGCTGCAGACAACGTACTTCGCCAACACCACATCCATACTTCCCGGAGTAAATAAACATTTCATACGCTATTGATACAGCACGCATCGCCAACACGATAAAACAACGTATCTTTCACGGCAGCCAAGGTGATGAAAAAGCTAATGTCATTGCTCGTGCAGAACTCATCCGGCGTGGACGACATCAAACCGAAGACATTTAAGACAATGGTCATTAATCCTGCGAAAACATCAGCACGGACTTTCAAAGTTGACTTAATAAAATACAGGTTCCAAAAGTGGGGAAACATGTTGTAGTCACTCTTATGTTTACAAGTGGTAAGAGTTCGGAGCCCTCGAATTACCGTCCAATCACTCTCCTCCCTGTGTAATCCAAATTAATGGAATGTATAAATGCAGAGGCGCTCATAGGATATCTTGAGAGCAACAACATCTTAGTGAAACAGCAGCACAGATTCCACCAAAATCGGTCTTGCGTTACAAAGTTGCATCTAGCCCGAGTACGTTGAACAGAGTCAGCCGATGTCAGAGTGGGTGTTCACATCATCAACCTGGACTTCTCCAAAGCGTTCGATCGCTTGGAACATCGCATTCTCCTTCACAAGCTTCGAACCTATGAAATCGGTGACTCTATACTCGGTTGAAGCGGCAACTTCCCCGCTCAACCTCAGTGGAACGTGAGAGTAAGCTGCTACATTTCCGTCTCAATTGACGTCCAATGTGGCGTGCCACAAGGATCGGTACTGAGGCCACGTTTATTAATAGTATTCATTAACCACCTTGCCAGTGTACTGCAGTCGAAATTCTTACTTTATCCGGATGAGGCAAACTATCTGGCATGACAGCAGGACAGCGTATGAGCACATGACATTGTCAAGCTATCTCGACAGGACTTATGCGTGGTAATCCGATAACCTTCTCAAGTGTAACGTGAAGAATGCAAACTCATGAGTGTACGTCATCAGCTTACCCATGAATATTGGCTTGGGGGCCAGCAGTTACAACGTGCTTCCCAGGAAAGCGACCTCCAAGTGATTGTGCTGAGCTATCTTGATTGCTCAAAACAGGCTGGAAAAACAGTAAAACAAGCCAGTCAACATCCTGGTCTCTTACGGAAAGCTTCCGAAGATTTCGTGCTATCAATCCTGCTGCAAATGCGGAAAGTCTAGGTGAGGCCGCACGTGGAATATGCGATCAAGACCTAGCGTCAATAGCTCATGTGCGACGTCGATGCATTTAAAGCTCCACAAGATAGAGCAACCAAACTCGTGAGAGGATTGTTTCAACTTTCCTACCAACGCAGACTGTGGTCCCTGAGATCGTGCAGTGGTGAATGTCGAAGTCATTGATGAGACCTCCTCATCGTTTACATAATATTGACCAACCCAATTTATTCATGTCGCAATTTGTTGCAGCTGACCCAAAATACCAACCTGAGAGACTATGATTTCAAATTGGCTCCGCACTGCAGTCAACTTGATTGCCGGCGAAACGTTTTCTCCCTCCCTGTGTCCCTTGCGTGGAACCGCTTTCCGATTCACTCAGCCTTGCCCCTACAGTAATGCTTTTCACAACATGCCCTGGAAAAGCGCTTTCCAATTTGTGATACTTTATGTAGCTCGTTTTAACCGGAGGACGTAATAACACAAGCCAAACCATTTGCTTAACGACTATCTCTGCAACGTGGCGTTGAGGATATACGCAGAAGTGTGGTAGGTGAGTAGCCTGGATGTATCTAAACTTGATTAACACCACACATCTGTCAAATGAAGCAACACACGAGTGAGCGTTGCCGTTACCATTTTTCTTTCTCACGCATTTACTGATCTCTAACAGTTCTCTACATAATTTTGTTTGTGTACATTTCGTTCCCACTTCAATCTATCGTTATGCGGCAGTGCATTTAAATCGGTAGACGCTTAAATTAACCATTTACTTATTCTGTGATCCTTTCAGTGTTAATGTTTACTCCAAGCATCTTACGGGAGTTGTCAAGTGCATGCTAATTTACCCGTGATAAATCATTATTCATTTTTGAGGAGACTGCCAGCCGTTGTTGGAGGGAACGGGTTGAACCGTCACATGAACGGTGCTATGCTCAAATAGCGGTTCCATGCATCCAGTGTGAACAGGGCAAAGACCTAAACACCGCCTTGTGTAGGTTTATTACGTATGAAATCCCGTTTAGGAATATGTCTGTCCACCCTGCTTGCTGAAGGACTGTGATCCAAATCCGTTGGGAAAAACTTGGCTCCCACCCACATACCTCATTGTCTTACTCCTTTGGGGTTTTCTCTGGATATGGGGTGTATGGATGGAGTCGAGGTTATAGCAACGCAAGGCACCTATGGTCCCTGAGTAGACTCAGTCGTCCTGGGGCTGTCATATAGAGGCTGTATTGAATGGCAATTCCGGAACGGGTTGTACATAGATGTGTCGCTGGATTCGTAAATCCGCCGCCGCATTTTTGAATATTCGACCGCATCGACAATGTGTGGAGTGATGAGTTATGCCCGTGGATTGGATATAATTATCTGAATAAGCAAACTGCAGTACATTTAGTTTGTGGCGAGTCACGACCGTGAAGTCTCAGTGCTGTTAAACAGGTGTTCGTGGTTTTATAGGGAAAATGTTTACCACGGGAAAGTTCACCACGTCCTGGAGCTCTGCCACTGAACCATTCACTGAAAGGAGGTAAATCCGAACCACCCGTCTGCCAATAAATAGGTGATTGTTCGGATAACCAGCTACTAATGACGTACGTATTAAATATGGTCTACACTTAGTAACATTGATACGAAGTGTGGAACGTATTTCGTACTAAAAAATTAGTTAACTTTACTATACGTTGCTAAGTCTTCTGAATTGAACTAGCCATTCTGTTTCCTCAAGTGACTCGGATGGCAATACGTTCCAAATGTGAGTTTACAGTGTATGATCCCGCACAAGAATGCAAACAAAGTTTATAACATTTCATGTGGTGAGCTCTTTGCAATGAATGTTCAAAAATTATCAGTACCTGCATGTTCGTATAAATCAGCATTCTCATACGTTCGTCGACTCTTTTTCTTCAACATCCATTTTTATACCGCACTGTGCTACTGCACACAATTATCCGTGGAAAAGCTTGTAACTCGAATCCGCGTCAACTAGTACTCTTTTTAGCAATGCCCTTTTAGTGCATAGATTTGCAAAGCGGTTTTGCACGAAAATTCCAGACCGAATTTGGTTGTTACTGATGGTTCACTCACAGTAGCATCCGAAATCTGATAAACTACCACAAATGACATTTATTTAATAGCATATGCAAACGAAACAATGAAGAACCCATATTCGTTGCGATAACTCAGTCCCGTTATTCGCATTCTCACAGCAGTTGCTAAACGCTTGCAATAGTTGCATCGCCACCAAACTATTCAGTTATTTGTTTAACCAGCCTACACGTTCAACTAGAATCTCGGCTGCTTTCCTCTATACTTCTGAGCAGCTGAAAGCTTCCAGTTACTTTACATTCGTTAATCGGTACTTCACAGCGTTAAAATATCACATGGTATGGTCGGAACTCAGGGTAAGAGCACATTTGTTTTCGATAATGTATCTTTTTGTTTATACAATTATACGCACATAAAGATTTG
Source organism: Dicrocoelium dendriticum (assembly GCA_944474145.2). Taxonomy (NCBI): domain Eukaryota; kingdom Metazoa; phylum Platyhelminthes; class Trematoda; order Plagiorchiida; family Dicrocoeliidae; genus Dicrocoelium; species Dicrocoelium dendriticum. The sequence continues at coordinate 26,809,698 of OX104071.1, forward strand.
CAGACACACATTACAAGTCGTTACTCCTATCGCGAGTTAATTGGATGCTGACAGTGCTGTCTGTTAAGATAACCGACTGCCTATGACCTCGCGGGTCAGAGGTCGCCAGTCGCTTGCGTCAAGTTAGTTCCAACACTCTTGTTTGTTTCTTCTAAAAACATAGTTTCGGTTTATACAGCCGAAATGCAATTGTCTCAGCAGGTTCTTGTAAACGTTAGCTGATGTAATTCGATCGGTTGGTCGGAGCCTCATAGATAATTTTGAAATTTCTAAAGAGCAAGAAGAAATCACATTTTAACAGGATATACTTACATGTTGACATGGTGCGTTATCACATAACACGACATCCTGCCTTAGCTCCATCTCCCGTTTTTGTCTAAATAGCTTCGCAGCCATTCGAGAGATAGGGGACCTGTGAATGAGCCTCTTCGAGTGGTTATCTACTCACTCTCTATTATTATGAATGCACTGACCAAATGCAAATTGCATCCCCTACTGTTGGCAACTTTGCAACCGGCCCTTACGTTTCTGGGCGCCCGAGCACGAGTATGTTTGAAGTAAACGTTAAAGTTCGCTTCATTAACCCAAATGAAAAACTTGCCATCGCTCGCAAGTTGGAGAAACTGCTAAACTAATTCCATTCATATGCCTTTGGTTCGCCCATTGTTCATTCCCTCGTGAACCTGTTCTTCTCCAATTCTATTAGTACTTGTACTCGCATTTCCCGTAGCGTAAGACTTGAGTCCTTTGAGATCCAACCCAGGATGTCATCTACGTCTTCCTCGGACAGAATCCGCTTACGACCGCGCGCCTGCGTAGTAAACAGCTCCTGTTCAAGAGAACGACGAATTCAGTCCTAGGCTGTTTGGTCTGTGACGTTGTTCACAGTTGCCACCAGCTGAAAGTTATTCCCCTTTGACGAAGGCGCCCAAAACTCTGTCACGAATGTCGGATGAGACACTCTATCGAACTCCAGAAGGCATGCCGTGGACGTTAGAATCATAGACATGTAAGCGGTTGTGCGCTTATATTCCGACTGTTCATTACTCTCAGACCGATTGTGATCCATCGTTTCGGACGTGAAAGGAACGCATACAGGCAGTAGGAGCGCTTTTTAGGTGCTGAGTTCGGAGTTAGTGCTTTGGCTTCTTTGGATGCCATAAAGAATGTAAAACGATGTATTCCAGTTGTTTTATGTTAATGCTCCCACAAATAATCATGGAAGTATATGAAAGGGAGCTTAGTTATTGCAAGTCTTTTTAGGTATTTAGCTTCAAAATTTTATGATTGACGAGGTGTTAGGTGGAGGTTTTGAAGACTGGTCGATATGGCTGGTGGAAATGTCAACTGATCAGATGGTATCCTACTGGGCACAATGGGCAAACTGGGTCATAGTACTACAAACCTCCCAACCAGTGAGCATGTAGCAGGATGTTTAAGCGATCAGGAGTAAAACCCGGTGGGAATGACTGGTAAAACTGACCTCTACCTGGTACATTGTCGCAAGAAATGCCCGAGGCTAAGGCATAGGAGATATGCAGGTTAAGCTTCTGCGTCTAAGATATAGAGAAATATTTGTGAGCAAAATGAAGATGGTAATGGATGGTGACGGTAATTCCACTGTTCTTAAGTTACACAATCTTGTTCTTCCTGTTGCTGTTACGAGGGATGTTCTGTTGCCACCTGGCAGAAGTCGGAGAACAGTAAGCGAAAGAAAACTGGCAGCAGTCGGTTTAGACAAGTGATCAGCTCAATAAGACGGTACTGTCAAGATGCATAATAGTGGTAATCTCAGCAGTCTATCAGCTACACACATAGCCAACACAAAACCATGGAGATCAGCGGATAAGGGACCGTCATCGTGTCATAATGATCGTGACATGGTAGTTGAAGGTAAGCAACACACTTCAGCTAATATGCCTCAGGGAAAATGGAACATTTTGACAAAAAGTAGAACAAAACATTTTTAGTTTGTCTTTTGCAAGACAACTTTTTCTGTTTTTGTCAGTTCCAATGTGTTGTAGTATTAAATATGTGCATCAACACAATACTGTACACAATTCTTCCACCGATTCCGGTTGCGGCCCATATCTTCAAGAGTGCCAAGCCATTGGCAGTCCTTATTATTGGATCCCCATCCTGGAAGACGTACGGGTCCAACAAATGTTAGACACGACGTCAGTGATTTCATGTGCTGCCACCAAGTGGAAGGCTTACCACCACGCGGTCGCCTCCAACCAAGTCCTTGATGAGCGAAGAGAGCGCGAAGCGGTTGACGCCCAGGTGTCATGCGTAGGACGTGACCGAGCCATCTTAACTGGCGTAACAATACCAGTTTGTTGAAGGGAATACAAACATTCCCAAGATGCGACGTCTAACGTCATTACTATTAACTCGATGTTGTCACCAAACACGAGCGATCCTCCTTAAGCAACCGTTATCTAAGGCAGAAATACGACGCATCAAGATGCATAATGCACGGAGCCGTCTGGAATATGAACTTTTCTACCTGACCGTGTTTGCCGCGTATTAGTCTTCTTTGCTTAGCTTCAGAGGTTGGCGGTATAGGGTCACTTTTAATGGACTTTGATGACTGCTACGTACGTAGTGTGTTTGCAAGACCTGTTGATTGCTCCTCGCAAGGTCATTTGATGTACGCTGGCCTGAGTCTGTCTACTGAAACTACATAGACTTTATCATTCCTATTGAGCATATGGTGTTTCGCTGTTCTAGCGATCACCTATAATGGTCCTTCGCACGGTGGCTGTAAAGGCCTGCGGACTGCATAATTTCGTAGCCACACATGTGAACAAGTTGATAGATCTTTTGTTATGTAACATTTGTTAGTTAGTGTGCGTGTGGCAGTAAAATTCAGTTCACGCATAGTTGAAAGTAACCGATGAACGAAGTTTGAGGGATCTAGTGTATTGACGTGATGTCGCATAACAGTTCCGCGGCAGAACAGCCTAAATCAGCCTTAGGTGTGGTTCGAAGGCTTTTTAAAACCAGCGGTAGGTTTTCGAACATACGGGTAGTATCAGAACATGCCATCAAAGATGTTTCAAGGTGGTAGTGGAAACTTTAGACTAACCGGTTCGCTGTCGATGGTACGCAGTTGTTCTTATTCACTTATATCCGAGAATATTGATTAATTCTCGAAAAAAACGGATTCGAATTGCGCACCGCGATCTATTGGTATGGTGCATGGAATAACATAATGTGCGATCTAATGAGTTACAAAGTTGCGTGCTACTGTCTCTGCCGAAATGTCTGACATGGATACTGCAACTGGCCAACGAGTGAAACGATGGATACAAGTAAGTAAGTATTTATATCCACTCGACGGTGGCAGCGAACCGACGGTGTCTATGCGCACATGACTGAAACGAGCATCAGGAAGGGTAACATTGCGAAGTGGTGCCTGTGTATGGCGGTGCACTTTCGAACCCTGATATGTGAGACAGTTTCTCACCATGGTTTACACGTCTTTGTTTAGTGATGGCCACACAAAACGATCATAAATGAGTTTGTGAGTTGCACGAATGCCTGGATGTGACAGACCGCGTAGTGACTCAAAGATGATTCTCTGATAGGTCGGTGGAACTACAGGTCGTGGCTTTCCTGTCGTTACGTCACACATCAGAACATCCGAAGTTTCAGGCAGCGAAATGGGTTTTGCCTGTAGATTGCTTTCTTGCAGTTGTTGAAGAAACTGCTTATTTTGATGTTGTGCTGTGGCTAGTTCTTGGAGATCAACAGTAAAATGACCAAATAGGGTGTTGATTTCCGCCCGTGATAAGGTGCCTGCTACAGCGTTGTTCGCACCGGACAAATGCCGAATGTCTCAGGTAGAATGAGAGATGTAACCTCATTGTCTAGTTGCTCGTGGGGAAAGTCGATCGGAAACGGAAGGCGATATATACGTTAACGGCTTATGTTCGGTGAATACCGTGAATGTACGTCCTTCCAAGTAATGTCGGAAATGACGCATAATGGGATGAATAGCTAAGAGTTCTCTGCTGAACGTACTATAGCGTCGTTCGGCCGGCCGTAGTTTCTTGGAGGAAAAGGCAATCGGATACAATTCACCTCTCTGTCATTGTTGTAGCCTTGCCAACATTACGCTTCTTTAGCTAGTCAGCTTCAAAGTTCTATGACCGACGATGTGTTGGGAGGACGTTTTGAATATTGGTCGATATGGCTGGTGGAAATGTCAGCTGATCAGATGACATCCTACTGGTAACGTGTTGGACAAAATGCGTGATGGTCCTACAAGCCCGTTGCACCGCCGAAGTCCATGCCTCTAAGGTTCATTCAGAGGTCTCACCCAGTCAACGGCCAGAGAGCTCATCTCCCCAGACTAACGCACCGAACCTTGGCGTCCGGCCAATGAGAACACACTTAAGGTCACGGGTTTCACGGGTTTCACGGGTTTGCGCAGAACGAGTAAGCGTAGCTTTTCGGTGGTTCTGCCTCGGGATCTTACGGCAAGGTCCTGATCTCTTCGGTAGGTACCAGATGTTGTGGTTCTCGACGCAGTAGTGGTGTTCAGCACCAGAATTCAGCGAGTTGACTGTGGGAACGTGGATACCTGGAACAAGAGAGTGGTGTAGGTAAATTCGGCAAAGTTGAATAGAAGCAAAATGATGGAAGCGCCACGTGTTAGCTTGGCAAATGGCCAGATCTTAACAACGTTGAAGACCAGCGAGGTAAGAGCCAAGCGTCTAGGCGCTGTTTGAAGGCCTCCGTATTGGGCGCTGAGACAACAGTTTCGGGGAGGGCGTTCCAAGCGAAGGCAGTACGCACACTGAAACTGTTTCTTCGGCACAGAAAGCGACTGCTACGAGTCATCAGTTTGAGTGAGTGCCCTCGAAGATGATCTGTACGGGCGCGGACCAGCAATCCTGCGTTTGGGTGTCTGTTATTAGTCAGGACGGAATAAGCTAAGATAAGGTCGCCACGAAGCCTGCGATATTTCAACGGGAAGAGGTTAAGGGCCGCCAGACGCTCCTCATACGAGAAGTGGGATAGTCCGTCCACTCTCTTAGTGGCTCTGCGCTGTACAGTTTCCAGCATGGCCTCGTCCTTCTTCAGGTACGGCGGCTGGACAAGTATGTTGTACTCCAGCAGCGGACGTACTAAAGTGCTATAGAGACGGACAAATGTCTCTCTAGGGAAAGACCCTAGTGCACGTCCAAGGAGGGCTAGGCGAACACTAGCCTTTCGCGCCAGTGTAGCTACATTGGCGCTCGGGCTCAGGTCGGCGGATATTATGGTCCCCAGGTCGCGTTCCTGGGATGTGGCTTTAAGATGCACACCGCCGATGTTGTACGGATTAGCCACACCTTGCCCAATGTGCATGACTTTGCACTTGTCGATGTTAAACGGGAGCGAATTTTTCGAGGCCCAAGAATAAGCAGCATCGATATCTGTCTGGAGAAGTGCCTGATCACTTGGCCTGCGGATAGGTCGCCATATCTTAGCGTCGTCCGCATAAAGCAGTATGTGGCTGCTGATACAGGATGGGAGGTCGTTGATAAACAAATTGAACAGCAGGGGCCCGAGGATGGATCCCTGGGGCACCCCGGTCGTTGCAGCCAGAGCGCTGGAGAGTGCGCTCTGAGAGGCCGGCGAATCGCACATTGTTTGGCAACGTTTTGAACTTTTTTGCAAACTTTCGAAATTCCTTGCAAAGTTTTGCGCATTCTTTGCAAAATTTTGGACATTACGCAACTTTGCGGGAAATGCCGCAAAGTCTCGACTGAAAACTTCCAGTTCCTTTTCATTTGTTGCGACTGTTGGTTAGTTAAGCGGTACTGTACAACGATGAAATATACAACTGTATGATCAGAAGTCAGGGTAAGCGACCATATGTTTTCAATAATGTATCCTCTGGCTTATACAGTTATACGCACAACAAGATTTGCAGACACACATTACAAGTCGTTACTCTTATGTTAAGTTAATTGGGTGCTGACAGTTCTGTCTGTTAAGATAACCGACTGCCTATGACCTCGCGGGTAAGAGGTCACCAGTCGCTTGGGTAAGGTTAGTCCCACTCTCCGTATTATCTCCTTCTGAACACATAGTTCCGGTTCATACTGCCGGATCGTAATTGCCTCAGTAGCTTCTATCAGTCACTAGCGAATGTATTTCGATCGGTTCATCGGAGCCTACTAGTCAACATTTCAAAGAATCAGCTGACTTTGTGGCGTACCTTGAGTCAGCTGGATGCGCGGCAACTGAAGAGCTGGCCGTTTTTCTGTTTTCAATTCTAAGCCCGAACGGATGGGGTTCTAACACTCTCAAATAGGTATTTGTAGTATTTGATCAATGTATTACGCTCCACAGTTGCATGCAAATGAGTAAATCCACATTAAGTTATCATGGACAGGCCTCTTATCCTTGGATTTTAATGTCACCATCGTAGTACTGGTAAAGTCGATTTATATTTGTGCTGTTGGCTAGGTACGTCTGAGTGCAAGAGAAAGAGGACGTGCTATAAGTTCCGTCGCAACCTGGCCTTTGTTTGGCAGCTTGAGGAGGGGTGGTTACGTTCTACTGTCAAAACTACCAGCTATTTCTTTGTTATATTCAATATTGGCGCTGATGAGGCCCTCCGGATAAGGATTCTCGCTTTGCACAAAGCTAATATACTCTAATTACTTTGGGCAAATGAATAATAATGATTCTTTGATTACGGAAAAAATGATGTGTTTAACTAGCCCGTGAGATGGTTGGATTGTAAATAAAATTTGAAAGGATCAACCTATAAGTAATTCATGATTTTACGCTTCTATCGATTTAAATACACTGCCGCATAACGATGGTCATCAATGGGAATGGTAAATGCAAACACTATGTAGTATAGAGATCCGTAATATTTCAGTAACTCCGTGAGAAAGAAAAATGGAAATGATAACTCTCACTCGTCTGTCGCTTTATTTGACCGATATGATGCGTTAATTCAATTCAGACACATCCATGTTACTCACCTACCACACTTCTGCGTATATCCTCAACGCCACGTTGCAGAGATAGTCGTTAAGCAAATGGTTTGGCTTGTGTTATTACGTCCTCCGGTTAAAACGAGCTACATAAAGTATCACAAATTGGAAAGCGCTTTTCCAGGGCATGTTGTGAAAAGCATTACTGTAGGGGCAAGGCTGAGTGAATCGGAAAGCGGTTCCACGCAAGGGACACAGGGAGGGAGAAAACGTTTCGCCGGCAATCAAGTTGACTGCAGTGCGGAGCCAATTTGAAATCATAGTCTCTTAGGTTGGTATTTTGGGTCAGCTGCAACAAATTGCGACATGAATAAATTGGGTTGGTCAATATTATGTAAACGATGAGGAGGTCTCATCAATGACTTCGACATTCACCACTGCACGATCTCAGGGACCACAGTCTGCGTTGGTAGGAAAGTTGAAACAATCCTCTCACGAGTTTGGTTGCTCTATCTTGTGGAGCTTTAAATGCATCGACGTCGCACATGAGCTATTGACGCTAGGTCTTGATCGCATATTCCACGTGCGGCCTCACCTAGACTTTCCGCATTTGCAGCAGGATTGATAGCACGAAATCTTCGGAAGCTTTCCGTAAGAGACCAGGATGTTGACTGGCTTGTTTTACTGTTTTTCCAGCCTGTCTCGAGCAACCAAGATAGCTCAGCACAATCACTTGGAGGTCGCTTTCTTGGGAAGCACGTTGTAACTGCTGGTCCCCAAGCCAATATTCATGGGTAAGCTGATGACGTACACTCATGAGTTTGCATTCTTCACGTTACACTTGAGAAGGTTATCGGATTACCACGCATAAGTCCTGTCGAGATAGCTTGGCAATGTCATGTGCTCATACGCTGTCCTGCTGTCATGCCAGATAGTTTGCCTCATCCGGATAAAGTAAGAATTTCGACTGCAGTACACTGGCAAGGTGGTTAATGAATACTATTAATAAACGTGGCCTCAGTACCGATCCTTGTGGCACGCCACATTGGACGTCAATTGAGACGGAAATGTAGCAGCTTACTCTCACGTTCCACTGAGGTTGAGCGGGGAGGTTGCCGCTTCAACCGAGTATAGAGTCACCGATTTCATAGGTTCGAAGCTTGTGAAGGAGAATGCGATGTTCCAAGCGATCGAACGCTTTGGAGAAGTCCAGGTTGATGATGTTTCTTGCTTACCATAACTGTCACGACAAACATTGGCTATCACTGTAAAGTGCTGAAACTGTTGGCTTTTGTGGCGTTCGATGCACGTACTGAAGTAGAGGTCAGCACTGTGAAAAGAAGGAATTGGCTAGGTGAAGTAAATAGGTGGACACGAATTTGTGAAGGCATCACTTGGTACTGCTTTTCTCGTACTTCGATATGAACGCAAACACAGGGGATAACGTCGGTTTACACTGGTTTACCTGATGTGTGTGTGTGTGGCAGAAGTGGAGTGGGCGTAATGGCTGCAGCAAATGGATTGCAATTAATTTGCAAGTTGTTCGATAAGTGGTGGTGAGGAGAAAAGTTGCCAAACTTTTGTTGAGTTTCGCACTACTTTGCCATTCCGGAAACACAAGGCACAAGTTGATGATGGTTAGTGAACGTTATAGCACTAAAAACGGTTGGGATGATGTATGACGGAAAATGAACTAATTGGTCTATACAGGCTCATGTAAGGGCTACTCTGTCAAATAAGTAAAAATTAGTAATTTCCGGAGAAGCAGGAATTATTGCGAAGAATGGCACCATCAATTATAAGTGGAAGCATTATTGCCTGTGTAAATAAAGTAACAAAATTGCGCCAGTGATTGAACTCAAAGGGAGAATTCAATTTCCCGTTTTGTGCTATCGGACAGGTGGTTTTCGAGATACGGACTCCCGAATGAAATTGTAATTTAAGTCATTCAAATGCAGCACATTATTCTTGTGTATCATTGATCAAATGTTGGTTAACGCTGAATCGGTTGTATAGATCATGTAAATTTCGAATTCAATGAGGCAGTATGCAGAACCATAGCTGAATTGCATCGGTATTTCAAAACGAGCGCGAACAACCGAGCATCTTTACTTTCTAATACACTTGGACGCAGCGGAGCCTGTGCGCAGATCAGTAGGCAGTTGTGCAAGTTTAAGTAGCAAACCTCGAATAATTGAATGGACTAATTACCTTTTCAGATTTCGTGCGTGCTCCTTTAGTATGGAAGACGAGAAACATTTCGCTATGCAGCTTAACTACCAATGAAAAGTATCCAAACAATGGTAAGGAGAAATTAGCGAAACTATCTCTGATTAGATGGTGTAACATAAAATGATAGCTAGTTCCTCAAGGAGTTCAACATGTGAATGTAACACGACGACGCATGCGTAGTGTCGACGTTCGTAGAAGTCAATTGGTTTACATTAAACTATTGCAGTTAATATTTATCGACCGCTGATAGAATAGATTGCACCGGATGGAAAGCCAACAACCGTTAAGTACAATGGTGAGCAGAATCATGTGTCACTGATCATCATATTGAGCTGCTTGTGATACTAGTTAATGGGTGGTGATGGTGGTGATGGTGCTGACTGAAATGCGTGCATCGTTTGGAGATCTTACCTGAGAGCACTATTAATCTTTCATTTGCAGACTGAAAAGACAGACACTGGCTTGGTTGCAGGTACACATTACAGGGTAACGTGGGGTGCGCATGGCACGCGTGATAAGGGTTCATGCACCATTAATCGGCTATGGTTGACTGCTTAGCCATTTGTACGGACTACATCGATATAGGCTTTGCTGCTCTGATGTTCCACCGTAGGCAGCTTTGAATGTTTGAACACAAGTGTGCGGTAAATCATAGAGGAAAAGTCCGTTTGGACACCAGATCTTCGGGTCATTTTAATGCAATCGGAAGCGACTGAACTTACATGGTTGGCGGCATCCGTGTTCGGATTTGCCTGTCACTGTGGTCAGTCACAGGGCGCCTGCGCCTACAGAGGGACCATGGATGGCTTGCGCTGCACCACCCACAGCTCCAACCACACACCCCATATACAGTGTAAACCCGAAGGAATAAGACCGGGAGGCATGTGGATGGGAGCCACGTTACATCAACGGAGCCGGCCCACACTCCTTCACAGGCAAACACAAGCACGTTGTACTTGGGGAATCAAGTGCACACAAGGCAGTGGCTGGACCGTAGTCCGCTCCACACTGAGTGCATGGAACCACTCTTCGAGCCTAGCACGGCCACAAGGACCGTGCACCCCGTCCGCTCCAGCAACGACCAATTGTCTCCTGGAGCAAGTATGGACGAGGTAGTGGGTAATAGACAGGTAGGCACCTTGTCAACATGCACACCAAGCGCAGCCACACCGGGAATATCAAGCAACAGCCAATCACCTGGAACGACAAGATGAAATAAAACAAATCCAATAATACATACAGATACGGTGGCATAACTCTTCGCTAAATTAGCACATGAAGTAAGTTGGTTAGCAATGAGTCCGCGACAAGGAAAAAATGTCCACAAGTTAGTTAAAAATGCTACAAAACGCAACAAAGTTACCGAAGAGAAGCGCAATTAATGTAATCAACCTAGCCAGTTAATAGAAGAGTGTTCAGGTAGGCAGAGCAAACCAAATAAAGTGGAATGAAATTTATTCAGCTTAAAAAGTGACTTAGTTTAAGTGTAAGTTGGTTTAGCCCAACTGCAGTGAAGAAGCATCAAGAATGCAACATCAGCCTCAGCTTGGGGCATGGGGAATTAACTCACATACATAACACATAACAAACGATGTCATGCTCGTCATTGCAGGGGTTCACCATGGGGTCTTGAATAAAACGATGCAGCTGTTTGGGAAGTGGAATACGCTGCTAGGGAATTATCGAAATTATCCATGTGCAGCTCATGTTGCCCCATGGAGTGAAGAGAACGAGTAGCAAAAAGGAATATGCCACTCTATCTGTTCTGTCCGTTTTTGTTGACGTGAAAATCAACCAGTTATGTGATCCTACTTACAACGAACGCTATCCGCTTCAAATTCACGCAAAGTTGTTAGCCGCAAAAGTTAAGGTGACTTGAGAACGTAATGGAAAATTCGGCCTTAATTTTTACTTATTTGATTTCAATCCATCACATTCTGATAAGAATCCCAGCAAATTACCTGTCAAACTTTGCTTTACGTTTCCCAAATTGTGGTTACCCTAAATGAATAGAGGGACCCATTAAATTTATTGCCCATATAAGCTGCTCAGTATTGGTTAGCATCCAACTCTGTAATTTACTGCTGCTGTGGAATACGCTCAGCAGGTTGGGGGACATGGAAACCGCCCTCTTCTCAGTGACTTTTAAAGGAGAAACTTCCAACTGCATGACTGATGCAGTAGTACTTCACTTGTGATACTGACAAAGCTGAGGATTCCGGTGAGTTTGTACTTTTAAAACGATGCACAGTGGAGCCCATTCCGATCGGAACAAAGCCTACGAGAGTAGTGCAGAATCCACAAACTTCACAGCAGAAGTATCCCGAAGACTGTTGGATATGGTCGGATGCACATTGTTGAGGGGTTCTTAGTACACATAACTGCTGGGCATCAAGTTTTCGGAGGTGTCTTGACATTCTGACTGGGTTTGGCCACGAGGCAACTTTTCCTTTGCGTCCCACGGTGCAGTTTCTCAAGTTTCTGAAAATAATCTTGCGCACCGTACCGTTTCATGCTTGCATTTCTCTCCTCAAATTTGGTTCTGACAGTTTTCCGTCTGGGAGTTGATTAGTTTATGAGCAATTATGAGATTGTATTAGTTAAACAATGTAGCAGCTATTTCACACGTGTTCTATGCATACGACACCGTTTTGTTTCCAGTTTATGACTTTAAATTTGATATGCGCCCAGACTTCTCACCCACACCTCTTGCACCAATCCGAGTGCGATAATCCAAACCACGTCGCAACAACCTTACCGCAGCCGATGACAATGACTCGAGCACAACAGCTGAACACAAGGATTCACCAATGAGATCGAGGCAAAATTAATAGCCCGTATGTTTATATAAGGAACGGAGTGGTTACTAACAGTATCCATTATTGGGTTTGCTTTCTACCAGCTACTGCTACTTCACTGCTATCAATCCCGCACTGAAGATGCCACCTCGAATGTTGGCGAAACGTCTGCAACCAAGTTGCTCAGCTCGGGGAATTCCACAACAACTGAATTTGATACATCTTGCCTTGTACTTCAAACACCTTTGGGTGAAGCCGTTTGCCTATTGGTTGTGTACCATCTGCTTGAATATGCGCTTCTCCCTCCTCCTGTTTAGCTGCAGTGGTGTTGCGCTGTAGCCAAATGCTGCTAAATATTGTCCATACACAGCTTGAATTTTATCATGTTAGTTGGCAGCTTTCGACCTACAGTAGTTAGTTTAGCTATAGGTCTACGCTGTGAACGAATAGTAGCAATTAAGTGTCGCCTACGCTGGTCTATAATATGTCCAAAACAGAACTTTCTTTCTTGTCTATGTGTTCGTTGCAAACTGGAAGCTTGGTGAGCAGCTGGTGTGAGATCGTGCATTAGTGGGGTTTGCATATCCAAAAGGTATCGTCAGTACAGTGCACTCTCAGTTTCAGCAAGACCATTAGCAATAAATCCTCCCCCTGCATTTTGATGGCGACCTCCGCAGTAGCTCTCGTTGCAGTGAAGCCTATTGGTGCACCGTTTAATTGATTCTAGTTTTCTCCAATGAATGTAAACAAGCTTGACTGATTCTTCATGAGCTCACTACTTTTCGGTGGTTTATCGTAGCTTCTGCATTCAAGTGCTGCTGAACGTTTACGCCCACATACCATGTGCTTTCGCCAGCACCGATTAAGCATCGCGACAGCCGTTGATCCACTCTAGGTCAAGTCACAGAACAGGTAACTGCGCGGATCAGCAATTGCCACATAGCTTCAAGATGGTTATTAAGTTAAGAGCAGCGTGCACACCAGAGTTGTTATTTTGATAGGACACCTGAAGTTCAGTTCCGTCGTGGTGGAACAATAGACTCAGATAGTACTACACCACTGACTGACGGTGCACCAAGTGGTGGTCACTACAACTAACGGAACACCAGATCCGGTTAAGCTAACTTACGGAGGGATTAAGTAATTCCGATTTTATATTCTGTGACAAAAATTGTCAGCTTTCCTTAGCAGTCACCCACGCTGTCACAGAACTGGTGGTATGCCAAGGGCAGAGGGGCCCACAAGATACGAGCTGAATTAATAAATCACTATACCATCCGCAGCAACCATCTGTCACTGAAACTTAAGGGATGGATTTTCGATGATTGTCTCCTAGGTAGCATGGCATTCTCTCCACGTGATCGCTTCTGCAAGCTGTGAATTGTGAGATCCTGCTAATACTGACTGCATCCCGGACAGGTGTATTTGATATCTTCGGTTACGCCAGCGGTGGAATAGGTTAAAGAAAGTTAGATAGATTTAAATAAACTCAAAGCACCTGTTGTCATCCAGTAACTTTGAGCTGTTGAACCAATGAACATTCCGAAGCAGCAGAATTAGCCGTTAAAACTTAGTAATTGCAAGTAATAAGCGTACTTCTCCTAAAAAATAATTCGGCGGGTGGAACCAGCCTTCAAAGTATAATGTTTATCAGATGATTGGATCAGTGTGTCTTACATACGCGATGAATAAACTTTGATACGGAATCAGGCAAATGATTGATCGGCTGTTGTCGGAGAACAATCAACTAACAATTCGTGATGGTCGGCTCAGCTGCATAAGCTGCGGGCTAGTTGACACAAGCCACTAGCAGTCATGGGTTCGATCCTCCTTAGAGGACCGAAGGATGCGCACCACTGACGAGCACCAACAGGGCGAAACGGCCGTCCGGTGATTTTCCGGATAGGTAGCTGAATTATCTGAATTGTCGGCCGACTGCGACGAACAAAAATACAACTAAAACGTGCTCAACTGAGAGTTCGTCGTAGCAGGTTCCAAAGCAGATAGTCGTCAAAATGCCTGGGAACGACTTAGTCTGCAGCTCCAGCCTGTTGAGCATCATCAGTAGCGCTCATGCTTCGGATCCTTTAGTATTCGAACTCATGATCACCGACGGGTGCAGTTTATTATTTCAAAATCCCTTATATATGAGTACATTAGAACAGTAGTTGTAAACCAGCGCAACCTTCAAGGGTCACAAATGCGACTACCTCTTGTCACTAAAGTCGGTTCTTCGAGGAAATGTGAGTTACCCGGCACAGATAGGTCCGCAAAGGTGATACGTTTGGTCCGCAACTCGGTTGAACAGATATTATTTGGCCGGGGTTTTTGCTTTACGTTGCTGAAATACACTTTTGCTCCGGGATTACTCTAAGTCTTCTCACTGTGTGAATCGATCATCAATACGTTTCTTTTAATGTATTTTTCCATCTGTCTTAGTTTGGTGAATATTCACAGAGTAATTTCGGAGATCTCACTGATTTTCCCAACTACCGTCTGTGTACACCACCTTGGAATTTTTCTTCAGCAATCTAACCTGTGTCAGCCATGCTGCCAGTTTGGGCAACAGCTCTTGCATTCAGCCTATTAGTGTCGACGTTACAACAAACGACATCCGCAGAACTGACAGTCGCAATGGCACGTATTGCTTGTTAACGAACAACTAAGCTTAAAACATCTGAAATAGACGTTGCTTTTCGCAATGACAGCTGTGTTAAGCTCGTGCTATTTGAGATAGAATGCAGAAATTGTGGAAAATATTTTCATCCTCGATGTTCTCCCCTTAGCCTCAGCCTATGGTTCTGCACTGAGTGTACGTCCTTTCCACTCGTCAGATGTATGAATATGTTGACACAGAAGAGCGATAGGCTGACCAAGATTTTAGAGGTAGCAATAGCCGTGATAGCTGTCCCACATGAACCAGACAAATCAGTGCCCCGAACTAGATATTCAACATCAAGCTCTAATCCAGAAACCTGCAGCCGGGCCGAACATAAGATAACCAATCAGAGTTAGCCAACTCGACACTAGCGGCTGCTCATAAAGATGCGTTCGTTACACATTCTTCAACTGAACCATCCGCTACATCGAACACTTTTAAAGGGCCGACAACCTACCCGTCCATCGTTGCTACCCACATAACAGAGGCACCACTCATGGTAACCGCGCCAGTTGTCAAACGAGTTACTACTACCCATACCACCACGAGACCCAACATCCCATTAGCTGTCCGACCGAAGAAAGCAGCCACTGGTCGCTCCATAAAGGAGAAGATGGAACCCTACCGTAATTCTCTGACTGTTATATTTTCTAATGTGACTGAATCCGAGGCGAACTTCATAGATCATAAGATACTAGAAGGCAAGAAACAGTGGGATCCCCTGTATCAACTAATAGAAGTTTAAGCTAAACCAGTCAGGATGATGCGCTTCATCTGTCAACCAAAATCTGTACACTACGGCGAACTGTGGTTACTCCAAGTAACACCTCAGCTAGGTAACAATGCAGAGGCAGTTCGCTTGTCAGCCACTCGCCTCCGTACCATCACATGCACTGTTCGAAAATTTCCGAATGTTCCTTGGAGAGAACTCCAGAAACGCAAACAACATCCGGATGAAAGAAAAATATTACGTTGTTACTCCTTCCAGCTCAGGTCATCTCCACCTGTTGCGTCAAAACCAGGACGAAATCGCGGTCATGGTGTGTCAGAGTTGGGAGGAGCAACACCGAAAAAATCCACTTTTAGGTACGGTTCTTGCGATCAGAATGACCGAGGTCTATCTCACGTGAATCGAGTTTTATATAGAGGTAGTGTGTCGCAACTCAACCACACAGGGGATTCACCAATTTCAACCTTGCAAATCCAGATGACTTCCGTAAACAACAAGACGCAAAATCTATCCTTGTTCACGGCGTCCCAGCGTTCCAGACATTAGGCAAGCTAGAGGCCAAAGCACATGACTGGGATGAATGGTGTTTCATTAGTGAAGTGCTTTCATTAGAAAACCTTATCGCTAATTCGACGTCAAAGTTGCCGCTGTCACCTAACTATAAAGCGTGTGGTCCCTGAGTAATGAAAGAACCATTGCACTCCGAAATGATAGCAGGACATGTGATCAAAATGTGGCATAAGACGTGTAAGTTGCTGCCATCCGAATACGTATCAGGGCGATAGGCATCGGACCACAGATAGACAATGTAGCACTGTGCAAAAAGCTTACCAATGCAATTCTGTCACCGTGTAGCTCAGAACGGAGACAGTGCCAAAACATACCGGCGGCTGAAGGAGGACAGGATGGCCACCTACTTATTGGCGTTGAGAGCTTTATACAACAAGCTGAACTGGCCCCAGGGCTTGTGTCATCAGTCTTACAAAAAGGCCACCGGCAGCTGACTCCGCAAGGGTCTGCGGAAACCCTCAGCGGAAACCAGCATTCACAAACACGCTTCTGACCAACGACGCCCACACCTGTTTGTATACCAATACACAAGGTATTCTCAGCAAGCTAACCGAACTTCGTATTCGTCAGGCCTCCAGCTCTTGGGACCTAGTCATGAGCACTGAAACATGGCTGAACACGGAGACCACGGATGCTGAGGTTGCGCTACCCGACATGACTTCCATACGAAACGATCGACCTAGAAGAGGAGGAGGTGGAGTGCTTCTGTAATATCGATCCGACCTGCATGTTGATATGTTTGAGGACCCAGAAATGCAATTCGTCGATTCTCTTTGATAACTCATGCACCTAATATGTGGTGATGTGCGTTTACTAGCAATAGTTAATCGCCCTGCAATGTCCAACTTTGAAATGGATTACCGCCTAGCTTCTGCGATTCAGCTATTGCTGGCATTACCATACAGTCACGCCCTTCTGGTGGGGGCCTATAACCCACATTCCATCGAAATCCTGGCATGGCACAACGAACAATTCGACTGGTTTGCAAGAGTTGATCGCCATTGTACCTCTCTACAACAATGTCACTTCTCCCAAGCTATTCCTAAGGGAGCTTGTGTTCACCAACTAGGAAGTAATGATCGAGACCGAAACCATAGACGTACTACTTGTCCGTAGCGATCACGCGATGTTACTCTTTCGTTACGTCTGTTATTCGGAGTACAACAGTGAGAACAACTTGGATTTCTGTGTAGTTACACATTGCGATATCCTGTCCAAGCTCGTCCAACAAACCGTCTGGTCCTTCCTGGCCGCGAAGCCCTCCGATGTCGCTGGGATGGTGTTTGTCACCGCTTTCACAGAGCTAGTAGCAAATGCGTCGGAAAACAAGCTCCTTCACCCGAAGCAAATGAATTCGTTTCTGAGGAGCCGTACTAATAGATGCATGGCCTTAAAGGATTCAGCATGGCACGCTTTCAAAGTCTGTCCAAGTAACCTGACCTGGGGTGCTTACACAATTCAATGAAACCACGGTGTCAGTTTGACCAGCAAAAACAAACTCCAGCATCAACGGAACTTAGCGGCGAAATTCATTACAAATGCTAAGTTGCTGTATAGACACGTCAACAAGCTCCGCAGAGAACAGCGCGTCATCCCTGTTTTACGTGCAACAGTTGGTCTGGTGCAAACTACACAAGATGCGGCCAGTGTGTTTTGCCAACACTTCATCCACACTTTCCAGAGTGAATCACCATTTCATCGGATTTCGACATAGCTCTCATCGTAACCAGAGCTAAACCACATAGTGATCACAACAACCATTGTGATACGAAGGCTAATGTCCTTACGCGTGTACAGCTCATCTGGCATGGACTAGATGGAACCGAAGGCGTTGATGACAACGGCCATGAACCTTGCCAAACAATTAACTCGGTTCTTCCAACGGTGTTAGGATGAAATGCGGTTTCGTATAATATGAAAACATTAACTAGTCACTCTTATTTAAAAAGTGGTAATCTTTCGGAGTCCTCGCAAGCATACGCCGTCAGCTTCTCTATGAATCTCGACTTGGGGACCAACAGTTACAACGTGCTTCCCAAGGAAACAACCTCGGGGGATCGTGCAGAACGACCTTGGTTGCTCGAGACAGATTGAAAAGGCATCAAAAAGTGAGAGTCAACATAATGGACAGTCACGGAGGGCTTTCGGCAATATTGAGCAATCAATGCTGAACAACAACAAATGCTGAACGCCTACGTGAGGCCTCACGTGGAATCTGCGATCCATGCCTGGCGTCCCTGGCGCAGGCGCGACGTCGATGCACTTGAAGCTCCACAACGTAGAGCGACCAAACTCGTCAGAGAACTGTTTCATTTCTCTTATCAGCACAGACTGCAGTCTTTGAGATTGTACAGTGGTGAATATCGACGTCAGCGAGGAGACCTTATCATCTTTTACTTAATATTAACGAACCCAACTCACCCATTTCGCGATCTGTTGCAGTTGAGCCGAAATAACAACCTGAGAGGTCATCAGCCCAAACTGGCTACGCACTACCGTCGATTTGATTGCCAACGAAACGGTTTCTCCCTCCGTCTGTCCCTTGCCTGGAAAGCCCTTCCGACTCGCGTTGTCCTTGTGCCTAAATGAAAGCTATTCAAAAGCACCTTGATGAAACGCTTTCAAACTTGTATTACTTGATATAGTCCGTTCCACTTGGAGGACGAGACTACGCAAACCAAACCATGTGCTTAACGGCCCTCTCCGCAACATGGCGGTGAGGATACATGCAGTATTGCCCATGTGATTGGCCGAAAAGTAGCTAAACTGGATTAACCAATCACATCTGTCAAATGAAGAAACAAAAGTGTGACAGTTTTGGATTCCTTTTTTCCTTCTCAGGCATTTACTGAATTATAACGGCAGTTTATACTATTTTGTGTGTGTACATCTCATTCCCAATTCAAACTATCGTTATGCGGTAGTGCATTTAAATCGGTAGACGCGTAAAATAACCATTTCCTTATTCGATGGTCCTTTTACCGTTAGTGTTTACTCCAAACATCCTAGGGGAATGTTCAAGCACATGTTTTCTATCTGTGATAAATCATTGTTGATTGTTCACTGAAGCAACACACTAGTGAGCGTTGTCGTTCTTTCGTTATTTTTCACGCATTTACTTAACTATAACGGCAGTTTACAGTATTTTGTGTGTGTGCATCCCATTTCGATTCCAAATTTTCATTATGCATTGGTGTCTGCAAATCAGTAGGTGATTAAAATAACAATGTACTTATTCGTTGAACCTTTCCATTTTCATTTTTACTCCAACCATCCTACTGGACTTGTCAAGCGCATGCTATGTACCAGTGCTAAATCATTGCTCATTGTTCATTGTACGACACAATTGGGTTAGTATAGATATTTCCACGTCGAGCGAGCGACAGGGAGACTCACAGTAGCGTAAGACCAGCGTCAATTTGATGCGCATTTACGGTGATGGATGATTATAGCTGGTGTGTCCAGCGCCCGAGGCTGTTATATTCCCCGCTAGTTGACCGTCTGTTTTGCTCTTTGAGTTCAACTTTTTTCAATCCAGTCACACAACGGATGTTTCAAATGCCCCTCCATTTAATTATTAAGCGTTGCGCCAAGCGTTTCCCTTCGTGACTTGTTGCCTCAAGGAGAAGAGGTTTCAAGTAACGTCCCGATGGTCCCAGGTTCGAGATCTGCTACATCTACCTGATGTCGTCAAACAAGCTTGAAATGCGTAGTGGAGGGCAGCGTTCTGGAGCGGACAACACCCACTTTGCATACGCTTAAGCTAAGAGCTTCCTGATGGAATTGGGCAAGGTTCGCTTCTTTGTGAATCGCAGTCCACATTGAGATGGTGCGTCGCAATTCAATCGCACCTGGTATATTGCAATTTGACCCTCCAAACATAATTTTGCTATGATTATCTCACCAAATTTTTGAATGACCGACTCCTAATTCTCACGGTCCTTAACTTGTTGCAGCACATTATCGTTGACACTCGGTGTGGTTCTCTCTGATACATACAAAAAATAACAATGAGCGACAAAACATGGATTGTTCACCCAAATGCACTTGCGCATGCAAATAGTCCATTGGTCTTATGCATTTTGGGGTCAATGGATTGCTTTCTGCCCTTCATGTTCAAAGGGACTGGCGTTTACACAGCAATTTGAGCCCCGACCGGCGAATGGATTGCCTAGAATATATTGCCTTGACATCCTCTAACACCGCGTCGCAAAAATGGCCTCTCAAGAACAGACGCCAATTCAGTACCAAAATAAGCAAACACTGGCACGTTTGGCACACGAAACTCATGGAAATATGTTGTTCATGCAGTTTTACAAACAACGATGTTTATGGGTTGATGAGGTTTCTTTTTTGACTCTGTTAACCAAACGACGAGGAAGTCACTTTGACGCACAATTACATTAGCCAATCATCGTCCAAACTCGAATCTGTTTGCTTCGTTCCCGTTGGTCGCCTGATCTGTCCTATGCATCTGTTTGTATACTTGAATAGGACGAACACATCACACCATGTCAAAGGTCAATCCTTCCGAGATCACCAGGTTAATCATTAAAGTTGTGTTAATGGTTGCTGGCTCACCAAGTTTTCACAAGAGACTAGTTTAACTGGGTAATAAAAGTAGGGGAGTGGAATGAGGGGACTTATATAACTGCGTAGCTTTATCATTAAAAAGCAAAGTAGTTTTCTTGATGGGTAGTCCAGGTAAATTTGCTCTCCATAGATAAAGTCCACTGTTGATTTTTGGTTGCGCTACTGATAAAGCAGATGTCGTCGAGTTTCTACGAACCCAATCGCAGAAACAGCTTAGTTAATCCCATGTAAATAATGCCAACGTGTTCCGCTGTTTCTTCGGTGTCTAAGCGGATGGAGCCATGTATTAATCATTGTTCTATTGAGTGCTAAACTACAAGAATTTCCGCTGATAGTCGGATCATCAGACAGCCGGCTACAATCATGTTAACAATGAACAATGAATATATCCGGGTTCAGAGGCGTTGCTTTACAAGTCCCACTGGATAGTTGGTGGGGATATCAACATAAAAATGATGATGATAAGGATAGTAACATAGTTTATACTTTAAATATGAAAATAAGGACTTATCGTTTGCTCAGCTGTAGTCCTGTGATCCTCTTAGATTCACAGCATCCACAGTTAACAACAAATAATTACATGGTAAACTCCAGATTTAGGTGGAGATGTAATGTTAAGTGACAAAGTGTAAGTGGATGAGTACTTCGTCCAACCGTCTTTTAAATATTGTTAGTGTCGGTGCAGAGACGACCGATTCTGGGAGAGCATTCCACGGGTGACAGGCACGAATGGAAAGAAATTTCTGCGGCACTCCAGACGACTGTATTGTTCTGCGTGTTTTAATGAGTGGACCCTCAGGTTCGTATTGCTGCTGAGTTGCATTAAGGGGCGATACACCTGATGTGGGTCTCGCAGAATCAAGTATGCCATAAGCAGGTCGCCTCGTAGTCTGCGGTAGCTTCCACTGAACAATCCCAGTCGTTGCAGCCTCTCCTGGTAGGAAAGATTGCTCATTTTAATTACGTTCTTAGATGTCCGGCGTTGTGGCTGCTCCAGTGCGTTATGGTCATGTTTCTGCCATGGATGCCAGGCTTGAGTTACATATTCGACATGGGGGCGAACAAACGCACTGAGCATTTGTCGAAATATGAAGCCGTTTACTTGTCCAAACGCCCGCCTCAACAGCCTCACGTGTTGGTTCCCGGTCTTCAGGGCTTTTTTGGATTGCATGGAGCAACCCAAGTCATCTTGAACCAGGACACCCAAGTCACGTTCGAGAGTTGATTGTTGTAGTATATTCGTTCTGAGTCGGTATGAGTAGCTGCTCTGGTGTTGGATGGAAAGCACCTTGCATTTACTGACGTTGAAATGCAATACACTGTATCTAAGTCACTCTGAAGCACATGTTGGTCGGCGTTCACTTGGATCCTGCGCCAGATCTTGATATCGTCGGCAAACATTAGGAAGTTTGAAGCGATTCCCTATGCAAAGTCATTAATAAACGCCAAAAACAAACGTGGACCTAGAACTGAGCCGTGCGGCACACCACACTCGACTTGTATGGTGTGCAATAAAGAACTCCGAACTCTGACCACTAATTACCGTTGAAGTAGAAAGTTGGCGATCCAGCTTAAAAGAGAGTCTCCGATCCCGTAATGCTGCAGCTTGGATAGTAGTATCCGATGGTCTGGACGATCGAAAGCCTTGGAAAAATCCAGGTAGATCACATCAACACCTTCTCCAGCGTCAGCTGCCTCGGTCCAACTATTGCGTGCAATTAGTAAATTCGTTGTACATGACCGCTGTCGACGGAAACCGTGCTGTTCAGGAGTGATGAGGTTGCAGTTTTCCAGATAGCACACAAGTGCATCGGCAACTATGGATTCCATGACCTTGGAGTATAGGAAGATAAGTTACTTGGCGGTAGTTGGAGGGATCAGTTTTGCTTCCACCTTTGTGAATGGGGGTTATTATTTCAAGCTTCCACATGGCGATAACTTGTTTCTGGTCTAAGCAGCGCTGGAAAAACTGAGCTAAAGGTCCTGCCAATTGGTTTGCTGCTGCTCCCAATGCCTCTGGACGAATGGTGTCGACACACGGCGAGCTGCATTTGCGTAGAGAAGTCAACTTTTGCAATACAGCTTCGGCGGTCAAATTGATGTGGGTTAGTCCTGGTGAGCAGAATACAAAGCTTGGTAGATCGCTTGGTGACAAGACTCTTTGAAACGGGGGGGCGTATTGCATCTGCAACGCGTTTGCAGCTTCCATAGACGTTCTTGTTGGCCGTTAGCCGTCTTGAGTGGAGGAAATCCTTGCCTCACCTTTCGTAGGCTATTAAAGTGCTTGTACAGCAGTTTGTGATTAGCACTGAAGGCTTTGCGATTTTCTGCTGATAGGCGGCTTTGTCTTCTCTTAACAGTTGAGTGCAGTGGTTATGTTGGGCTACGTAGTTGTCCCAATTTTCTGGTGCTGGAGCTTCTCTGTACGCTCGCCATGCTGTGTTGCGTACTGTCATCCATATTCGAATTCTGCTCCTAACGAACGAAACTGAGTTGCACTTATTGCAAGCTTTTATCTCTGAAGCCTGTGCAATCAGCTGACTGAAGTATTGGAAGAACTCGAGCCAGGCGACTTCCGGGGTTTCTTCTTCGAGGAAAGACCAAGTTGTGGGGCTGCCTAGCTAGGCGAGCCGGTCGTAACTTGTGATGGTTCACACAGTCTCATCCTTATCATTCAGATATACTGCATAG
The DNA here is from genome assembly GCA_944474145.2 of Dicrocoelium dendriticum. Classification (NCBI taxonomy): domain Eukaryota; kingdom Metazoa; phylum Platyhelminthes; class Trematoda; order Plagiorchiida; family Dicrocoeliidae; genus Dicrocoelium; species Dicrocoelium dendriticum. The sequence continues at coordinate 26,832,918 of OX104071.1, forward strand.
CAGACGAAGTTGAAACTGTTGACTGCGTGATCACTTCGGCCCAACGGGCAGTCTAAAACCAACGCATCAATCATATGCTCCTCGTTGGTAAGTACAAGATCCAGCACAGATGGCCTGTTGTCAGTTCTGTACCGAGTGGGCAAAGTGATGTAATCGTAAAGAGGAACAGTAGTTACTAGTTCTTGTAGATCGGTTATGAATTGTTCTCCGATCGTGGCAGGGGCTTCTAAACAGTGTACGTTGAAATCACCCATGATAAGAATGTGAGTGTACTTTTGTTTTAAACTGCATCTTAAAGCAGCTGCTAGGTGGTAGTCGGTTTCGGGTGTTGAGTTAGGGGCGCTGCAACCAGCGCCAAAGAGAGTCGGGGAACTGCGAGTCTGAATCCTCCACGGCTTCGCACTGTATGTCGTTTCGGTAATACAGGATTACCCCTCCTCGTTTTGTGAGCGTGTCGTTCCGGATCAGCGACATGCCCGGTAGCGAAAATTCCGTGTCCGTCATTCCCGTGTGCAACCATGTCTCGGTGATACCAATGACATCATACGAGCCGGAAGCTTGGCGATCTTTTAGGTTAGCCAGTTTGTTAGCAAGACCCTGAGCATTTGTATACAAGCAGGCCAGTTTCTCGGTCTCTAGGAACCCGCAGAGAGGTGAAGCTGTCAAGTGCGGGAGAATGCCTACCGATAGGAAGTCGGCAATTACTCGTTTTTTTGATGGGTCAATGATGCCTCGTTTGCAACTTGATTCGGCCAAGGCGAGTCCCAGCCTTGGTTTAAACCTACGTCAGAGTCAATTAAAGCAGCAGTCAAGTTACGCTTCTTTACATTCGTCAGTATGCTTGCTGCTTCAGTTGCTTTAATATTTGTGTTGTGCAAAGTGTTTGCGACCTTTAACCGAATTTCGGAAGGAAAATATTTCTCATTTCTCCGCCATCGATCCAAAACATCCTTTGCTTGTTGCTCTGACTGAACCACAAGTTTTAGGATTTTAGGGCCGCATCCTCTATAATTCAGTGAGAGAGGTATCCTGGCACGCGATAGTGTCACAAGATAAGTAACCTACTGTGAAGCTAATGGAGATATAGTTGGCACAATTTCAACAGTCCGTAGTCTATGAATACTAGGGGTTCAGCAAATGTATTTCCTACAGGCGAATACACTGTAACAGTCCCTTTTTGTATCCAAGCTCAATAGATTTGGTTATTGGGTGTTATCAGGTGGTACAAATCATCCAGCAGTGAAGTATTCACCGACAACATCGGAACATTCGTAGTATTCTTCAATATTCTTACTGCTGTTTCAATCAGTCTACCCATGGACCGGCGTTGCAAAGATAGGTTTTATTGAGTAAAGCTCGCTTCGCCAGAAATCTGGTTCAACCGCGGGTACACACGTCAATGACAACGTATGTGAGATGTACGCATCCGTGCTCTACTTCGTGCTCTGATGACGGTTGCGTGCTCTCTGTTTAGTCACCTCCACTCATGTTTATAACTGATACAACGTTTTGAAAATGGATTAGCTAACATCAATTTATATCACCTTGTATAACTTACATTCGCGTTGCACTGCCAATTGGGTAACTGCGTGAGCTGTAACATTCACTTTGATAGATTAATCCGATTGCCGACACGCGTTGAATGCTGCTTATCGAGGCCTATGAAAGGTTTCACTTTTATTTTTAGACCAGCTTTTCATGTCGACATATTGCAAACGAACACGTGTGCAGCAGTCTTTTCCGGCGTCTGGTTGTTACATTCAATGGCAAGGTTATTCTGATCTACAAATGTTTAAGACGAGCGACCGAGGAGTAGGCAATTTAATTCCGCTTCATAGGTTAAAATGTTTTATTCGTTATCCGGTCAATCATACGAAGGGACTAAGCTCGAAGGATAAAAACGACAACTTGCGTTCGACGTTAGTGCGATTATCACTTGAAAATCCTCCCTTCGAATCACTCAGAAGCCCAGCAGAGAGCAATTTCCCTTGGCCCCGGTCCTTCTATTATAAAGGACCCTGCAACATAATGGAATGCAGCATCTATTTACGTAGCACCTTAGCAGATTCTTTGAAGCGTGTGAAATAAACATCAATCATTCCAAGCGTACCAGCTCACTTATCTCGCTTACAAATACTGTCCTGTCACCGCTAAAAGTGGTTTGCACGTTGAAAGCTACAACCATTGTTGCACGTGACAATGTTAGCTTCAGTTGTAAAAACCCTTGTTTACTGCACGTACCATTCTCCATGAAAATCGGTGGGAATTGGCCTCTTCTGTCCGGGTCTATCAGATGCCATCAGCTCATCAACCGACAATGCCCGCAGAGCATTGATCATATCTACTGGCATCGGTGTTGGTCATTTTCAGGTGCTGCTTATTTGCTGTGCTCGTTAGATCAATATATATGTGTCAATTAGTCGGCTTGACTAAATTACTTGCTGCATATACCCATAAGTTGTTTTTCTCACCAAAGAAGGAACCGTCTAACTATTGAGAAAAGCTAAGATTGGTCGCGGATGGGTGATAATGATCCTTCTCAGTCATAAGTTTGCGATCCACGCTACTTCTTTCAAACATGGAAAATGCCGCCCTGCAAATACACTGACATCCAAAGCGTTTTCAAAAAATTATCCGCTGGATCACATCATGAGTACGGGGACCTGGTAAAGTTTTAAGATTACTAATTTTCAGCTCAGGGTCTGAAAATACGTTAAAGAGCGATTCAGTATTTATGGTTCGGAGTAAGAAGGATGTAAATTAATTTATGAAAGTTTCGTTGTACCAACGTTTCATGCTTAAATTAAGAGCTACCTTACGCCACGACTACAATATGACATAGAACTACGTAGGCCAAACAATAAGGAAACATTCTAAAAGAGGTTAAATACACCACCGAACCCACAAAACCGCTTACGAAGCATCCTAGTTCACAGCGTGCTTCGTTAAAGAAAAATGTAACATTAACTGAAGCAAAACCGTGACTCTAATCCACGGAAAAACATGACAAGCCTGGTTCTAACGAGGAAATCGATAAACTCGCGCACTGAGATCGACTATGTCCACCAACAGCTCAGATAGAAGGATATCAAGTGGCGTGAAAATGCACGCTTAAAACAAGTGCAAGCTACAGTACTACCTACTACTTCGTAGCTGCCTTCACTAACAATATGGCCTTTTAATCCAAGAGTCTGCGAGGATTCACCCCAAATTGCAGCAACCCTTATGGTGACCAACGTAAACTGCTCAAAGTGTGTCCAGTACAGCATCCGATAACCAATCCGCATGTGGTTTGATTAATAGCACTGGAAATGTAGGTAAGTAACAGCCTGCTATCCTGCTGCATCCATCACAAATTCGTATAAATCACAACTCCTGCTAGCAAGGCGATTGATAATTGTATTATTGTTAAAAGTCTCACCACTACTACGCATTGACGATGTCAATGCTATTTGTGACGAGGAGTCTGCAAAAGAAATGCTCAGATTGTTAAGCGTACCAACCTCTCAACATTCAATCTGAAGCACAAATATTACAACATTGCAAATCCGAAAATTCCCAGGCAAGAGGTATATGTTTCATTGATAAGAGTGATTATATGTATATAGACGTCATATATTTAGTGTTTTCATGCATTATAGAAGTTTTTTCAATAAGTACTTTCTAACTCGCTTCTGGTTACAGAGGCTGGATTTCAGTAACAGTTCAGCAGCACACAACCACTCACCACATAGGATCTCGGGATATGGCGAATGATCAAGAGACCGTGTGACCACGAAGGGTTTAGTATGATCTTGATGCGAGTCTGTATTGGTCAGCTCAGAATATCGTGCGAACCAGTGTAGAAAAGTCTGGTTGTTCAAGTGTGTCACACACATGTCTACTTTTCTGAGCTGGAGACACACAATTCCTTTCAATTTCAATCTAAGTAAGAGACTTGTGCACGCGAGAAGACGTATATTCAGCTGATACAAACACGCATTCAGCACTGCGAAAGGAAGACACAAAACGTTAACAAGCAGAAAACACAGCAATATTCCTACGAAACAAATTTATTTGTAAGCTCCAAATGAAGTGAGATTTGGTTGCATAAAAACCGCGCAAAAATAGATTTAAGCGGTGGACTACATGCGCTTTAAGATTCGTTAAGAGTAGCGCCTCGCTGCCGTGTAGAATATATTGAATGCGTCATTAGTCCGAATCCGATGGGCGGTATTAAGCAAAAAGGCAGGGCAGTGCTCTACTATCCGCCTAGATAGACTCCTGGTCGTATGCCCAAGATAACTTGCACCACAGGTGCAGGTAAATTGATATGGAACAAAATATTCGGAACAACTCGGCATTCTATCTTTGAGGCGTTGCGTGAAGAGCGGAACAGTTTCAGCAAGTATATGAACTTTAGCGGCCGGATATGTCTTGCTCACAGCCAGTGATAGTCTCCTATTCAGTAAGTCGAAAGCGATTTCATCTTTGAAAGGAACTGAGAAGTAGACATCCTTTTTTCTTGCAGTGGGTATCGCGTTAATTTGATCAGTAACAGAGGAATGCTTTTTGATAAACGTCGCGAAATACCCGTTGCTCTGTAAGGTCTTTTGAATAAACTCCAGTTCCGCTTCTAGCGTATCTGGACTGCAAAATTCTTGCGGCTCGATAGTGCAGACAACGCACGAGGTTTCCCTTGTACTTACTGGGTACAGAACTAAGAAAGTGCATGTACTGACCAATCCAGGTTGTCTTACGGAAGATGCTTCGTTCGAGTGAGCCATCGGTTCGACTGAATCAATTTCCCAAAACTTACTAGAAGACTCTGAGGCGCAGTCATGTGCGTCCGATCACGAAGTCATTAAACCGTCATGCTTGCAACGTTCTGGAATCTATTCATTCACAAATTCCGGAGTTAGAACGACTCCGTTCACATTATCAGTCATCCTTGGATGAACTTAGCGCAGACACAGGTAACTCTTTTGACATCCAAGTACAAACTGTGTATGTGTGATAAAACCTTGGAGAGGAAATACACAGTGTTGCTGTAAAGTCTGGAACTTAACATTCCCGAATCGAAATAACCATTGCACACAGAACGATACGTGCACAATCTTGCTAGTGTGCAATTAAACAAATGGCAATTGGAAGCAATCGCACTGGGGCCGAAATTTTGTGTGTCACAACCACGCAGCGGGCAAATTCATTTACAGGCACAATTCGAAGGTTTAATGCAACAACTCACTGACTTGACTCTCATGTCTGCCCTCTGCAGAGATACTTTCAAATGCCCTTTAGTACACCCTTCTCAGCAGTACCTGAGCTACAAGCCACAATTCTCGAAGATGATCACTAATGCGCATCGGAAAGCTGTAAAGGAATTAACATCTACTCCTGACATTGTGCTAACTCGGCCGAATAACTGGTCGAGTTGGGTGCTGGTGGATAGGTCCGGCTACATGGATAGGATGCATGTCATTTTGCATGATACGAGAAAATTCAGACTTGATTCGATACAAAAGGACAGCATGATACAAGATTAAACCAAACTCATCAAATCACTAAAGGAGCTGCAATGCTGTAAATATATTGATACCGGCGCGTTCGAGAGACTAACCCCGTGTGGATCGCATCCACCTCGTCTGTACGGATTATCGAAAGCTCATAAGCCAAACGTGCCACTGCATCCGATCACCAATATGTTTGGCTCCTCCGTGCACTCAGTTGCTAAATGGCTTTTAGGATTACTTGAGCCGCTACGCAAGAAATTATCAGTCCATACTGTGCGTGATTCATTTGAGTCTGTTAAACAATTTGAAGATTTCAATGTGAAAGACAAATTGCTGCTTTCGTTTGACGTAGAATCGCTTTTCACAAATGTTCCTTTTCTTGAAACCGTAAAATATTTGCGACTATATAGTCGATAATAACATTGCTACTGAAATCCCTGTGCAAAATATAAAAGACCTAATCTTACGCGGTGCCTTTAACAAGCAGTTCTTATTCAACGGAAAGCACTTTAGACAAATAGATGGAGTTGCAATGCGGTCGCCGTTACGGCTGCTACTTGCCGATTTCTCCCTCGCAAAAGTCGAGCGTGGCCCTTTCCGGCACCGCATCAATTCTCTTCATCTATATCGGCTTTATATGGATGATACATTCATCATGTGTGATTCCAACATCAATCCCGCTCAGTTACTGGGCCAGTTTAACTACGCACATCCATCAGTAAAATTCATTTCCGAGATGGAGAATGACAGTGAACTTCCGTTTTTGGATGTTTTGTTGGGACGTCGAACTGATGGCTCACTCGAACGAAGCATCTTCCGTAAGACAACCTGGATTGGTCAGTACATGCACTTTCTTAGTTCTGTACCCAGTAAGTACAAGAGAAACCTCATGCGTTGTCTGCACTATCGGGCTGCAAGTAGTTGCAGTTTAGAAACACTAGAAGCGGAACTGGAGTTTATTCAAAAGACGCTGCAGAACAACGGGTATTTCGCGACGTTTATCAAAAAGGATTCCGCTGTTGCCGGTCAAAGTTACGCGATACGGACTGCAAGAACGAAGGATGTTTGCGTCCTAGTTCTTTTCAAAGATGATATCGTTTTCGATTTACTGAATAGAAGAATATCACTGGCTGTGAGCAAGACATATCCGGCCGCTAAAGTTCATATATTTGCTGAAACTGTTCCACTCGTCACGCAAAGTCTAAAAGATAGAATACCGGCTTGTTCGGAATATTTTGTTCTATATCAAGTTACCTGCACCTGTGGTGAAAGTTACCTCGGGCATGCGACCAGGCTCTAACTAGGCGGATATTGGAGCGCTGCCCTTCTTCTTTGGGACATGGTATTTTCAAGAGTATCCGCAGCTTGATCCTCGAATATCTGCTTATTACCGGTGATGGCATTTAATTTAGGATAATTGGTTTGCGCATGGACCATCGTTAATTGATCTGTAGTTTGGCCTATTTTGGAATTTGATATACAGTCCAACAGGTGACCATAAACGGAGTGACTTAATTCAACGAATATTTCTGAAGCAAATCTGTCGCATGAACTAAAATGTGTAGATACGTTTATGTCAACAAAGGAAGGCTTTTGATTATGACTACATTAGGACAAATTTGTCAATGACCACTCTATTATTCTGATATTCTTCCTTAGGAAATTGATAAATGTCACAGGAGAGCAATTGTACCAGTGAGATAAGACACAAGTGGTGATAAATCGCATTACTAAGTAACGGGGGACAGCGAAGAATCACAAACGAGCAGCGTAGAGTTATAGCCTCTCACTTTCTCTAAAACCTTCATTCAAATGGAGTGACTCTGATAAAGCACTGCTGCGTGTAACACCTAGCTGCTTTACCGCATGCAGTATAGTCCTCAGCAATGCGACTTATTCTTTTAAGAACGCAAGGTGATAATGGAGTTGCTTCTTGTAGCAAACATATGAACCACGTGCATCAACAACTATCAGACATCAACAGCAACAGTACACCAGCCATTTGAACTGACGCTTCGCTGCCATACAACCATGATGACCCATGGAATAAAGAATAATAAAACAGAGAGACAAGGGGACTTACCTGAAAACCTTAGTGCCCTGAGCAATTATTCAAGTTCAAGGCGCCTACGCCTTGTATTAACAACATATCGTCACAAGCAGCTGGCTATCATGTAAAGGCGGCATCGGTGAGACAACTTCCTTGCGGCTTTCACTACCCCGCGTCATAATCAGCCATTACCCCGCAGATATCTCAGTACCAAAGAAAATTCAAACAGGCAGTCCGACGGGGAGACGGTAGCACACGCGCCACTAGTGTCGGCTGCGAGCCAAGTTCTCTAAAGTCTCGAGGCAATCCCTATGCGGGTCATGTACACTCCAGCCCTGAAGGCTAGACGGACCAACGGCACCCAGTTTGGTCGTCAACGACTGCACTTCCCGATGCCAAGTTAACATTTTTCCACCACAAGTCTTGCGTCACCCTACACCTGGCAGACTAAACAAGGCCCTCCTAGGTAAGCGGTGACCAGGCATACGTATTACGTGCCCAAGCCAACGCAATTTATTCAGTGCTATCTGTTGTTCAAACGAACTAACTTGGTTACCACGGCCTAGTTCTCGCCTACGCACATCATCCTTACGGACACGCTGGTGCCACCCGACATCAGCAATGCATCGCAGACAACGATGATCAAAGACTTGAAGGCGCCTCAGATCTTCAGACCGAAGGGACCAAATCTCACTATCATAGAGCAGGACGTTCCTCACTGTGGCCACCTCAATATCGTCGAAAGCAAGACGATATCGTCTGCATAGACAAGACAAACTAACTTTTCGCCAGTCAGGACTTCAACACCTACATCCTGATATTCCTTAAGAGAACACACCATGATTGAGTCCACGAAGAAAGTGAATAGAAATGGGCAATTGTGGCAACCCTGACGAACGCTACTTGTGGTCGGAAAGCCATCCGACAGGTCACCGTAGACCCTAACGCGGCCTGTAGTGTTCGAGTATAGAGCACGTAGGATGTTCACATATTTCGTGGGAACACATTTCCGCGCAAGTATTTCGAACAGAATGCATCAATCGATTGCTTCGGACGCACTCTTGATTTCGAGGAACACAGATATTGTCGGTCTTTGATATGCGTGGCGCTGCTCTAGCACCTGCTACAAAGTGAATATGCGGGAACACATTTCCGCGCAATTATTTCGAACAGAATGCATCGATCGATTTATTCGGACGCACTCTTGATATCGAGGAACACAGATATTGTCGGTCTTTGATATGCGTGGCGCTGCTCTAGCACCTGCTACAAAGTGAATATGCGGTGTATCCAACTTGGTCCAGGGCAGAAACCTGCGTGCTCTTCACGAATCCGAGATTCCCGTCCCACAGTGAGGGTACGAACGAGAATCGAGGTCAGTAATTTTGTCACAACTGGCGGTAGGCTAATATCCCTGTGGTTAGAACAGTCTGTGTGACTGCCGTTCTTGTACATTGCCACTATAATGAATTCACTCCAGTTAGCCGGGACACTTTCTTCCTTAAAGATGCGTTCGAATAGGGAGGTCAGTGCTTTGCGGAGGACCTCACCTCCATCCTTCAATATTGTAAGTTGGAAGGAAACCAGGGCAGAAGCATGAAAACGACTGAGGTCTGTGTTCGCGTTTCGGACTTCAGCCTCCGATGGAGCATCTAACCTAACCGTCCAAGGCACATCCTGTATCAATTGAGTAGGAAGAGATCCGGGAGCAGGGGGTCAATTGAATTGATCTTGAAAGTGACCCGCTCAAAGAGCCATACGGCGCTCCTTATTGAGTATCTGCGCATCCGCACTCTCTTGACTGTCTCATTGACGCGTATTGCACTGGGACCAGTGGTACGGATCAGCTAGAAGAGCTTACGGTAATAACTTACTGCTTCTGCCTGCTCCATTTCTTGAGTCCTACTGGTCAACCGGGTTTACTTGTCAGCAAGCAGGCTCCGCTTTTGTTCGCGCCTAACAGTCCGTCTGGTCAGATTGTGTTTAGAGCCAGCCGGAAGGTTTCTTTTGGATTCCAACAGTTTTACCGACCTCTCGGATATACAATGACTGGTGCTGTGACGGTTGATAGTGCCACAAGCAGATGCTGCTGCGTCGTGCATGGCGGCCGCGCTCCTATTCCACTGAAGCTCAGTGTCATTAGGACAAGTGCGCAATAGTTCGGTACGCAGTGCGTGTTGTTAGGCTTGTCTGACATGGGGTGGAGACAATTTCTCAGTTGCCAATCGGGTGAGACGCTTGGTGCGCCTCGCGGTAAAGTTCATGGAGAAACGGCATCTTATCAAGGCATGATCAGAGTCGACGCAAGTATTCCAGTACGATTGGCAGTCCAGAATGTAACCACGTCACCTGTAAGTTATGGCAAAATGGTCAAATGGGACCATCGCTGGCCAGCTACAGGAGAACGCCAAGTAGCACTTCGGCGCCCACTGTGTCTAAAAGCAGTACTATTAAGTAACAGCTGCTATTCGTCATACTTTAGCAGTGGACGCTCGCCGTTGTCAATCCGTTCGGCGTTAAGCCCGTAATTATCACCCAGCTGAACTTTGAAAGAGCTCAGACGTCCTACTTGTGCGTTCATATCTCCTGCGTATTAGCGAGTTCAGTTCGGGAGAGAAGGTGTCCTTGGCTACATCAAAACAGCAGTCAGTAGGAAGATAAGCGGAAACCATAAACAAACAGCGGCTTGCACTACTTCGTGAATCAACCTTTGTTGATGTTTTCAAACGGTCTGCACATTAACGGCTGTTCACCGGAATCCAAACAACCAACGATGGCTCAACCTTGAAGTTTATAATGATACATACACCAGCTCGACCGGTGATTGCTGCATCAGCGTCTCCGGATGTGTGCAACCAATAACGAGAGGAGAAGCCGGGCGCAGTTAATTCAAAAACTCCATGAGAGTCATCGGTCCTAGTTTCGGACACAACACGTCAATACCTAGTGTGTCCAAAATGCGTGCGAGTGCACCATGTTGACCGATTTGTCTTAATGTGCAAACGTTGAATACCGCCAGGGAGAGGGGACATCACGGCCTTTTAAGGGACTATTGCCGATAGGCGTCTGTTGGTTGTTGCGGGAATGTCTCTGCAAATGGTTCCACTTCATTAGCACCTCGGTTATATAAGAATAAATAAATAAATGGTTTATTCGTCGACGGTGCGAGGCACATCCAACTGAGTAGCCTGATCGATGAGTACAACGAGACCGCATAATATAGTTCATTGTGCATGTTTTGTATAACGAATCCAAAGTGGGTTTTTGAAGTGGTTTGCAGGTTGAATGTGCTTAAGAAAAAGGGAACCATAAAAGATGCAGATTTAACCAAATTGCAAATTAAAGTAATACGGCCAACCTAGGAACCGTCCCTAGGGGACACGTTACCATGCGGGGTATTGTCTCGATAGGTTTCTCCTGCATTTCCATGCTCCAAATGGCCGTGCCGGTGCAGCAAAATAGCACGTAAGCCATTACCTGTTTAATAAATGTTTTTATAGGGATCACGAGCCAGTGGCAATATGTCATGCATAGGCATAGTGTATCTTTTAGCTCGGCAACTTTAATCCGTTACCTCAAGAGAGCAACCCACTCGTGGCCAACAGCGAACTAAGGAAGAATACAAGGTATGAGAAATTAAAAAGTGTAATATTAATAACTACCGCTTGCAGATTGGCCAATCCCATGTTTATGTGAAGTCGTGGTGAATTTGTGTGTACGTCTCTAAACGCGGACGCAGCGCTTTTTGGTTGAAAAACAAGTTATTTGTTTTACTACACCTTTACCAAAGGGAAAATTTTTTATTAATCCTGAATGAATGGAGTTATTATGGCGGTGAAGTTGTGGAATGCTTTTACAGCGTAGCTTTGCTTTCCAGGACAGTTGCTTTAGAGGAAGTTGTTCAGTTGATTTAAAAAGTGGTAATCGGTAGACCAGATGTCAAGGGAGTATGGTTAGTGAAGAAATGTTTCGGACTAGCTCGTGCAGCTCCCACAAGGTTGGTTGTGCGATTGTAGGTCGAATGTCATTGTGGAGAAGACTTGTTCACTTTCTGTTAACCAGTGTCCGACGCATGTGCTGAATTTTTCAGTGCGTTTTGACAGTCTGATGACGATAATTCACTGATGTAACAGTTTTGCTTGTATGCAGGCAAATGTGCTGTAAACGACAAATTGCAGACAAACAAAAGTCACACTACACACTTTCGGGCGTAGCTTCAACTTTGGAATACGCTGTAAAACTTGATTATGGTTCAAACATTGAGCGATGCTTCGTCGATTGCCGTAGATCGAAGGTTCTCAAATTGGGGGTACTTCCCGCAAAATGTGTAAATGCGATTTTACGGAGGGTAAATGTTAATTAGAGGATGAGGTCATAAAGCAGTCCCAAAACAACAGTGAGCACAAATAATCTGTAACAATATATGTAAAAACAACTGATCATTTTTGATTTGCCATCAGTGACTAATCCCTGGTGCGTGGTCAGTGAATTAGACAAAGTGCAGTAAAAATATTTTTAAGTAATGCACGAATCCGAGCCTGCAAAGCTGTGCAGCTAGGAGGCGCCGCTATAGGTTCGCTCGAATATCAGTTCTTTGGAGTCAAGTATTGAACAATGATTTATAACGGGCAAAAATAGATTGCCTAAATGTCTCATATGAGGACCAGCATGAAGCTTATAAAATGATTGTTTAGAGTGACAGAAAAGGGAAAGTTTTGGCTTGAGGCAACACACCGAGTTATCCACATGAACACTGTCAATAACGCACTTGAGTATCGATTCGTAAACGCAGGCCTTCACACGATTGGTTGAGAATGAACTTGCCTTACTTTCCTTAGTTCATTTATTTTCCTTGCAGGCTTTTCTAGCCATTGTAACGCAGGAGACTTTTATTAAATCGGTTCCATACTACGTGTGTGCGTTCTGTTCCGTTTATCGGCCAAGGGGCATATGTAACATTTTGGCGCGGTTAGACTACTGCGATGTTGCGCCATTCTACCCTACTTCGGAATATTCCTTCTGATAAACCAACGCCGGCCATCTGGAACCGTTGGAAGCGCAACTTTTTGGTTTATTTGGAGCCACCACCCGTCTTGCAACCAAACACGGTACTCTTAGAGAGCCGCAAAATTAAGTTATTTTGACAATGTCTGTGGGATGAAGGCCAAAAACATTTTGATGTCCTTCAGGTCGGTGAGGAGACAGTCAACTGCGCGGAAGAAGTCCTCAGCAGGTTATGAGGTTCACGACTGAACCCATACACGAATTCGCGTCAGTAGCCTGAAGAAATTGGTATTGATTTCATTGCGCGGATTCAGTAAGCCCTACCAGAGTGTAGGTATAATTAAATCGCAGTTATGGAGTTCGATGAGGCGATGGCATTACAGTGCTTGATATCCGATATCCGTAACGAACAGGCTGATGAAAGGATGTTGTCGGAAGATGAGATAATGAAGAGCTCGGAGAAGGCCTGCAATATTGTTCAGAAGCTAAAGTATTTCCATAAAAAGTTAGCCGCTTTTTCCTCGCAACCTCATTCAGACAAATCCATGCAGTCAACCCAAATGATGTTACCCCAATGTGTACGTCAGCATTTATCAGCCTAGGAATGTTGTTATAAACAAAGTATCTGCAGCCATTGTGAAAAATCAGGGCACTTGGTCCGAGTTTCTCGATCTAAAGCTTGCACGTCAGCGGCATCCCGTTTTCCCAATAAGCCCGTGGAGGTCGTCCAGTCTTCAGATGAGGATGACCAGCTAAACACAATCTGGAACACAACGTCGAGCAGCTGCACCATTCACCTACTTTACACTGTTCAAATGAAAATACAAGGCTAGTTAGTTAAACTGGAACTTGATACCGGTGTCTCCGTTATCAAAATCAGTGCTGCATCAGTTAAAAGTGTACCAAAGTAACCCCTATGCGAAACAACTTTGCGTAGCTATACTGCGCACCTGATACCAGTCCTGGCAAACTACATCGCTCACGTAACTTACCATGGGGAGACGCGAACCTTGCAGGCCTATGTTGTGGCGAATGATTGTCCGAAGTTACTCAGGCGCGACTGGGTTAAATGCCTTCAGGCCACGCCAGAGACAGTGAACTTCCTGTCCACTAACCAGCGCTTGGAGAATGTGCTCAAGAAACATTCTGACGTTTTTGATGAGAACTTAGGAAATTTGAACTATATCAGTTTAGTATGTACTGGCGGCCAAGAACTCAGCCCCGCTATTTCAGGGCACGTCCCCTAACTTATTCCCTAAGATCAAAGAATGAAGACGAGATAATGAGGTTGCAATCAACAGGAACAATCGAGCCAGTCCACTACAGTGAGTGGGGATCTCCAATAGTTCCAGCCCTTAAACTGGATGGTTCTGTGCGTATTTGTGGTGACTATAAACTAACCGTTAATCGTTGTTTACTTCTGGGTAAGTATCACTTACCTCGGATAGAGCATCTGTACGCTACGCTGGCAGGCGGACAAAAGTTTATACAGGTCGACCTCAGTTACGCGTAATTACAAATTGAGTTAGACGAGACCTCTCGTTCATGCACTACGATAAGTACACACATGGGTCTAATCCAGTACAAAGTGCCCTTCGGAATCAGTTCGATCTCAGCGATATTCCAAACGCTCATTGATAATCCGAGCAAAGATAACCCTTACACTTGCGCCTACCTTGATGACATTCTAATTACAGGACGTACAGATGCTGAACACCTACAAGCGCTATCCACTGTGCTTGAAAGTCTACGACTGGGTGGACTCCAACTGACGAAGTCAAACAGCACGCTTTTCTCAGCTTACGTTCGGTACCTTGGTTACCGCTTCGATAAAAACGGATTACACGTGTTAGAAGATAAAGTAAACCCAACCCTTGTTGCATCTGTACCCAAGAATGAAGCTGAGCTCCAATCGTTTTTATGGATATTTTCGCACTCTTGTGGCTTCTTATCTAACACCTCAACCGTATTTGTACCCCTGTACGAACAGTTGTACAAAGGAAAGTCCTGGACTTGGGGTCCGGATCAAAGAAAGGCCTTCACAGAAGCAAACTGGTGCTCAGTGCCTCAACGTACTCGTGCATCTCGATCGGAATCGGACCTCTAGTGCTGCAGTGTGACACTGCCCCACGCAAAGTTGACCCAGTACATTGTCACCGGACGGATGACTTTTCTCTTCGTCTAATCGCTTTTGCATCCCGTACCCTGCAAGCCGCCGAAAGCAATTACTCCCAACTGGACAGAGAGGCCTTAGCGATTACTTCCGGAGTCAAGCATTCCTACCAGTATGTCTGGGTAGACAGTTTGATATCCACACCGACCCTAAACCAATTCTTTCCCCTCTAGGTGACAAGGAAGGAATCCAAATGATGTCTTCGTTTGGAATGCAAAGGTGGGCACCACCTCTGAGCCCCTATACTTACAAACTTCAATATGTAAACGGACAAAGTAAAACCATTTCCGATGTATTTAGTCGCCTCACCCAGCAGCATGGCACAAAAACGATTAGTGACCTCATGCATTTTACCAATTCGATGCAACACATTACAAAGACACCAATCCGGATTGACTTAGGGCTGCGCCTGACGAACCGGGGCTCTGTGTGGTCGATGGTGAAACGGTTTTTGATGACCGGATGCCTTAAAGCACGCCAGACTAACTGAAACCATTCGCCTGTCGGAGTAATGAGTTGAGTCTGTATATTTCCAGGCTCGCGCATAGTTCCAGCAGAAGAACTACGGCCCCAGCTGTTGAGAGAATTGCATGGCGCACACCCCTGCGTGAACAGGATGAAGGAGCTGACAGGTGTTACTGTTTGTGGACGAATATTGACCAGGATATAGAACAGCTGATGAAAAACCGCGAATGTCAGAAATATCCAGGAGAAAAATCTCCCGGGTCGATATATCCATGGCGTTGGATGGATAGACCCTGGTACCGGGTCCACGCGGACTACTTTGGCCCAAACAATGGTTTGATGTGTCGACTTTTGATTGATGTCCATTCTAAATGGATAGAAGTACATACAGTTCAACCTGCGACTTCCACAGCAACAGCTGCGAAGATGCGCCCCATCTTCGTCATTTTCGCTATCGCAGAGACGGTATGCACCGACGGCGGAACCCATTCACCAGTGAAGAGTGTCAACAGTTCCTGAGGAACAACGGAATACAACACATAAAGTCTGCGCCGTACCATCCCGCCTCGAATGGTATGGTAGGAAGTGCAGTCTAGGTTGTCAAACAAGGTCTCCTCCTCATGGAACTCTACAAAGTAAGTTGGATCCTCTCCTGTTCTCCTACCCCACGACACCACCTGAGTCGACAGAGAATTCACCCACGAAATTAATGTTTGGTCGGCCACTACGAACGAGACTGCACCTCCTTTTTCCGAACCATCGAAGGAGAATGAAGGAAAAGCATGAGAAAATGTGTGTGGATGAAAAGGTGCCGGAGGATATGTCTTAATAATTTTGATCCGGTGTACACAAAACTGCCTCACGAAACAAGCTAGCCATCTGCTACACTAATGTCCTCAACGAGTAACCAAGAAGAGCTACAGCTAGAGGACGGCTGTGTGGTGCGCCTCCAGTTTGCCCATATCCGGCTACACTTAAACCAACCACAACAGCGGGATCAAAATGCGATTACTACTGGCTCAAAAACGGACGGAGAACCTGCCTCACCAAACCAGGAACCACATACGTTTTGCGGTACAACCAGAATTAAGACGCTTAAAATGCACGCCTAAGCCAGTTGATCGGTATCAACCCGGAGTCTGTACTCTTGAGCAGGGAAAAGAGGGGTGTCACGTACGCACTTGAGTATCGCTTCGTAAACACAGGCCTTCACACGATTGGTTGAAAATGACCTTGTCTTATTTTCCTTTCTGGCTTTCTAGCCACTGTAACGCAGGAGGTTTTAAGTAAATCGGTTGCATAGTACGCGTGTGAGTTCTGTTCCGTTCATCGGCTAAGGCGATTGCTAACAAACACATATGCTGGTCTGCTCATCACTAATTAATGTCGAGGGCTGGTGAGCACACTGTTTGCGTTGATTTGCCTTTCGATGCAAATAGACTGTTACCTAATGTAAATGGGATATTATGTAGTCCGATCGATTTTAATAGAATAACAACGTGGAAGCAAAAATAACGTGAGAATGAAGAGCATCCCACATTCTGAATGCCGTATGGGAGAAAACGTTTTGTTGGTCATCACATCGATTGTGGAATGCTGTCATTTTGAGCTGGTACCCTATCAGAATAGTACTGTGGTTGAGTTGCAACAGATCGCGACAGATGTGATTAGGGTTAGTCGATAGTTGGTACGGCATAATATGGTCTTTTTCGCAGGTGCTGGTATTCGCAACTGTACAAGCCTAGGGCTTGCACTCTGCGTTGGTGGGAGAGGTGAAATAGTCCTCTAAAGATTTTCGTCATTCCACGTTGTGATGCTACGAGTGCAGCAGCCTCGTCTTTGCGTCAAGGTCACCAGGTCTGTATCGCGTACTCCGTATTGGTCCTCATGCATTCATTCAGCAATTGTGGAAATATCGAATGCTCGGAATTCCGGAAAGTTGTTCGTATGAGCCCAAGATGCTGATTGTCTAACCGCGATGCATTCTCAACCTGTTTTGCGCAGCCAAGCTTGCCCTGAACGGTTAGCTAAAGGTAGCTTCCTACGTAGCATGTTGTTGTTCCCACTCTCCTAGTCAATATTCATGCGTACAACGATGGCGTACGCCCAGAACTTTGCATATCATCAAGTTACATTGGGTCCAGTTTTCGGAGTACCATGTGCAGTCTCTGTCCAAATCTATTTATAATGCCACGTGGTCGCCCACTGTCTGGACGTAACAACATGTATATATAAATACACTTTTATCCCCAGACGATGAGACGCACAGCCCAACCGAGTGGCCTGATCAGTCTTGCCGTTGTCTGCAAATATTATGGAGTCTGACTGGTGCACTCTCGCAAGATCGTTGATGTATAGTAGAATGAACGTGATCTCAGTATCCATCGTTTGGGCACACCACACTGTGCTTCAATTGGGTTAGAGATGGATCCGAGTACTCCCACCTTCAGCTGAAGTTGAATGAAGTAGTTACGTATCCAACCTACCCAACCGTTTCCATAGATACGAAGTTTGTGAAGCATAATATGACCGTTTAGGCAACCGAATGTTTTAGTGAAGTCCAAGTTGACTCATTGTCTGGTATCGACTGACTTCGTCCAGCTTGATCGGGTTAGTATCAAGCTTGTGGCGAAGGACCGATTTCTGCGGAATCCATGCTGGTGTGATACTACGATGTTGCTTACAAGGTATCACATTGGCGCCTCTGCTATTATGTCTTACGTAAGTAACTAACACTGAGAAGAGG
The DNA here is from genome assembly GCA_944474145.2 of Dicrocoelium dendriticum. Lineage (NCBI taxonomy): Eukaryota > Metazoa > Platyhelminthes > Trematoda > Plagiorchiida > Dicrocoeliidae > Dicrocoelium > Dicrocoelium dendriticum. Next base: position 26,850,848 of record OX104071.1, read on the forward strand.
GTGATTGGTTGCTAGTTAGGAGGCTGCGTACTATTCCCAGTCCTAGATACAGGAGTAACTATTCCCTGGATCTACGAGGTCGGAACCTTCATTTACTCAAGTTTTCCTTGGAAAAACCCCGTCAACTGTTCGATAAGGTTTATGACGATTGTTTTAACGCCGCCGGTCTGATATTATCCACACAAGGGGAGGTGTGCACGCGCAACATGTACAGCACTGAAGCATACGTGGCTTAATCCTGGGGGCGGAACGAACTGTATCCTGAACGAGTGAGATACTTTACTTGGGAAATTGTGGGTAAACTGTTGCCAAAGCGCATACGCTGCCTCTTGTTTAGTGAGCGTTAGACTATCTGCTGTATGCGCTGAATTATCCGGAGCTTCATTAGGCGCTTGTGGAGCATCTTGTGATTACTATTGAATTTCGTCGCTAAGTCCTGTTGGTTTTTGAGTATATCTTCGCGGACCAAGTGGACACAGTAATTTGCTTGAATTATATAGGCACTCCATACCTGAGAATCTGTAGAGACGTTAAAAGTCTGCCAAGCCAACTCTTCTAGGGTAATGTATTCTTGTGTCCGGCCCTTCAAGAAGGACATAATTTGCTTCGGGTGAAAGGCATGTTTAGAATGCATTTGCCCCTAACTCGATAAATAGGGTGACAAATTCCTTCCAGGCGACGTCGGGAGGATGTTCGGCTAGGAAGGATCTGGTAGTTACATATACGAGTTCAGACAGAGTATTGTAATGGGTGACGACGTGAAATTCCTCGCTGTTTTTGCAGATGTGGTGAAAGAGCAGCGTAACGTAATTGATGCGGCCGAGCATTGCACTTATATTTACTGCATCAATCAGTCGTTCGCAGGGTCAAGTTACGAAGTTGAATGAGCGCTAAATTGGGGAACATAGATCAGTCGACCAGGTGAAGGAGTGAGCGAATGTTTACAAGGTAGAAGGGATGAAACAAGTATGTAGAGCTGAAGACGTGTCAATACAGTTACGGTGGGTAGGGGTGGTTGAAACGGATAATGAGGTGCTGACATCTGTTCTTGTTTGATCAAAGATCACAGGCGTATGGCCATAAGATGCACTAAGTCCGGATAAGGGCAAGCTTTGCCAAATGCACAAAATCAATGAGTTTGCGGCCACATAGCGCAGCCAAGTAGAGAAGATCGGAGGCCAGGGCTCATTAGTTATCCGGTTGTTCACATTATCTGCAGTTGTTTTTCACGAAAAGCATGAGCAGTTGTTAGGGAATTAATTTTATGTATTTTACTATTGATAATAATGAATTTATTAAGAAATGTTAGCGACAATCTCAGCTACATTACACACATCCGCGCTAACTCGCTTAAGTGCATGTATGTACGTCCAAAAAGGGGGCGTGAAGGAAGCGAGGCAAAATACACATCCATAGATCAAATAATTCTCCACTAGTCATTACTTGTAAACCTTATCAGCGTATGTTTTCCTGATTTGGAAACTCGCCATGTGAATGTTTGCTACGATCCTATTCACTGCAAGAATATTTCCATATATGAAGACAACACACTAAGAATAGTTTTATAAAACATACAGCCGGAGATATGTTTTGCAAACGTGTGTGGTGAGCATCCACTTTATCCGTTGTATCGAGAATACAGATCCGCTTTACCATAACATAAGTGTGCAAGTGGATTTACGACTGTGGGGACGAAAGAAAAAGCAAGGAAATGAATGAATTTACAGTATGACGCCATATGCATTAGCTTAAACCGCACCAAATATATTGGAAAATTTAAAACTAAGTAAGTAATATCAACCGTCTCATTAACGTATATCAGTTGTTGACTTAATCAACATTGCAAGTAAAGTGTTCACTTTAATTTATTGAGCAGAATTAAATATAAAAATAGCATTGTTTGGGTATTTTAAAACAAATACTATTAACGATTATGTTAGTTAGTTTTTCAAACTGAAATTGTTGAGTAATTGTGTATAGCGAAAACGCAGTGCAGACAACAGCTTCAAATAGGTTGCCAACCATTGCCGCAAACGATCCGTCTTTCATCGCACTTCACAATCCGGTCGAAAAGCAGATAGTTAAATTGCTCAAAACAAAAGCAAAGGATACTTCAAAACGATTTTTTCTTTTATTTTCATCATATTCTGGTGACGTTTACTTATCAAGATATTTAGACATTTTTGTCTTCTGTAGATGTTTGAAAGCTATCACATGTTATACCGCCAGATCGGAAGCCAGAGCTCGTATGTTTTTTTCATCTCCTATTCAAATAAGTCTCTAATTTGTCTGTTCATTTCCGGTGGTTGTTCAAAACGCTACTTATTATGAAGTCCCTCACAAACTATTTAAAATAGCTGAAAGATTCGTTCTGAATTACGGTTTTTCGTAATTCGAGAACAAAAACCACAGTTGATGTCACGAGCTGTGTGCGCCACGTTTCGACCAAGTTTTAGTTAAAAAGGAGAAATTTGCGAATTTTTCTTTTGTCCATGTTGTACTAAAGTGTGGTTAAAGTGTCAAACACGTGTTTCATATTTTAACCATTATTGTCCGAATCGGAAACTATACTTCCAAATGATTTAGTTGATCAAGATAACTTATTATAAAGTTATCCAGGGGCACATCTATTAAATTTATGATTTCAACAACGGCAATAACTTTATTAGTAACATGATAGTAGGTATCCTCCAAGCGTGACAACCATAGTTGGAGCATGAATCCGATGTGCTACAGAAACTCCAACGCAGAGAAAACGAAGCTCATTAGTGATCTGCACAACCTATTTTAACATCAAATCGCGCAGGCACTGCAAAATTTTACAGCAAACTTTATCTTCCGCTACGCGGTGATCTCATAATATTGTACCAACTACTGAGTGATCAATCGTATGTGTCAAATTTTCTGAGCTTCAACACTAATCAGTCTCAGAGGTAATCAAATAAAACTAGACGAACATTACAGCCATCTTGAATGCCGGTCAAATTACTTCTTCTTTATGGTTTGCCAAACCTCAAAATTCCTCGAAATTCCGTTGTTTTCTCCCTTAACTTGGAGGTGCTCATAAACGATTGCATGATGCATTCAGCACCCATCGTTTTACCATATACTCTATGTTACTATGGGGTCTCACGCGGATAAATAACTAAATAAATAAATCTTTTTATTCTCGAGGATGCGAGAGAATATTCCCAAGCAGGGAAAGATAAAAATATTTACAGACTTTTCATTTTGTCCATGTACACATTAGATGGAATACACCTTATGTTATATCAATGTCAATTTCACACACGCACATTTGTCAGGGTGAATTGCAGAAGATTGTGTTGGGGTTATATTCTACGTTAACGGATGTGCAGTTGGTCTGAAAAATTGCAGTTTGACCAGCGGGCGTGCCTAGATGTGCAGTAATATGTTCCTTAGGGCAGGTTCGAGGCACTGACGAGAATTCCCGACCGCAAACGAACGACACGTGAGAACCAACGACTGAGTACTTAACGCAGTAACTCGTACGAAACGATAGCAGTGAAAGCCGACGATGCTCCAACGAACCGAATCCGAGAACAAGCGAGCGGGACCGAAACCGATGTATCCAACGGAGCGGCATGCAAACAACTTGGCACACGATAGGTAAGTATCTAAACAACAAGATTACAAGGAACAGGCAATGGGGCTTTGCTTTTGAATCGCTCCATTCCTTGTGCACTCGATCCGCCAAGCCCTGCAAAACAAACAAAGTAGACATTAGTAATGGAGGACAATATAAACATTTCATATCGGTTTCAGCTGAACTACATTGTCTCCCCTTCTAATTGAGGCCACAGCGTGGTCCCTTTCAGCTGGCACTTTTACCGTGTGTTCGACTACCGAGAGACAAACACATTGGACATTAGTAATGGTGGTCAATTTAAACACTTCATATCAGTTTCAACTTTACCACAGTCATTTTTTCGAACTCTCGCTGACGCACAAGCCAACTGCGTCGATGGATTAAAACACGTTCAGAAGTCGTACTTTGTAGAGGACTCAGAGAGATAATAAAAAATAATAGTATGGAGGTAGGTAGGAAACGGGCGTGACATGATTGCCAATAAAGAAAATGAGATGTAAATACCTGGCAAGGAATAATCCAAAAATATTTACATCCGTTTGCAAGAGATTAAAAAAATTTGGCAATCGTTCTTGTAGTTTCTCTAGTAGTAGTTTCGGGACATCTGAAATTGCGGAAACATACGAAAAGCCCTACCCTGTAAGAAAAATACTTTAGCGTGAAACGAGTATTCTAATAGCCACAGACCCTGGTGCTATGTACAATGAGAGCGAAAGGTGCATCATTGTAGCGCGTCAGCGTGTTGATAAAACAAGTCAACAGCTACTTTGTCGTCCATGGTGGCCGATATTGTGAGCGTGGTTTCCTCTTCTCTTTGCTTTCCCTTTTCTTTTTCGGTGCCGTAGTAGCCAACCGTCAAACCCTTTAACCCTATCCATCTAGTCGTCTCGCGCTTTGTCCTCTATCGGCAGCTATGACAGTACCGCCCAGGTAGCCAAGAGATGTGAAACAAGCACACGGTTCATCGAGATCCGACACTTACTAGGTGGTTTTCCAGCCATCTACGCGGTATCATTTTTGCTTTCGGCCTCCCTCGGTCTAATACGTCCCATGTACACCCCGGGCAAGGAAGCACTTGGAACCCTCAACCGGACGCATATTACATCATTTGGTAACTGACAACATTTCAGTGCGGCGCAGCTATAATAGGAAAAGTGACCTGGATGATGACACGTAGTTTCTACATTGTAAAGGAAGTCTAAAAATTGTGGTATAGACCAATAATATATGTTGTCCTGAGTTGTCGTTGAAAGGTTTATGGACGGCATGCTCCGGATTATTACGGCATACATTAAGGCTTGTTTGCTTCATCAGCCATCACCACTGGGGTTTTCTGAACGATTTTACTATTCATAACGCTAGTACAACCAATAGTATAAGTATGGAAGAGCAGGTCTGTGAAAAATAGGGACTGGGTGCACCCATTACTGAGCCTGAGATTAACACAGGCGCATGGTAGAAATGAAGCCAAGCAAAAGAGAATTGCAAAGAGATGACCAGGGTAGAGTGTAGTGGCGGTCAAAAATGCTGTAAGTCCGGCTATCCGAGATGACAGCGGCCACTGTGACGCACAGTCAACTTTTAGGCCAGGTTAAATGAATATGAAATATTGAGGAGCAATGACAATACGGTACGGAAAAGGATCTGGCTTCTCATTTAACTAACCTGCCAGTGTTTACATTAGCAGATGGCGAACGTTCAAGTCTGATAAATGTTAAGAGGTGTTAAGGGCCAAGATGAGTTGAAGTGGAGTGACAAAAACTTGGGTAACATTTGTTGCTTCATCAGAGGAATAGGTACCCAACTATCTGGAATGTTATGATATGGAGTACCAAAGCGAACATGTTTTCAAACCAAGACAAGGCAAAAAAGGAAATCAGATGATCAGTAACCAGTACAGCAAGGTTAGGAAAGCCAGCGCAACTACGTGAACCGAAACGTTCAGATGCTAGGCAACCCGGTAGCCCTAGTGAGGCAAATAAAACATTGAACGGAGAAAAAAGACAATAAAAGATAAACAAGACTTGTCAGAACTTACTATAAGAGGTGTGATCTAAGCCGAGTGGATTTTGAATGCGATGGATGTGATGCCCGACCTTGAAAGTTTTATGGGACCTCTCATTAATGTCGTCTAGAGATGCAGATTTGCCCAGTATACCTAATACCTCCTCTTCGGTGAGGTGGTTGAATACTTGAGCTCGAAATATATGCTTAGTGTTGTTGCATGTAACGTATTCGGACAGCTTATTCCATAACGTTGTATACTTTATGAGAAAGAATTTGACACGCAACCTTGTACGCACTCTAGGGACGCAAAAGCTGAATGATGTACTTCTAGTTGGATATTGGTGGAAAGTCCCAAACTGTCAGCACCTGGTTCCCCAGAACTGATATTAGGAAGATAGGACTAATCTTGATTCTTTTCTACTGTAATGGTTCTAGCTTCAGCATTTTATACCGTTGTTGATAAACCAAGGAACCAAACACAAATAACCGTTTGGTAAAGGTACATTATACATTTTCTAAGTTACTTTTGTCACACATTTTTAAATTTATGAATACTTATAGGCAATATACTAGGACTGGGCGCGTATGCCTTCTACATAGCTATCCTAGAGTCTTTTAAGCGCAATGTATTGAAAATACGTGATATGACAAATCTCGCTTTGACGATGATATGATGTAGCTGTTCGGAGCAATTGAAAGAGCTTGAGTAGCATACTCATTAGGTCACAAATCGTTGTGCAGCAGGTAATTAGTTTGTCATCTAACCTCAGTGTATCATTAGTAAGGTTTCATCTGAAGAATAGGGTAATACAATTGCCCACAGAGAATATCATTTTCCATTATCGGCACCACCGCTGAAGTGCGAAGAGCTCCAACTGTATTGTTCGAGTAACGTCTAATTCATTTATGTTATCAAAAGCAAACACAAGTTTGAAATCATCCGCAAAAAGAAAGGGTCTGCTATGTCGAAAGCTACGGAAAATGTCATTTATGATTAGTAAGAATAGCAGTGGGCCTAAAACGCTTCCATGTATGAAGCCGCTGATTACTGGTATAGGTGAAGATACACAGTTTCCCGCTCTGACACATTAGTTGCGTGTAGGTAAAGAAATGACAGCCATGCTAGTAATGGGTTGGCGAACCCGTAAGAGGCTAAAATAGTTAGAAGTTCTGCATGGGGTAGGCGGTCAAAAGCTGCTTCCATGTATAAGAAGAGAAGAACCATCGGCTTTCCGGAGTCAGCCGATTTATTTACGTAGTACAGAAATTCAAACTGGCAAGTTTGACATGAATGCCCACGGAGGAATCCAAGTTGCGATACGTCAATCAGGTTTTGTGAATTAATGAATTCCATGACTCCTTGATTATTCTTTCCATAAGACGAGTCAATATGGAAGTATTGCTAATGGGGGCAGTAATTTGATAGCTCATGACGTGATCCACCTTTGTGTCGGGGTAGGACGGTGGCCCGCTTCCCCCTGGCAGGGTATGGTTGGCGGCAACCAGTGCCGGATTTACCTGTCACTGTGTCCAGCTACAGAAGGATCATGGGTGGCCTGCACTGCGCCACCCACAGCTTCAAACACGCATCCCATATCCAGAGTAAACCTGAAGGAATAACACAGGGAGGCATGTGGATGAGAACCACGCTTCATCAACGTAGCCGGCCCACACTGCTTCACAAACAAAAACAACCATGCTGTATTTGGGAATCAATCGCACACAAGGCGGGAGCTGGACCGTAGTCCGCTTAACACTGAGTGCATAGAACTGCTCTTCGAGCCTGACACGGCCACAAAGACCGTGCATCCCGTTTCCTCCAGCAACGACTAACTGTCTCCTGGAGCAAGTATGGATGAAGTAGTGGGTACTAGGTAGGCACCTTGTCAGCATTCACATCAAGGGCCGTCACACCGGAATATCGAGCAACAGCCAATCACTTCAAACGACAAGGTGAAATAAAATAAATTGGATAATGCAATTATCCAATGCAATTCCTTATGTTGGCGATGTTCGGCGTAGCATTCCATCTGCTTCACCTTCTCCGTCCACCATGCATTTTTCATGCGACGGAACTCGCGAGTCTGTCGCCGTCGATTTCTGCAAATCTGACTATTCTTCCCCAAGTCACTGGAGGCTGCCACATGTGCAGCAAATGCTGCATTCTTCCCCGACACCAAGGCGTCAATCGTTTCCTTGTTCTCATAAAACCAATCAGGTTGCTTACAGTTTGCGCGCCCGATGGTCCCCTAGGCAGCAGCAGTCACCTGATCGCGAATGTGGTGCCACAGTTCGCCCACTGTGGCTATGCATTCCACATCACACAGGCATGCAGCCATCGCCTTCTCCAGCGCAATACGTCCCGCCACAGTACCGAGGGAGAGAATGTTAAATTTACGCCGATTCAAGGCGGGAGTGCAATACATAGTTTTACGAAAATATATGTACAGTTTGGTCCGCACCAATTTATGATCAGTGCCACACTCAGCTCCACGCAGTACAGGTGTCATGCGCACTTCACGCATGTCACGCTGACGTAAGATGACATAGTGTAGCAGGTGGGCGTGATCACTCCGTGGGTGCGTCCAAGTTGCTATATTACTCGCACTCAGTGCAAACCGATTGTTCCTGGTCGTCAGGCCGTGAGTGGCACACAGTGAGAGCAACCTGTCACCGTTCGCATTCACTGAACCAATGCCACGCGGACCGAAGACAACATCTATCCACACCGATGCATCACGCCCACCGCGCGGTGAAATCACCCGGCAGCAATAGTCGGTCGCTCCTTGGAACAGACCGTATCACGGAGGATAGCTCAGTGTAGACTTGATCACGCGTGTCATCAGGGTAACACGTGGTCGGACCGTACGTGCTTATAAAAGTGGCAAACTTTTCTCTTCCTAGTCGTAGACGAGCAGTCATCAGTCGCGCGCTGATGCCCGTTGGTTCACCCACGAGCTGGTCATGGAGGTGATCGGATATTGCAAATCCAACCCAATGTTTGCGTGGTGCTGTGGTGGCGTTTCCCACCCTGTAGAACGTGCAGCCCGCACCTGTTTCATGCAACTTACCTTTCTCAGCGAGCCGAGTTTCACTGAGCGCCGCACTATCGACGTTGTAGCACGCCAGTTCCATCACGACCAGTGCAGTGCTTCGCTCGGGACGCTCACTCGAGTTCCGGTCCAGTAGTGTGCACACGTTCCAGCGCCCGATGCTGAGTGATTTGCGCGCAGGCATACCATTGCATTGGTAGGCAATTGCACACTAGTTGGCGGTTGTGCTTCGGAGGTTTGCTTGAGGGACACCGCCCGAAGCCTTTAGCTGAATAGCCTGAAGCACAAGGCAGTGGAGAGCAGATTCAGCTCGGGAATGTAATTGCAGAGACAGATTGGGATCCGCGTGATGGCCGTCACACACAGCCTTGGAGGTACTGGAACAATTATTATATGTTTTGCGACCGTAGTAGGATACGCGCCTGTGACCCTGACCAGACGCAGGTGGGTTTTGGCAGGTTTGCACCAATTTGACCAGGGGCTGCCTGGCTTGAGGCGGGCAGTAGCAAACCATTGAACACCCGGAGATGTCCTCCCACCGTCAGAGACAATGCGTGGCCCTCGTGCTCTACGCCAATCGAGCTGTGAGCTCATAACCAGTAGACCTGTTGTCTCCCATGGTTAGGTTTCACGGGAAGTGGGCTATCTTCCTAAACTCCGAAGAGGATGGGCTAGGATACTGGCAGGAGAACGACTCGGGTCCTCAGCCAAATCCTTCGATTAAATGTACACCCAAAATGCAGCGGGTCTAGGACATGGTCAGTTCACTGACTCATGCGGATTGGTGTCCTGGATCTTAGCACGAAGAAGCGCGTAATCCAACTCGCACCCAGGGGTTGCCACGAAGAGCCGTCTAGGACATGTGCCACTGGCACAACACTAGCAGCAGTGGGTTGACCATCTGTCAAGGTCTAGCCACCACCAGCCTCAGCACACCACCAGCTCTCCCGCCAAGCCCTAGCAGGGTATACATTACTCTTAAACGTGTAAGTGAATGTGGTCAGCAGAAAAAGAGGATATCGGACCCGGCGAGTTAAAGCAATGCTAGTGGTATGCTGTCAGGTCCC
>OX104071.1:26860912-26889134 GCA_944474145.2 Dicrocoelium dendriticum
ATATGTTCCTTCGTGTATCAAAACCCCGGTCGGCTTTTGCCAAATCAAGACATTTGTAACGCCGTCGCGACTTCACGCGCTCCTTAAATGGCAATGTTTACAATGCCTGTGTTCACACAAGTTAACTGTACGGTTACGAATCCTGGCCGACCCGTGTAGATGGTATGTGTAAGCTCTTGGTCTTCGACAATGGCTGTTGGTGTAGGGTCGCCCGTCTGCAAATGTAACACCGTGTGCTTAATTGTGACATCAAACTCTACGTCTTGAGTAAGGTGGCAGTTTCTATACTTAAGCTGTCGAAATGCAATAGTTTGGCTGCGTCTTGAGGACATCTAACGACCGTTCGTAAAGCCGCGCCATGTCTGCACGCAGGGCGGTGCTGAAAGGGGCAATACGAAGGTCATCCGACAACTTAGTGACAAAGCGTGAAAGCACACGGTTTTTAGCCAGCTATCACCGACCCTGTACTTCATCACAGTTTGGAACCTAAGGATGATGAATGCCAGTGGCTTACAACGTTAGAAGCAAGGATACGAAACCAGTTGCAGTTGAAACAAAGTGTGTGGAAGTACGAGTCCACATCTCCGAAGAAATAAGACCGGGTGGCATGTGGATGGGAGCCAAGGTTCATCAGCGGAGCCGGCCCACACCACATCACAGGCAAACCACAAGTATGCTGTATTTGGGGAATCAAGCGCACACAAGTTGTTGGCTGGACATTAGTCCGCTCTACACTGATCACATAGAGCCACTCTTCGAACTTAGCATGGCCACAGGCACCATGCACCCCGTCTTCTCCAGCAAAGACCAGGTGCCTCCTGGAGCCAGTATGGAGGAGATAGTGCGTAATAAACAGGTAGGCACCTTGTCAACATACACATCAAGCGCAGCCACACTGGGGATATCAAGCAACAGCAAATCACTTGAAACGACGACAACAAATAAAATAAGGCGAATAATGCATACACATACCGTGTCATAACTTTTAAAAAATGAGCATATGAAAGATATTGTTTACGGACAAATCGGCGATAAGTTTAAGACGTCAGAGCATATATTTAATAACAGGTCAAAACTGCGAAAATGTTATCGAAATTAACTGCAGTTAGCTTAAATGACCTGTGCAGGTTTATAGAAGATAGTTCAGATAGAAGATTATATGAAATAAAAAGCATTAGAACAATTAGGCAAACCCACCACCTGAAATAGAGACTTACCATGAAAGTACGCGCTTAATAAATCAAGTGCAGCGTCGGTTCTGGTTAAGTTCTTAGCAGGATGCGTCTTCTTTTCGGTAGTGGCCCCGAGTAGCCTCGTTCATGGCTTACTAGGCCTGCCTGACTCAGGCACCCGCGACCTGCATGTGCTACAGCACCATTCGCTCGATGTCGATGGAGTAGAACCCATCGGCGCCTGCCGCATCCGCAATTGCCGCTTCTTCTCTGCTCGCACCAGGGCTTTCTCTTGCAACTCAGCAAGTGCCTTCGTGATCAGATAGCCCCATGCACGCCGATCAAACGCCTTTGATTATCATGACCTAAAATTAAGCTTAGAACCTAAGGGGCTTACTTTGATCATGTCCTGGTAACGAAGCCTCGGTTTCCACACATGCTACTTCCCCAAACTCATTTGACCATATGATAGCTGGTTCGGTATCCGCGTCAAACCTATAGGACACACTTGACCGAGCCACCTCAAATGTCTCAGCAAAAGACCGCAGTCCACTGCACACATTGCACTACGGTGCAACACTTCTGTGTCCTCAAATCTATCGTACCAACCAATGCGCAGAATCCGTCGCATACACTGTTGATAGGATCGCTCGAGATATCGCACATCCCGCCGGTACTTCGTCCAAGTTTTGCTGCCATATAGAAGAACGGACGGCACCACGGATTCGCACACCATCAGCTTTGTGCCAACGGTAAGCTGGTGGTTGTTCCACACTCGGTTCTCAAACATTCCGAATGCAGCCCCTGCCTTCGAGACGCGGATACGCAGCTCTCTGTGTAGCTACTGGTCTGTCGATACCACGCTCCCAAGGTATCAGAAGCAGGAGGTGGTTTCCCATACGTCATCGCAAATGCTGATTTGTAGCAGTATTGTAGATTGCACCTCCGGTGGAGACTGAAAGAGACAGACAAATTTGCTTGTGCTAATGGTGAGCCCGGATTTGTCCGTTGTCGAAGTCAGAGCACTAGTCATGCGCTGCAACGCATCCGCGCTTTGTGCAAGCAACACACAGTCGTCAGCGAACAGTAACAACACAGTATATATATATATATATATATATATATATATATATATATATATATATATATATATATATATATATATATATATATATATATAAATGCATTCGCAAGATCCGGCACTATGACCAGCTCAAGATCTAATAGTGGAAAAAATGTAGTTTGTGAAATTTTGTGGCTCCCATGATGATTCAGCTACGACAATTTTGGATGACATGTGGTTGCAAATTTTAAACAAACAAGTAGTCGGTGATACAAACTTGGAATCCGTGCGTGCATCAGTTATTTTTTAATTCAATGGCCATAAATATGGGGAATCCTTATCCTACATGATCAAAAGAAATATGTACTGCAGATCCATCCTCCTTGGAAAGTGGTCCATCTGCAACTAAGCCTGGATCATTATTCGATTCAAAACGCTGCTGGCATGGCCTTTTCAAGCAACGAAAATTTGTTAACCGGAAAAGCGCGATGCTTGGCTTTTAAAAACGGCTCTTTACTTGTCCAGTATCCGGGAATAGGTTACCGCAGACAGCGTGATTTAACAAACCGCTTCTACTCTCACGTACCTGCATGTATGATTATAATCTTAACTGGAAAGATTAGGTGCGACTTGCACGGCGACTCACAGCTTCTTGATCATGCTACCAGTTTCCTTTACCACAATGACCGTCCGGAGGTAATCTCCATCCCTTGGGAATTCGCAGATTTTATCCTATCTAAAATATGGGCGAAAGTGGGCTCGTCTCGACGGTTTCGCATATCTGGGAAATGCAAATTTGCCGTTTGCCTGGTAGATGGGTAGTGATGGATGTGACGAAATCCCGTGGGATCAAATGCTGTGTATTCGTGGTTGAGTGGTGGCTTTCTATACACGTTAGGCAAAATCGCTAGAAAGAGCTTCTGGTCTCTCATGTATTGGACGAAATTTGATCTTGGAAACTGCTTCGTATCCCTTCCTATGCATCCAGTGGAAACACAGTTTAAAACCATTTAAGAACAATGAGCTATACGCAACTTTTGTGATTTCTCTTTGCAGCAAGAGTGACATTAAATTGTACCAGCCGTTCTCGACGAACAATTAAAAAGCCGGTCATTTACCGTCTCCCTCTCAGATAAGTTATTGCAGGTAAATGTCGGATGGATACAACCTGACCATAAATTACATATGTTATTGCGAACGTGTAGTCATTGCGAAATATATGCCTAACAAAATGGCTTTTCACAGTGCAACAGCCAATTTTAAATTTAATGGGATCCATGACGGGGACATTAGGATTGGTAGCCCAAGAAGCTTCAGTGCATAGGACGATTATCAAATGATAACAGCTACTGTAGCTACCCGAACCAGTGCCATTCAAACTACCAGTTACTTAAGATACAGTGGAGGTAATAGTTAAAAACTATGTGATATTAATTATGAAACTAAATAAAGCGTTTACAACCGTCATGGAAGTTAAGCGCTCGGATTTCGTTAAGTGACATAAGCATTAAATTACTGTTCTGTGGTAATGCAACTTTATGTCAGTTTACTGTGAAAACGCTCAGCGACCATCTGGTGCGAGACATAAGAAAAAATAAAAGATTCCAGCCACGCTGCTGTCAGTCAATCGAACTACTGATATCTAGTTTATTACATCAAACACCAACGTATGGCGTAAATAATGTGTTTAAATGCTACCTCAGAAAATGGAAATTTCTTTACTCATTTGAGAATGTTGGATACCAATGCGTAAACATAGGCGTGTCCCGGGTCAGGAAAAAATGCGGATCTTGTCAAACACACTGGTGTAGAATCAAACTAAGAATTATCCAGTCTTCAATTCATTTAAGAAATTATAGAACGCTCTGCAGAATAAATATTCAGAAAAACCACCTTAAGTGCACAAGACGTAATTGCGACCAGCTAAATGATTGGGTGAAAGATATCATAAGGGATACAGTATTGTCCAAATTGCGTCTGCTTACCTCAGTATTTAACGTAACCACATGAGCCACAACAGGAGTATATCCGACCTTACAGAGCGAGTCAGATACCATTATTCAGCCAGCCTTTGAAAGTAATGACCACATTTTGTACATTAAACACACGAAGCTTACGGAGGAAACAATCAGATGACCATTAGGTTTTGCAAAAATTTATTCGTCAATGCTTCATCCAAAAACGATTAGCGGCGACTTTGCACCGATCGCTACAACACAACCGTTCGATTCACTGTTTAGACCAAAGAGCACCAATACTCAAACAACTTACCGAACCCGTGGAGTGCACGCTTCTCGATACACTGATAACATCGGAGAAGCTTCCATATATGTACATCAATAAGTAATGAAATAAATAAATGGTATATTCTCGTCTTTGGTGAGACACGCCTGTGACGGCATGTTCCAGTATATAAAGCATTATCTAGTTCAAGGACAACGACTGAAAAATGTACAACAGTAATGAAACTCGTTCTTCAATTATGATAAGGTATAAAAGTCGTCTGTTGTTTCAGTCTGTTACCTGATGTTGCACAGGATGTCTATGCTGAGTTTATTTGATCTCTTAATAAGATTATTACGGATAGGTATGTAGCAAGTATCAATGCTCTTAAAACGCATTTTGATGGCTGAATTATTCGGGGTTATTTAGTAGTATCGAATTCTGGTGGCGGCACTCACACGAAATATTGCAAGAGGTGCACCTGTAATAGATCGACGTAAAACTACAATAAAAGTACTAAGAACATCCACAATGAAAACGGATAATGTGAAGGTGTGATTGATTGACTTGTTCCCTCATAGCACACTTGCTAGTGATACCCCTGTCATCGGCATAGCCATGCAGGAGGAAGTAAAATGTTAAAGACGGTGAGAGTAGGGGGCCTTAAAATTGCCATATTTTCACTCTAATGTGGACTGGTCGCTAGACCATACAAATCCTGGTCCTTGTTTGTTTCCTTGTCCGTTTACTAAGTGAAATCCAAATAGATGGATCATATTTTACACGGTCAAATACTTGCCGGTCCTTTTTCAAAATTCCTGCTCTGAATTGCTAGCACGGATATCGATTGACAAAGTGTTCCGGATTCGTGCACATGTGTTAAGGAAGCACTTAACGGGTCTGGTGGTCCTTGAGCTGCATTCCACTACAGCATGTTCCTTATTTCGTGTGTTGTATAATCGCGACTGTATTATTGCCATGTTAAGGTTGGAAACATGCATTTTCTTGTGTAGGATGTTATAGAATATGATTAGGCTTTGTTTTATTAGCTTTAATCTGATGTGATCAAGCCTGAGGTTTTCACATCGCTCGGAATATTCTAATTTCGATGATGTTCCTAATAGGCGCTTTATGAATGTTCGTTGGACATCTTCCAGTACAACGCGGCCCCATTTGTTTTCGCTCCTGTACACCATCGAGCAGTATTCCAAAATGGAACGTGAATGTGATGGATATGTGCACAGTATAGGTTCTTTTACTTTGAAATTTCTAACTAACATTCAGTTACTTTGTCTGGTCTTTACAGTGAAGTAAGCTACTTGTTTTAAGGAATTCAGCGAGCATGTGTATCTCAGTCCCACGTCAGGAACAGTATGGCATATATTAATTTGCTAACCACAAATGCTTGAACTGCTAGATGTTATGTCGCCTTTGTGAGATAACATTCCACACTTTGGGCGCCAAGTTCCGAGCCCGTGGAGTTCGAACTGGATCATATTGGTAGCTTCCTTTATGGTAGCAGGGTGAAAAGTGTAGCTAATTTTGATGTCGTCGGCGAATAGTTATGATGTTCCGAATTCCACAGTGTCAAATATATCGCTAACATATATCAACAGCAGTATAGGACCAAAGACACTACCCTGTACTACACCGCTTGTGATTGCTGTCCAAGGGCTCCTTAGCAAACTTGTCAAAAGTCGACTTAGTCAGGTAGCAAATGCATGAGGACTATTTCATTCACTGGAACTTGGTTGCATTAAGAAATTACTGATGCTGAGAAAGAGATACCAGGAATATCACTCACTCGAAACGACCGTCCCAATAAGGGAGGAGAATTCAAGTGTTAGAAACCGGATGATCTGGCTGTCGCTGTGACGTCTCCGATTAACACACAGTGACATATGCTTCGTGACTGTTGTTTATTGCCCCAAGCATTCACATCGGAAACGCAATCCTCCTGATACTTGCCCTGAACATGGTATCAAGCTCTAGGCACATTATATCCTAATCTCACGAGATTTCAATTTACACAATCGGTAGATGTCGTCATCCTCAGTGAAGAGTTCAAAGCCGACTAGCACGCGTTTTCGCGGATGTTCCTCCGTTCAACCAGGCAACATCGCCCACTAGATTCACGGCAGTAAACAAACCGTCCAAAATCGAGCTTAGCTAATAAATCTGTTATGATAGACAGGATACTCATGAAATGCCTGCTAAGTTGCAGTAATTATGTAAGTATAACAGTTGAGTATATATGCAATGCATATTAATATTTTGTTAAACACACGGTCTTGATTCATAAAAATGGTGCATTAACATGTTTTAAGCGGACTATATTTATGCCATATGCTTGGCAATTATGAAACTGCTTTGCACTAGACAATGTGTGAATAGAGTTTGTTGCAAAATTTACTAATGCTATTACATGGGTTTCAGAGCTCAGCCCAAGCCGTTCCACAAGTTGCCATCGTTTCTCAGAAGCTGGACTGGAATGTGCGTGGCGACAAGGGAAGCAGCTTGACATGCCTACAAGGCAAACCCCGATCCAAATACCAGGAGGAAATTATTGACCCATCGCAACTATGGTCAGTAATAAAAAAGGTACCTATCTGCAGTGCTCAGCCAGAAGACTTCAGACCAACAACAAGTTACTGTACAGGCATGACAACAACCTTTGTAAAGTAAAGCAGGACATCTTTCCACTCATCATAAAAAGATAAGGAGCACAAGGCGCCGAGGAGCGGTCGATGCTGTGCAACTACAGCAAGAACAGACCTACAAACATTCAACCTGTTCTTGCAACACACCATCACCAAACTTGCTGACCCAAGAAAAAACATTGATTCCTCGTACGTTATTCCTGCCTCCGAATTGATTGTACTTGAAAGGCACATAAGAATTAATTGTGGCACTATAACTTATCCACATAATTTGTGTTCTCCCTGGTTACATAGTGCAAACAAACGTTTGGTTTTTACTTACTGGACTTTCTGTCATCACACAACACTCTCGGTGAATTCGCCAGCATGCAAGAAAATTTAGTTATCATCATTTTATTACTTTTGCAAGTTGCATCTCAGTCATGCAATGGCAATTCTGTTGCGGTGGCTTAGTTAGCCATTATGTACCATTAGTTCATGCTTCCCTTAAGTGGTGAATTTAAATGGATCTGCACTGCACCTCAGATAAAGTTCCATCTAAATGCAGCGAATTTGTATGTTTAGCTCAAACAACCTCATTCTAAACTCACTCGAATCAGGCATAATTACTTCGTTCTCCCAACACCTTCCACTTCCAACCAAATGAGTTACCTTGGAATTACACAGCCCTTCTGACGTGGATCCACCTGCATCGACTTCGGTTCACAAGTATCCTCGACCACGACAATTCGGTTTTACACACAAGCTGCAGTGGTGTGTGGCAAAACAGTCACCGTGGCAATTATCCGGCTGACCCACAGGATTTAAAACATCACAACTTAAATGCCGAAATGAAATGCATGAGTTCGTGAACCAGCTGGCTGTAATCTAATATCATTCTAAGGTGATTGCTTGCACACAGCCTTTGACAGAGGTTCGGGGATACATGTGCAAGACCATCATTGATACAAACTATGGGAGAAGATACCAGCCAGCAAATGTGTACTGGAGACGAGCCCACCGGAATCCTTTCTATGATACATGTACCCTGTAGACATCGTAGTAACGACACAACTATGCATCCTGCCTCTCCACACAATAATTTACACCATCTTCACGGCGATGAAATAGCTTATGAAGTCTGGCGAGCAGACATTTCGTAATCAGGGGATTCGATGGAATCTACACTTCGTGGGTTACTATAGTATAAACGTAAAGCAACTAACCATTATTTCAATTTGTTCCGAAACTGTCGACAATATACTTCGCATTTCTCTTTAGTTTACTGGCCAACAACTGTGGAACAACCGTTTCACTGCATCAGTATGAGGACGCTGAAGAAATCAAAGTCTGTTGTCTGTGTCATTCGGGGGTTTGCAGAAGTTAATGACTAACTATTCGATAGTTTTTATTACATCTGCAGGTTTCATAACATAAAAAATAGAGGTGAAATGCGACAACGGCAAAAAAAGTAATCAACCTACATAAACCAAATGAGGCACAAAGGTTCCTGTTGGACATGCATATTAAAAATCACAGAAAAGCTATATCTAACGGACATACTTAAGGTGACGTAATATAGTATCGTCCACAAGGTTTCCCCGTTGTTTATTGTATCGTAGCAAGTTTGCTTGTCAGACAGAAAGCATCACATTGGTCAGTTTAATTTGGACCCCCAGTACTTGACACATGGAGTTTCATTGTTGTCGGGTGTCCAACTGGTGGTTTATGCTAAATTTCTTCATGGGGACAGTAGATGGCATCTTGGGTCCAGCGGTAATAATGGCGGCAGTCAATGCTACCAAAGATGGTGGCTCTGTCCTTTGGTTAACAGCGGTCATGTTTATTGTCAGCTATTCGACCTTATAGGATGTACCGCCTGTCTTCTGAACGCATAATTAGGAGCAGCTGCTCGCATCCGAGTCGGAGTCACCGAAATCGCCGGGTCTAATTCTGAGTCAATGCTGTGCGTGCCTTTACTCTTCCGAGTTGGAGTTTGGTGTTGAGCATCGAGTTCGATGTTCTGCTTTGTCTAGGTATAGTGAATCAGTTCGTACGATGTTTGCTGGTTCCCCATTATCTGTCAAACTGACGCACTTCCGCGCCAGCACGCCTATGCATCTGACGAATGACGTGGCCATATTCACAATACAGTACCAGACAGTATCATGCGTCTCGTTGCTTTTCTTTACTTCTCTAAAGCAGGCGGACGTCTTTGGGATGCAGTTGTTTGCGACATGTTAAACATGCTACTCAACCTCATACCGCACTAACCCAGTTTTTCTTATCGAAGTTGGTGTTCGGACGTGATGCAAAAGCGTGTGCTAATTCAGTTATGTTTCTGTGCATTTCGTTATCCATACAGTCTATCCGAACAGGCTAGGCACAAACGTTGCAGGTCAAGCTGGTGGTGGGGCACACCCACGAGATTAGTTAGAATCATCTTCTGTGAGGAGAACGCGACTTGGCTCCGCTGTACATACACGCAAGTGGAACTGCGCGACAGACCAATAATTGACGGCCTTGGTCTTTTGTGTGTCAGAGAGGGCGTGTGTCGACAAAACGATATGGTAGAGATGGTGCCAAACGTGTGGAACTCAATCAGGTGATGAGACCTGTGGGTTGAGGTCAGGTTTGTCTGCATAGACGTAGAGTTATCATGTGTGAAAGTGGCTGCAGCTACTGAAAAGTATGTCATATAGATAGATAAAATGCTCGAATGGTCATCACTGAGCATGTCTGTTCAAAAAATGGTAAATGTCTATAGGCACACGAAGAAAGCACGGTAGTTGAGCGCAAGGGTTTCAATTAAAACTGTCCAGAAATTGACGAGACGAATGAGGCGACGAAGCAAGAAAAGAATACTTGTGCTTACCGATCCACCGGATAGAGCGGGCAAATCTTAAGTTGAATACGCTCAAACTGGCTATTGTGTGATAAGATGGCAGAATAAATCAAGGAGAAGGAGGAACGTCAAAACTGTGCAACTCTAAGCGATGCAGAGGTTACTGGGAAATTGAATGTGTTTCCGTCAGATAGCTACCGATCTAGCTAGTTTGTACATCAGATACCAGCTGTAGTCCCAGTAAACTTCGATGAAGATGAAACACTTTACAAGTTATTCAGCAGGGGCTTTCTGATGTAATTACTTATGAGTCCATCGCACCAGCTACCAAATAGGATGGTCGTCCACATGCCCGGAAAAGCATCAGGCTGCAGTTACAGCCCGCTGTGCTTTGACGGTAGTGTGCATTCATCGGATCCATCAAGATTCGAAACTAGGACCCTTAATATCTTACCTGCATACTGGTGCGACAAACTCTCATATGATTACAATAAAAATCCCCTACTCGCAAGGCTACCAAAATAGCCTACCTAACAGCTTCTATATCGTACACAGCGTCTTTCGGAGCCAACTCTTCGCTCTGCAACGTTAGTAACTTGCATGACAGTGGAGGAGAATGTGCGGTAAGTTGCACGTCGCTTGTAAGTCAGAACGATTCGAAGCTGTCTTCCGTTGCTTAGTGGCATTAGCTACTGACTAGTGTTGCAAGCAGTAGTGTTCATGGATTCGAATCCTGATAGATGCGATGGATATGCATTAGTAATGTTGTCCAAGAGGCTGAAATTATAGTCCAGTGCTTTTCCGGTTATGTTAACGACCATCGGACTGTTGCATGCTCAAATGTCCCTGAACCTACCGCCATCACATTGCGGGATAAGTTACCAGAGGACCAAGACCAGTGGAACTCATTGTGTATACAGATGAGTATCAAAGCCAAGCCCATAAACTTGTTACGAATTACTCGTTATCCGAACTCTCCACACCATGGCGAACACAGACTAATTCGAGTAACTCTAGGATCCTCCACCGACGTAGAAAACGTTTTACTCTACGCAAGCGAGCTGAAACATGAATCCTGTGGGATACACATCTCTCCTAACGTCCGTTGGAGCACACGACAACCAAAAAGAAAAACCGAAGAGCGGCACAGCAAACAAGACCGTCTAAACACAATCTGCATGCATGGAGTGCCAGAATATCCTTCTAATGATGTTCAAGAGACCGAAAAGCACGATTTATAACAGTGGCGCTTCATTCGTGAAACACTTTCTTTGGATAATGTTGTAGAACTATCGCTCACCAGGATACCTCTCTCACCAATTTATGGAGGATGCGGCCCTAGAATCCTAAAACTTGTTCAGTCAGAGCAACAAGCATTGGATGTTTTGGATAGATGGCGGAGAAATCGGAAACATCTTCCTTCCGAAATTCGGTTAAAGGTCGCGAAAGCTTTGCGCAGCACAAATATAAAAACAACTGAAGCAGCAAGCATGCCGACGAATGTACAGAAGCGTAACTTGACTGCTGATTTAATTGACGCTGACGTAGGTCTAAACGAAGGCTGGGACGCACCTTGGCCGAATCAAGTTGCAAACGAGGTATCATTGACCCATCAAAATAACGATTAACTGCCGACCCCCCATCGGTCGGCATTCTCCTACAAGTGACCGCTTCACTCCTCTGTGGGCTCCTAGAGACCGAGAAACTGGCATGCTTGTATACGAATGCTCAGGGTCTTTCTAACAAACTGGCTGAACTGAAAGATCGCCAAGCTTCCGGCTCGTATGATGTCATTGGTATCACCGAGACATGGTTGCACACGAGAATGACGGATGCTGAAGTTTCGCTACCAGGCATGTCGCTGATCCGGAACGACAGGCGCACAAATGGAGGAGGGGTAATCCTGTATTACCGAAAAGACTTACAGTGCGAAGCCGTGGGGATTCAGACTTGCAGTTCTCCCACCCTCTTTGGTGCCGGTTACAGTTAAAAGTCAGGGACGCTTGCCTTATTGTCTTGGTGTACCGCGCCCCTAACTCAACACCCGAAACCGACTACCACCTAGCGGCTGCTTTAAGGTACAGTCTACAACAAAAGTACTCGCACATTCTTATCATGGGTGATATCAAAGTACATTGTTTAGAAGCCCCTGCCACGATCAGAGAACAATGCAAAACCGATTTACAAGATCTAGTAACTACTGTTCCTCTTTACGATCACATCACTTTGCCCACTCGGTTCAGAACTGGTAACAGGCCATCTGTGCTTGATCTTGTGCTTACCAACGAGGAGCATATGACTGATGTGTTTCTTTTATACTGCCCGTTGGGTCGCAGTGATCACGCCGTGATCCGTTTCAACTTCGTCTGCTATGCGGATTATCTGAATGATAACGATGAGACTGTGCGAACCATCACAAGGTACGACCAACTCGTCTAGCTCGTCAGCTCCACAACTTGGTCTTTCCTCGAAGAAGAACCCCCGGAAGTCGCCTGGCACGAATTCGTCAAAATATTCAATCAGTTGATTGCAGAGGCTTCAGAGATAAAAGCTTGAAATAAGTGCAAATCCGTTTCTTTCGCTAGGAGCAGAACTCAAAAATGGAGGACGGTATGCCACGCAGCATGGTGAGTGTACAGAGATGCTCCAGCACCAGCATCTACTACGTAGCCCAACGTAACCACTACTCAACTGTTAAGAGAAGACAGAGCCGCCTATCAGCAGAATATTGCAAAAACCTTCAGTGCTAACCACAAACTGCTGTACAAGCACGTTAATAGCCTAGGAATGGTGAGGCAAGCATTTCCTCCACTCAAGACAACTGATGGCTCAACAAGAACAGCTATGGCAGCAGCAAACGCGCTGCAGATGCAATACGCCCCCATGTTTCAAACAGTCTTGCCACCAGGCGAACTACCAAGCTTTGTCTTCTGCTCACCAGGACTAACCGAAGAGACTGTTTTGCAAAAGCTGACTTCTCTACGCATACACAGCTCGCCAGGTGTCGACACCATTTGTCCAGAAGCATTGGGAGCAGCAGCAAGCCAACTGGCAGGAACTTTAGCTCAGTTTTCCAGCGCTGCTTAGACCAGGACCAAGTTCCCGCCATGTGAAAGCTTGGAATAATAACCCCGATTCGCAAAGGTGGAAGTAAAAATGGTCCCTCCAACTACCGCCCAGTATCCCTTCTTCCTATACTCTCAAAAGCCATGGAATCCATAGTTGCTATCTGGAAAACTGCGAACTCATCACTCCTGGACAGCACGGTTTCCGTCGACAGCGGTCATGTATAACCAATTTACTAATTACAAGCAGTAGTTGGACCGATGTAGTTGACGCTGGAGAAGGTGTTGATGTGATCTACCTGGGTTTTTCCAGGGCTTTCGATCGTCTAGACCATCGGATACTACTATCCAAGCTGCAGCATTACGGGATCGGAGACTCTCTTTTAAGCTGGATCGCCAACATTCTGCTTCAACGGCAATTAGTGGTCAGAGTTCGGAGCTCTTTATTGGACCCCATACAAGTGAAGTGTGGTTTGCCGCAAGGCTCAGTTTTAGGTCCACGTTTGTTTTTGGTGTTTATTAATGACCTTGCACAGGAAATTGCTTCAAACTCCCTAACTTTTGCCGACGATATCAAGATCTGGTGCAGGATCCAGGCGAACGCCGACCAACATGTGCTTCAGAGTGATTTAGACACGGGGTATCAACGGTCGACCCAAAACTCATTGCATTTCAACGTCAGTAAATGCAAGGTGCTTTCCATCCGACATCACGGCAGCTACTCATACCGACTGGGAACGAATATACTACAACGAGCAACTCTCGAACGTGACTTGGGTGTCCTGGTTCAAGATGACTTGGGTTGCTCCAGACAATTCGAAAAGGCCTCGAAGACTGGGAACCAACACGTCTGGCTGTTGTGATGGGCGTATGGACAAATATCCGGCTCCATATTTTGACAAATGCTCAGTGCGTTTGTTCGCCCCCATGTCGAATACGAAATTCAAGCCTGGCATCCATGGCTGAAACAAGTCCTTAATGCACTGGAGCAGCCACAACGCCGGGCATCCAAGAACGTAACTGGAATGCGCAATCTGTCCTAACAGGAGAGACCGCAACGACTAGAATTGTTCAGTGGAATCTATCGCAGAATACGAGGCGACCTGATTATAGCATAATTGATTCTGCGAGACCCACATCATGTGTGCCGCCATTTACTGCAACTCAGCAGCAATACAAAACTGAGAGGCCACTTATTAATACTCGCAGAACAATACAGTCATCTGGAGGGTCACAGAAATTTCTTTTCCATTCGTATCTGTCACCCGTGGAATGCTCTCCCAGAATCGGTCGTCTCTGTACCGACACTAACAGCATTTAAAAGACGGTTGGACGAAGCATTCATCCACTTCCACTTTGTCACTTAACACTACGTATGCATCCTACACCTGGAGTTTACCATGGAATTATTTGTTGTTAACTGTGGGTGCTGTGAATCTAAGAGGATCGCAAGACTACAGCTAAGCAAACGATAAGTCCTAATTTTCATATTTAAAGTATTGGCTATTTTACTATCCTTATTATCATTATTGTTATGTTGGCATCCCCACCAACTATCCAACGGGGCTTGTAAAGCAACGCTTCTTAACCCGTATAAATGCATTGTTCATTGTTCATTCATCTGCTTTGTAGGGGCTGGTACAACAAACGCTCAACTAATTACATTTTAACTTGCCCATCCGATTACTCGTAATGCCATAAATTCACACTGAGAGCTAATAAAATACAGTTCTGTACAAAATTACAAGGAACGCGTTTCGGCGTTTGAATTCGTGTCTTTGAATCCATGCATTTTCTTTGAATATCAGTAGACAGAATTCGAAATAGAACAAATTCTGATAACGTGGACTGGGTGTCTTTTTCGTCCAGTTCGACCCACAAACCGTATACAGAATCACCTTAAAACGCTTCCGATACTTTCTCCGTTGATGGTATATTTTCCATTGTGAATTAAGGCATATGATCGCTTACATTTTTGTTCTTAACAGGACAAAGCAGCCACAAAATTTGCGAATAAATTTCGCGCATTTCTTCATTCTTGTATCGCAAACCAAGTACCCACAGCACTTGCCTACTGATTTGCACACGAGCGCGGCAGACTCCAAACTCACTGGTGAGGGGATGACGCTCTGTCTTTTAAAATCTGAAAACAACTACGCAATTACTCAAGGATCCGATGCGCCACCATTTAATCCTATGTCTACGTGTTTCAAAGTATTCACTTGACATTTGACGACAGATAACTTGCAGCAGATAGAAGGTATACAAAACTGAGACTCGCGGGATTTAATCGCGAAGCGCCTATCCGTTTCGATGCACTCTGAAATTGGGTTCACTAATGAGTTCAAACTTTATTAAAATCAGTGGCATATTTTACAACCCTGAGAGCGCTTCTACCTACAGCAAATCTCTCACTATTTCAAATATTTTCCCACGTCAAATATCTTTATATTGTACTTATTTGATCAAGTAGCAGGTTAACATGAGCTTGCTGGGTTTGGTCATTTCCTTTCCAATAATACATTATCTCGGTCTTTTTTGATAGGATGCATTGCACTTATCAGCATCAGGCTCAACATTTTGCTGTCGAAATGGTTAATTATTTGCCAAAAACTCAACTGAGATATAGGCTAATTCTCTGCACACACCTGCGTAGCAGACAGATTGCAAATTTTTCATTTTCCCTAAACCTTACTTCATTTAATGCTATTGTCTCCCGCTCCGGTTTCAGCAAATATGCACCGGCGAACAGGACCAATGGAAAAGGGATTAACCTTTAAGTTTTCTTCGAATTCCGAAGCATGAGTGACAGGATAAAATGCCGTCCTCACCAATATGTGTCCGTTACATTATTTTTAATAGCCAGTGCCTTCTTTTCATGCGGCTGCCGTTTGCTTCGACGATATCAACAAATTTCTGATGAGATTTCGAAGAAAGTGGAATGTCGACAGGATTTGATGGAAGTTTCATGGCTCTGTTTTTAATCTCCTTGATCCCAGTTGATTTCACTCCAGTCAACAGAAAGAAACCGCTACTTTGCAGCATCCTCTGAATACAATCTACATATGTATCCACATTTAGAATTGGGAAACAAGAAAAATCTATTTTGAACAGTGATTTGTGTGTTTCCTCAAACACTAAGAAGTGCACCACATCCGGTAGCCTACAGTAACAGTAAATGTTTTCTCTGATACGCGTGACACGAAGGAAAACCCCAACAGTCATGCAATCCTTACTGAACGAGAAAGCGCGGGGAAATTTTACCCCCAAATATACATGAGCAGCTAGACAGGACTCTCGGATTAGTGTTAAACAAATCATGAACACTCTTCTTACCACATTAATGTTTTTCTTTCACGAAAATTAGACGAATTTGCAGCATATTCAATGTGGTGCTGGAGCAACACCTGCATTCTATTACTTAATAACGTGCATCCGAATTCTACAAATCATTCAGAAGAATAACGAACACGTTCATTTTATCATCTTATGTGCACTCTTTCCGTTTTACATCAAGTTACAGCGCCAAACGCTGGCATACTCTGATTACTTTTTGACCAAACTATTTCTACCCAACAGGTGATTTCGGGACGATTGAGCAGGTACTCTTTTTCAGCATCTTATGCGAGAGAGCAGACACCTATTGAAATTTTTTCCAGCGAACAATATAATCTTATTCAACAATTCCAAGCCGTTTTCAAATGGAGGCGCAATTGCAATCCTACCGTTTTCTCAAGCAGCCGCTGCAAGTCAATCGACATCTATCCACTACAAACGTTCTGTTGATGTAACTGTGGCTCATCGTCTTACAAGCTCACCCACAGACTCTTTTATCACCAAGCCTGTTGCAAGCCCTTATACCTTACTATCGTAACTTTTGATTGTCGGCAAAAAGCACAATAACGACAAATAACTGACGCACTGATTACCTGATAGGACGAGTTTCAAAGTGGAATTCGACGGAAGGAACAGACTACTATAGTACGAGCTTATCATCGCATAGACTAAGTACGTGCAGCATCGACAAACGTCCAGAATTTTGTGTTGGTTTGCACCTCCAAACTGTGTGCACGTTACGTATTTAAAGACACTTTGAGCCATATCGGAATGAACACTTGCTTGGGTACTGGCATTCTGTGTCGAGTATCACCACCTTTCACTTCTGTCGGCGAGTTCCCACTAGCTCATATTCGTGTGACACCACTAGTTAACTTCCTTAGCTAGCTTGACCTTGGTGGATGTGCAGGCGTGTGTTTATGTAGTGGTTCCAGAACACTGTGTAGCCTCAAAGCGATTATCAATACACAAAGGACGGTAAGTGCTAAGCAATATTGTACCTACACCTCTCACATTCGTCATAAAGCCGCAGGTGATGAAGGAGGGGGTGGTGATCGGGATAATCACGCAAGCAAAATATTGCAAGAAATCTGTAAATGTAAAGGCGGTTTGGAGGAAGGCAGGTCTATAGTAACATAAAACCACAGATGGATGTGTTGCGACGATTTCAATACGACGTCTTTAATGCACCTTTTCAGACACAACCTAAGCCCAGTAATGAAACTATCCACGGTTAACCGACTATGGTAGGCACGTGCCTTGTTTGTCATAACACTGGTTCACTCCTTATGCATCAGTTCCTAATCAAGGTACAGAAGACCCAGCGGATTACATGCACACCGCAGAGGGCTAACCATCTCTCGTTTAACCCAAAACACGTCTGCTGCCACCCACTACAGTTAAGCCACAACACGAATTTCAAGGGCCTACCGTTCACGGTAGCTACGCAATACAGTCAAATAGAATGTCATAGGGTTATAATTCATTTGTGCGCTTCTGCCATGGAACGCCACCCCCCAAATTACATAGTTTCAGCCCCAAATTTACTTGTGCTTAAAAAAGCCTTCACGTTGCCCTGAATCACCCACATTATGCGGTATAGCCTGTGAGTCTCGGCAGACAACACAACGTGACGTAAGTTGCACAATCAACACCAACTTATACAATAGAGGTTAAACATTTCTGCATGCCAAAGTAGTAACATTGTGGTAATTCCAAAAAACGAGTCACATTTTATTAGTTATTTTATTCACCATGTTGTGGTTCTCATTCTGGTCATACTACGGGACATGATAAGCATCAGCTATTATGCGGCAAAACAATATTGTTACATTTCTCACGGCAACCAATGTGATGAAAATGCAAATGTCATTTCGCATGCACAGCTAACATGGCGTGAACGATATAAAACGACGTCAAAACGAAGCCATTCGAGACACAGGTAATGAAAATTCATCTGTTCATTCAACCTTTTCTTGATGAAATCCCGGTTCCTACAGTGTGGAAACATGTTGTAGTCATTCCTATGTATAAAAGTGGTAAACCTGCATAGCCCTCGAACTAACGTCCATTCACTCTTCTCTCTGTGTAATCCAAAGTATTGGAACGTATAATTGCAGAGGTGCACATGGGATAGCTTGAGAGCAACAACATCCTAGTGAAACAGCTCCACAGATTCTACCAAAATTGGTCTTGCATTACAAAATTGCATCCAGCCCGAGTAAGCTGGACAGAGTCAGCCGACGCCGGAGTGGGAGTTCACGTCATCTACCTGGACTTCTCTAAAGCATTCGGTTGTTTGGACCACCGCATTCTCCTTCACAAGCTTCAAAGCTATGGAATCGGTTACCCTATAACCGGTTGGATCGGCAACTTCCCCGCTCAACCTCGGTGGAATGTGAGAGTCCACCGCTTCATTTCCGTCCCAATTGACGTCCAGTGTGGCGTGATACAAGGATCGGTATTGAGGCCATGTTTATTCCTAGTACTCATTACGGATCTTGCCTGTGTACTACACACATGCTTAACATATGCGGATAATGCAAAATTCTGGCATGACATCAGGACAGCGGATGATCACATGGTATTGCCAAGCCATCTCGTCAGGACTTATTCTTGGTAATCCGATAACCTGCTCCAGTGTAACGTGAGGAATGCAAACTCATGGATGTACGTCCTTATGTTTCCCAAGAATATTGTCTTGGGATCCAGCAGTTACAACGTGCTTGACTACACTAATGCTTTCACAACACGCCCTGAAAATGCGCTTTCCAACTTGTGATATTTTATGTGGCCCGTTTTAACCGGAGGACGTAATAACGCAAGCCAATCCATGTGGTTAACGGCCATCTCTGCAACGTGGCGTTGAGGATATACACAGAAGTGTGGTAGGTGAGTAACCTGAATGTATCTAAATTGGATTAACGTATCACGTCGGTCAAATGAAGCAACACACGAGTGAGCGTTATCATTTCCATTTTTGTTTCTTACGGAGTTACTGAAATATAACGGATCTCTGTACTACGTAGTGTTTGCATTTACCATTCCCATTAAAAACCATCGTTATGCGGCAGTGCATTTAAATCGATAGAAGCCTAAAATCATGGTTTACTTATAGGTTGATCCTTTCAATTTTATTTACAATCCAACCACCTCTCGGGCTAGTTAAGCACATGATCTTTCCCGTAATCAAAACCTTTTTATTATACATTATCCAAAGTAATTAGAGTAACTTCGCTTAGTGCAAAGCGAGAATCCTTATCCTGAAAGTCTCTTCAGCGCCAACATTGAATATAACAAAGAAATAGCTGGTAGTTTTGACAGTAGAACCTAACCAGTCCTCTTACAGCTGTCATACAAAAGCGAGATTGCGACGGAACTTATACCGCGTCGTCTTTCTCTTGCACTCAGACGCACCTAGCCAGCAGCACAAATGCAAATCTCCTCACCAATACTCCGATGGTGATATTTAACTCCAAGGATAAGTGGCCTGTCCATGATAACCTAATGTGAATTTACTCTTTTGCATGAACCTGTGGAGCGTAATACATTGATCATATACTACAAAGCAACTATTTGAATGATAGAACCCCATCGGTTCGGGCTTAGCATTGAAAACAGAAAATTCGCCAACTCTTCAGTTTGTAGAAAGTAGAAGTCACGATTAAAATTCACGCACAATAATGTGCCTCGACGGGGAATCGAACGCTGGCCCAACGAAATTCTGGTCCGCTGCTCTACCACTGAGCTACCGAGGGCTGACGATTAGGTGCGCAAATTTTAATACATGACTTCTGCTTAGTGCGCGAAGTATTGCCAATGAGGTCACAGTACCTGTCCTGATGTTGCACATTGGCTCTATCACCCGTCACTTCCCAATAGACCGAAGTACCTGTCCTTCAAATGTCCAATGGGCGATGGTAGATTAATTTTTTGATGTTCGTGAGTAGTCGGAGGAAGACGCAGATAACATCCTGGATTGGATCTCAAGGGATTTAACTCTTACGCTACGGGAAATGCGCGTAAGAGTACCAGCAGAAATGGAGAAGAAAATTTCGAAGTCAACAATCGCACGGCACCTGGATGGTCGATTGATAAGTATGAGGCACATCTATCAGGTTCCCGAGGGAATGAACAATGAACGAACCAAAGGGATACGCAGAGAATACGTTCCGCAGTTTCTCCAACTTGAGAGCGATGGCAAGTTCTTCATTCGAGTTGACGAAGCGAACTTCAACGTTTACTGTAAACGCACTCGTGGTCGGGCACCCATAAAAGCAAGCGCCTGTTGCAAAGTTGCCAACAGTAGGGGCTTCAGTTTGCATTTGATCGGTGCACTCATAATGGAACAGAATGGGTAGATGAGCACTGGGAGAGGCTCATTCACAGGTCCCCTATCTCTCGAATGGCTGCGAAGCTATTCAGACAAACTTAAACGGAAGATGGAGCTCCGACAGGATGTCGTGGTATGTGATACTGCAGCATGTCAAGATGTCAGTATATCCTGTTAAAATGTGGTCTCTTCTTGCTCTTTAGAAATTTCAAAATTATCTATGATGCTCCGACGAACCGATCGAATTACATCCGCTAGTATTTACAAGAAGCTGCTGAGACAATTATATTTCGGCTGTAGGAACCGGAACTATGTTTTTAGAAGAAACAAACAAGAGTGTTGGAAGTAAGTTGACCCAAGCGACTGGTGACCTCTGACCCGCGAGGATATAGGCAGTCGGTTATCTTAACCGAACGGAAAGAACTGTCAGCATCCAATTAACTCGCTATAGGAGTAACGACTTATAATGCGTGTCTGCAAATATTGATATGCATATCATTGTATAAACAAAAGGGTATATTATCGAGGACAAATGTTATCACCTTGAGTTCCGATCATGCTATGGGATATTTTAACCCTGTGAAGTACCGATTAACGAATGTAAAGTAACTGGAAGTTTTCAGGTGCTCAGAAGCATAGAGGAAAGCAGCCGAGATTCTAGTTGAACGCGTGGCTGGTTAAGCAAATAAGTGGATAGTTGGGTGGCAATGAAGTTATTGCAAGCGTTTAGCAACTGCTGTGATAATGCAAATGACGGGACTGAGGTATCGCAACGAATATGGGTTCTTCATTTTTTGTTTGAATATGCTAATAAATACATATCACTTATGGTAGGTTGTCAGGCATTGGATGCTACTGAGATGAACCATCAGTAAAAACCAAAATTCGGTGCGGAACTTTCGTGCAAAAAATGCTTTGCCAAATTTATGCACTAGAAGGGCATTACCACCACAGATACAAGTTGACGCGGAATCGGTTTGCAAGCTTTTTCACGGATATTGTGTGCAGTGGCACAGTGTCCGTTTCGAAATGGCTGTTGAAGGAGCAGAGTGGACGAACGTAGGAGAATGCTGATTTATATGAACATGCAGGTGCTCACATTTTTTGAACATTCATATCAAAGACCTCACCATATGCAACGTCATAAACTTTGTTTGCTTTCTTGTGCGGGATCATACACTGTAAATTCACATTTGGGAAGTATTGCCATCAGAGTCACTTGAGGAAACAGAATGGCTGGTTCAATTCAGAAAACGTTGCAGCGTATAATAGAGTTGAAAACTTCGTTAATATTAAATACGGTCCACACTTCGTATCTATATTACTAAGTGTGGACCATATTTAATACGTACTTCGTTAGTAGCTGGTTATCCGAACAGTCACCTCTTTAGTGGCAGCCGCGTGGTTTGGGTTTACCTGCGTTCAGCGAATATTTCAGTGGCAGACTTCCAGGACGTGGTGAGTTTTCGCCTGGTAAACATTCTTCCTATAAAACCACGAACACCTGTTTAACAGCACTGAGACCTCACGGTTGACTCGCCACAAACTGTATGTAGTGCAGTTTGTTTATTCGGATAATTATGTCCAATCCACGGACGAAATTAATCACTCTACACATTGTCGACGCGATCGAACATTCAAAAACGCGGCGGCAGATTTACAAGCCCAAGCTACCCAGCTACACAGATCCAGTTCCAAAATTGCCACTCAATACAGCCTCTAGATGACAGTTGCAGAACGACTGCGTTTACTCAGAGACCATGGGTGGCTTGCGCTGCACCAACCTCGACTGCATCCAGAGAAAACGCGAAGGAATAGGACAATGAGGTATGTGGGTGGGAGCCACGTTTTATCAACGAAGTCGGATCACACTCCTTCAGCATGCAGATTGGACAGACACATGCGTAAACGGGATTTCATGCGTACTAAACCCACACAAGGCGGTGGCTGGGCCTTTGCCTTGTCCACACTGATGCATGGAATCGTTCTTTGAGCCCAGCAACGTTCTTGTGACGGTTCAATCCGTTCCCTCCAACAACGGCTAGCAGTCTACTTAACAATGAATAATGATTTATCACGGGTAAAATAGCATTCACTTGACAAGTCCCGTAAGATGGTTGGAATAATCATTAACACTGAAAGGATCATCGAATAAGTAAGTCGTTATTTCAGGCGTCTACCGATTTAAATGCACAGCCGCATAACGATAGTTTTAAGTGAGAATGAAATGTGCACAAACAAAATTATGTAGAGAGTTGTTATAATTCAGGAACTGCTTGAGAAAGAAAAAAGGAAATGATGACGCTCACTCGTGTGTTGCTTCATTTGACCCATATGATACGTTAATTCAATTTAGATACATCCATGTTACTCACCTACCAGACTTCTGCATATATCCTCAACGCCACATTGCAGAGATGGCCGTTAAGCACATGGTTAGGTTGGCTTTATTTCATTCGCCAAGTGAAAAGGAATATATCATAGTGCCAATTGGAAAGCTTTGCATTAAAGCCTTTTTTGGATAGCGTTAATGTAGGAGCAAGGATAAGTGAGTCGGAAAGTGGTTCCACGCACGGGACACATGGAGGGAGAAAACGTTTCTCCGACAATCAAGTTGACTGCAGTTTGTAGCCAATTTGAAATCATAGTCTCTCAGGTTAGTATTTTGGCTCAGTTGCAACAAATGGCAACATGAGTAAATTGGGTCGGTAAATATTAAGTAACGATGAGGAGGTCTCATCCATGACTTCGACATGCACAATCTCAGGGACTACAGTCTGCGTTGGTAGGAGTAGAACTAATCATCGCACGAGTTTGATTGCTCTATCTTGTGGAG
This sequence comes from Dicrocoelium dendriticum, assembly GCA_944474145.2. Lineage (NCBI taxonomy): Eukaryota > Metazoa > Platyhelminthes > Trematoda > Plagiorchiida > Dicrocoeliidae > Dicrocoelium > Dicrocoelium dendriticum. The sequence goes on from OX104071.1 coordinate 26,884,425, forward strand.
ATTTAAGTGCATCGACGTCGCATTTTAGCGATAGACGTCAGGTCTTCATTGCATATTCCACGTGCGGCCTCAAGTAGGCTTTCCGTATTTGCAGCAGGATTGATAGCACGAAATCTTCGGAAGCTATCCGTAAGAGTCCAACATTTTGACTGGCTCCTTTTGATGCCTTTCCAGCCTGTCTCGAGCAACCACGATAATCCTGCATGATCACATGGGAAGCACGTTGTAACTGCTGGTCCCCAAGCCAATATTCATGGGTAAGCTGGTGACGTACACTCATTAGTTTGCATTCTTCACGTTACACTGGAACAGTTTGTCGGATTAAAACGCATAAGTCCTGTCGAGTTGGCTTTGCAATGCCATGTGCTCATACCCTGTCCTGATGTCATGTCAGATTTTTGCATCATCCGGATATAGTAAGAAATTCGACTGCAGTACACTGGCAAGATCCCTAGTAAATACTAGGAATAAGCGTGGCCTCAGTACCTGTCCTTGTGGTACGCTACACTGGACGTCAATTGGGACGGAAATGAAGCGGTGGACTCTCACATTCCACCGAGGTTGAGCGGGGAAGTTGCCGATCCAACCGGTTATAGGGTAACCGATTCCATAGCTTTGAAGCTTGTGAAGGAGAATGCGGTGGTCCAAACAACCGAATGCTTTAGAGAAGTCCAGGTAGATGACGTGAACTCCCACTCCGGCGTCGGCTGACTCTGTCCAGCTTACTCGGGCTGGATGCAATTTTGTAATGCAAGACCAATTTTGGTAGAATCTGTGGAGCTGTTTCACTAGGATGTTGTTGCTCTCAAGCTATCCCATGTGCACCTCTGCAATTATACGTTCCAATACTTTGGATTACACAGAGAGAAGAGTGAATGGACGTTAGTTCGAGGGTTCCGAACCATTACCAGTTTTATACGTCAGAGTGACTACTTCATATTTCCACACAGTGTGAACCTGCTTTTCATCAGCTTTGAAAGAACTGAGCTGATGGTTCAGCAAGGTTAATGGCCGTTGTCTTAAATGCCTTCGGTTTGATGTCGTCAACAGGCGAGCTATTCACGCGCAATGACATTAGCCTTTTCATCACATTGGCTAATGTGAAAGCTACGTTGTTTATTCCTGGTGGCAATGCGTGCTCTATCAATAGCGTATGAAATGTTGGCCTACTTCGAGAAGTATGGATGAGGTGTTGTCGATGTACGTTGGCTGCAGCTTGTGCGGTTTGCGCAAGACAACCTTTTGCACATAAAACTGGGATCCCACGCTGTACTCTGCATTGCTTATTAGCGTGTTTATACTGCAACTTGGGATGCGTACTGAATATGCCGCTTATTTCTGCTGGTGCTGGTTTTTGTCTTCGCGCAGCATCTTGACGCAGGGATTTCGTTGAGTTGTGTAAGCACCCCAGGTCTGGTTACTTGGACAGACTTTGTAAGCGCGCCAGGCTGTATTCCTTGGGTCTGTTCCACAGGAACTTTCCTCAGGAACATATTCACGTGCTTCGACCGTGGCACCATGCTTTCTGACGCATTTGCCACTAACTTAGTGAATTGGATAACGAACAACATCCAGGCGACATCGCGCAGGTTCTCGGCTTGAAAGGACCTGTCGGTTTCTTGAACGACTTGTAACGACATAGGTTTCCACGTTGTGCTCACTGATGTACTCCGAGTAATAGATGCAATGAAAGAGCAACCTTACTTGATTGCTACGACTAGGGAGTGCGTCTATGGTTTCCGTGTTGACCATTAGTTCCTCGTTAGTGAGCACAAGCTCCAAAACAGAAGATGTGTCACCTGTTCGGAATCGCATGTGAGTGACATGGTTGTACAGAGGTACATCGGCAATCACTTCTTGCAAGTGAGTCTTGAATTGTTCGCTGTGCAATGCTGGAAATTTGACTGCGTGCAGGTTGAAGTCCCTCACCAGAAGGACGTGACTGTGTGGTCGTGCCAGCGATAGCTGAATCGCAGAAGTTAAGCGGTAATCCATTTCCAAGTTTTAGATTGGAAAGCGGTGAACTACTGCTAGTAAATACAAATCGCCACAACTCAGGTCCATACTACACCAAAGAGAATCGATGAATTGCATTTCTGGGTCCTCTAGGATATCACCACGAAAGTCGGATCGATATTACAGAAGCACACCACTTCCTCTGCTAGATCGGTATTTTCGTATGGAAGTCATGCCGGCTAGTGCAATCTCAGCACCCGTGAACTTCATGTTCAGCCATGTTTCAGTGCCAATAATTCGATTCCAAGGTGTGGAGGCCTGACGAATAGAAAGTCCGGTAAGCTTGCTGAGAAGACTTCGCGCATTGGTATACAAGCAGGTGAGGGCCTCGTTGGTCAGAAGCGTGTTTATGAATGCTGGCTTCCGGTGAGAGTCTATGCCTTACTTTGCGGGGTCAGCTGCCTTCAGTTTTTTTGTTAAACCGATGACACAGCCCATAGGGCTAGTTCAGGTTGTTGTATAGAGCTCGGCACGCAAACAATTAATTGACCAACCTGTCCTCCTTTAGCTACCGATGTGTTTTGGCATTGTCTCCGTTCTGAGCTACACGGTGGCAGAAATGTATTGGTAATTTGTTGCACAGTGTTACATTGTCTATCTGTGGCCCGGTGCCTATCGGCTTGATAAGTATTCGGACAGCAGCATTTTATACTTTTTGTGCCACATTGTGATCACATGTCCGTCATCAGTTTGGAGTGCCATGAAACTTCAACAATCGGGGACCACACCTTTGTAGTTAAATGACAGCGGAAACGCTCGATGTCGAATTAGCGACAAGATTTTTTAGTGAGATCACTTCACGAAATAAAATGCCATTCATCTTAAGTCATCGCGCTTTGGCCTCTTGCTCGGGGCCACCTTGAACAGGGATAGTTTGCGCCGTCTTTTTATTTACGGAACTCGTCCGGATTTTGTTTGCTTTACTGGCGTTCGCTCCAAGGAACATCTGGAAAAATTCGAACAATGCCCGTGGTGGTACGGAGGCGAGTGGTTGACAATAGAACTGGCCTCTGCATCATTACATGACTAAAGTGTTATCTGGAGTAACCGCGGTTCATCTTAGTGTGCGGAGTTTGAGTGACAGACGAGACGCATCATAGTAACTGGTTTAGCTTAAATCGCCATTATTTGACACAGGGAATCCCACGGTTTCTGGTCGTTTAGTATCTTAGCATGTATGGAGTTCGCCCCGGATTCAGTTACGTTAGAGCATATAACAGTTAGAGAAATATTCCGATGTTTCATGTTCGCCTTTTTGGAGGGACCAATGACTGCTTTCTTCGGTTGGACAAATGATGTGATCTTGAGTCCCGTGCCGGTACTGGTAGTAGTAACTCGTTTGGTAGCGGGAAAGGATACGAGGATAGATACTTGCTTACTACGGGTAGAAACAACGGACTAGTATGTTGTCAGGCCTTTTACAGTGTTCAGTGTGACAGGTGATTCTGTTGAAGAATGTGTGGCGAAATCATCTATATGAGAAACCATTAGTGTCAGGTTGGCTAGGTCTGCATCGTTACTCTTACACGGTTCTGGATTGGAGCTTAATATTAAGCATCGAGTTCAAGGCACTGATTTGTCTGGTTCCTGTGGGACATCTTTCACGGCAACTGACTGCTCTACAATCTTTGTCAACCTATCGCACTTCTGCGCCAACACCGTTATACATTTGACGAGTGGAAAAGACATACACTCAATGCAGAACCAGAGAGTATCGATCGTACTATTATATTCTTTATCTGGCCGAGACTAAAGCGAACACATCGAGAATGGAAATGTTTTGACCGGTTCTGCATTCTACTCCAAATCACACAAGTTTTAAACAGCTGTCTACACCGCAACTAAGGTTTTTCGGAAGCTTTGAGCTTAGCTTTCCGTGGGCAAGCAGTACGTGCGATTATGACTGTCAAATCTACGGAACTCGTTTGTTGCAACATCCACACTTGTATGCTGAGTCCAAACGCTGGCGGTCAAGCTGGTGGTCTGACACACACCGGTTAGATTACTGTGATACAAATGCAAGCTGGAAGACAGACGGCAGTTGGGGAAATCAGTGAGATCTCCGCCGTTAGCCAGAGCATATTCACCAAATTCGCATAGCTGAAAAAATACATCAAAAGCAAAATATTGGTGCACAATTCACCCAGAGAAAACACGTATAACACAGTATTCCCAAAGCAATAGTAGCATCCAGCACGTTAAGGCAAAATCCGCGGCTTCCGTGGGTGCAGCCATTATATGGAAGGTGGTGGGTAATAGACAGGTAGGCATATTGTCAACATTCACATCTGACGCAGCAACACCGGGGATATCAAGTAACAACCTACAAATGACATGCAGGAATCACAGAACGCTGGCGCACATAAAAACCCAATGAAACGACGATGTATCCCAGCAACCGCTTTTTGACCTAGGTAAGTAAAAGGAATGAAACCAGACTCAGCGCTCGTACAACTCGTTGCGTTAAGTAAGCTTAGATTATTAGTTAGCTTGTCGCCTTTCGGATTCTAACACAACGTAGCAATGATGCTGGGTTACTAAACCCACTTATCTCAGGTAATCGCGACGGCATGCGTTACGACACAAATCCCTCGACGTTGAAAGCCTAGGATTTATCGGTGCCTTTCGCATCCTTAAGCGGCGCTTCTCCTCTATGTGCACCAGTGCCTTTTCCTGCACCTAGGCAACCGCCGT
>OX104071.1:26889632-26967877 GCA_944474145.2 Dicrocoelium dendriticum
CCGCTATCAGCCGGTCGGGAAATTTTCGTTGCTCCTGACTTTTCAAGTTTTCGGATTCAAATCTTTTCGCACATCGGCCTGGGTACACTCATTCAATCGGGCTCGATCAGGTCTACCCATTTCGCGAACGCTCTCGAGGCTACTATTAACGGATCAACGTCTAACGCCGGTTTTCAATTCGGGCTGTGTTTCAGCCTTGTCGTTCGCCTACGAGTGCACCACTTTTCTACCTTCATCAAGGTTTTTGGAATTAACGGAAAGCTTATTGCTAGCTCTACTTCAGGAGACCTAAACCAACCCTGTCGGTAGCTGGATAAGGCGACTAGAAGCAATTCCATCTTCGTACACTACCTTGGTTGACCAAGAGCTCTCACGCTGCATTGTGAATCGCGTTCTATCGAACGCACACAAATCTCTTTGTTTGGCCGGATTTGTACGTGTGCGCCTGTTGGAACTTGCGGCATAACGTGACACACGGAGTTGACCTCAGGGATACCTGTGCACGGAGCGGTCGATCACTGCAGGACAATCTACCCTTGGCGGAATTTGGACAACTGAGCACTCTTACATCCGGTTGGTTTGTATCATTGGTTGTATCTGAAACAGTGGCCTGTCTGTTGACTTGAATAGGTAAATCACTGGACCTTAGCGACCTTTGTTACTCCAGAATTCACGCTTGGTTATAGCATATACTATAGATAGCTTTGATCTTCTCATTTACAAGATTGATGACTGCCATTAACACTCGTGCAATGAGGAAAAAGCGTGTGGAAAACCGAATAATCACGGTAAATAATGCTGCCGTCACGAGTGTCGAGGAACCTGTGCCCTGTTGCACACATTCCGAGGCTGGGATACAAGAGCAGGTAAATAAGTCCAAAGAACAAATCACAGAAAGTTCAGTTAGTGTTGTCGACCTTATATCTTCACTGTCAGCCAAAATAAAGACGTTGGAAAAACAGTTAGAGGAACAAAATGAGAAACTAAAGTTGTTTGACTCATTCGGAGATCTCCTAATGTCAGTTTCATACATAATTCAGTCTCCGGCTAATCCAGAGCAAAAGCACAAAATTGGAGCCTTAAACTTCCTAAATGCAATCGCCTCTGAGGTTAATCAAAGATGCAGAAGGGGAAAAAACGTCATCGCCCTCAACATAGCTGACAATATCGCAATTGACAACATTAGACGCTCTGTTTCGAGAGCGTGCAACATCGCTGAAACCGATATTAGTTGTAGAAGACTGAGGAAAAAATCTTTGCGTTTTCCTTGTCCGACTCTGTTCAGCTTCCGTAGCGAAAGTCTCGCAAATTCGTTTATCAAAAGTCAAAATACTTTAAGATCTGTCCCGAAATTTTGCAAAGTTATTCTATTCGTAGACAGGTCACCTTTGCAACGTGAGCTTCAACGCATGAGTGCAACTAATGTCTCGCCTGAGCCGAAGCAGAGTCATCCTCCCTGCGCGCTTCCTGGATTGCAAAGAAGGAGATCATTCAACAAAAAATCTTTGCGTTTTCCTTGTCCGACTCTGTTTAGCTTCCGTAATGAAAGTCTCGCAAATTCGTTTATCAAAAGTCAAAATACTTTAAGATCTGTCCCGAAATTTTGCAAAGTTATTCTATTTGTAGACAGGTCACCTTTGCAACGTGAGCTTCAACGCATGAGTGCAACTAATGTCTCGCCTGAGCCGAAGCAGAGTCATCCTCCCTGCGCGCTTCCTGGATTGCAAAGAAGGAGATCATTCAACAGTGTTTGGTTCTCCCCTTCTAAAAAGGCAGCTAATGTTAGCAAGGCCACTCTCCACACGAACGATGCTAAGACTGGCGACAACGTAGCGGAAATTGAGATGCTCACGCCTCCACACCACATTAGTCTTGTGGACATAGGAAATAGTGTAGCTTCACTTGATGCACCACGTTCTGACAAACCAGTAGGGATTGGGATAAATCCCCACACCACTATTGAAACAGATACAAGTCCAAAAACATCAAATGGGAATGTCGATAACTCCAGTGAAGGTACGGTACGGCCCATTGACATTATGACTACACATAGCAGCAGTGGTCATGGTTCGCGTCCTAAGCGTCTTAGATCAAACAGGGGCCTTCGTGCTGGAGAGGTGACTCCCCGTGTCCCAATGACAGTCGTGAATAATAATGCAGCTGCACAGAGTGGCAAGCCAAAATTCCCCATTGTTCCTGCGAGGAGCCAAGGCTGTTCTCCTGGCAGGCCTGTACATGGCTTCGCTGAATCACAGACCACTTATTTATGCCCCTATCCATACTCTATTCCGCCTCCTCCTCTCACAATGCCTTCTGTGAGCCCTTCGGCAATGACACCCTATCCAATTAAGCTCAATCGCCCCGACTTACCACAGCATTCTTTTTGCATTCCCCCACCCATTCCCCCACCCCCCCCCTAATCCCGATAGGACTGGCGAATCTCACGGTAAGGGATTTGCTGCGAAAGGCTTTAGAACTAATGTGATTGCAAGAATAAATACTGGACGGAGTGATAAACAACGCCAGGAGTTTTTAAAACTGGTGATAATTAATATCCGTTCTCTGTTGAATAAACTTCATTTACTGCGCACCTTCATAATTCTGAATAAACCTGATATGATTTTACTCACTGAAACATGGTGTCATGATTCTATGCCCAGCCAGCTGCTTTCTATCGAAGGTTATAAGCTTATTAGAAGTGATCGAAAACAAGGCAGAGGAGGTGGTTGCATAATTTACTACTCACAGAACCTCACTGTGTCTGAATTCACACTTCCACTTATATGCCCCACTATTGATTCCGCTTGGTTACTCTTGTCCTTTGGTACTAAGCAAATTCTTGTAGGCTGTATATACCGCTCACCCGGGACCAGCCTCAGTGATGAGAACCTGTTGGTTGACATCTTCAATTACATATCGGACCTTGGTTCCTTCGATAAAGTTGTAGGTGGAGATTTCAACCTACCAGATATCTGTTGGTCAAACTTAGTAACAAACGCGAAACATGCAGAGTTCATAACCTCCGTCATCACTGGTGGTTGGGAGCAACATGTTCTCGTGGCTACCAGGGGGAAAAATATATTAGACCTACTTTTTACCTCAGGCACCTCCCAGATAGCTACTGATGTAATTGTCGGTCTCCCTGGATGTGATCACAAAATAGTCAGATTTAAACTTATAGTTGAGTCGTCGCATGTGAGGTTAGCGATGGTTCCACACTTCCTGCGAAATATTAATTGGGTAGATTTCTCAGCTTTGCTTAGGGTCCAAAATTTGGACCATTTCTTTCTTTCGTCTGATATTAAGGGAGCCTCCGATATCTTCTATGACAATGTGGCTATGTGCTTAAGCATACTTGCCTCCTGTGATAACACGAGAGTCTCTCATAAATACGCTAACAATGCAAAGGACAAGCGGAAAATTCGCGTGCTAACTCGAACATTTGAACGTACTCATGACTAAAGTGTATTACTGAGACTCCAACGCCTTATAATTGAGATGGACATGAAACATCGAACACGTCTCATGCAAGAAGAACGACGGGCTGTAAATAGTAGTAATACAAGTCAACTGGTGACTGCGTTACTGAGGAAAAGGAGAGGTGGCAAAACTGACCTACCCTCCCACATCGTCATGCCTGAAGGTGATTGCATTGATTCCCCAATCGCCATGGCGGAAACCTTTAACTCATACTTTGCTAGATCCTTTAATGTTGAAAAAGAAACCCCGGATTTGTCAACCTCATTTCACTTCTCTGAACAAGTCCCAACGATCGAGCTTAGTGTTGCTACGATAAAACGTATGATTACTTGTCTACGACCATCCTACAGACCTGGCCCCGATGGGATCTCTTCTGCTTTAATCAAATACGGTGGAGATGATATCCCTCTTATAGTATTAAATATCTTCTCTTTGTCTCTCCAGTCTGGTCAATACCCCGAACGTTGGAAAACGGCTACAGTCATACCGAGACATAAGTCCGGGTCGAAAACTGACATCCGGAACTACCGCCCCATTAGTCACACAGCCATTCTCTCACGCATGCTAGAGAAAATTGTTAAGGAACATTTGGTTTCGTTCCTAATATCGCACAAACTTCTCTCACCTTCACAGCATGGCTTTCTGAAGTCTCGCTCGTGTGTTACCTGTCAAGTTGACTTCCTTAACCATCTAACTGAAGCAATTGACTCAGGTCTTCAGTGCATTGTTATCTTCCTCGACATGCAAAAGGCTTTTGACAGAGTCCCACACAAAAAGCTGTTATGTAAATTAAGTAAGTACGGTGTTACAAACCCGCTTTACTCTTGGATCCAATCTTACCTTGTAGGACGGTCGCAAGTTGTGGATATCAATGGTTACATCTCTTCACCTCGTCCGGTTACCAGTGGAGTGGTGCAGGGCAGTGTCTTAGGCCCGTTGCTCTTCCTACTGTATATAAATGACCTGGTTTCTGTCATACAATTTGGGAAGCCTTATTTATTTGCTGATGATTTAAAGGTGGTCTACACGTTCCCAGGTTCTCAGCGTACCGCTGAAGTTAACAATATCCAAAGCGACTTGGAAGCCATTGAGAGATGGGCTGATATGTGGCAGATGACATTCGCAACATCGAAGTGTAGTATTCTATCGTATGGATGTCAGATAGCAGCAGAAGTGTTCAGGCTTCATGATGAAGTCATTCTCATCAGCCAGTCTGTTCGGGACTTAGGTTTAAGATATTCTAGTTCGTTAAACTTTAGCGAACATACAAATCATATAGTGAAAAAGGCTAAGCAGTCGGTCGGGCTCATATGACACCTGCTAAGCTTGAAAGAAACCAGACTAATTGCTTTCAAAATCAGTATCTGGCCTTTGCTTGAATATTGTTGTGCTGTGTTCAGTAACTTGCGAAAGGCTGACTTGAGAGCCATTGAAAACGTCCAACGCGCCTTTACGAAGCGCATAATTGGCTGTTCAGCCGCTCTTTCATACCGAGATAGGGGCAAGCAATTGAATCTTGAACCTCTGTGGTTACGAAGAATGCAACTAAATCTGTGCTTCCTCCACAAACTCGCGTGGCGGAAAGCATATATTGGAACCTATCAATTGCACTTTCGGGAAAACACCACTTATGAACTGCGAGATAAAGAATGCATATTCTATTTACCTAAATTCAAGAGCAGTCTAAGGAGAAATTTCTATCTTCTTAGGTATGGCTCCATTTGGAATAAGCTGCCATAAGAGATTAGATGTATTGAACATTTCTGCATGTTCAAGAAAATGATAAAGGCTTATCTGTCAACGGACAGAGCGAAATGGATCTTAAACATTCAATTTGATGATGAAAAACTGTATGAAGAAGGGCCGGATCATGTATGATACCGGAGAACATCAACTCTACTGCACCAGAGAAAACTTGATCAGCTAGGGTGAGCTGATACAAACCGCTTCTTATGCTATTCCTTAACGCTACCTTCCATGTGGTTTTACTCCCTTTAAACTTAATTCATATCAGCTGTCTTCTGTTTAAAACCGAGAGCAAAATTATTTACTGGTGTGACGTCATGAGCTATTTTCGTAATTTTCCCCACAAATTGATTAATTCGTAATATTGTTCTGCGATCCCTTTCGCTACATTTGTTCTCTGGTGCTAATCATTTCCCCCTCTTTTCTGAAACTAACAGTCCAGAAACATATACTTGAATTCAGGGATGGCAATAACTGATTCCCTATATGACTTTTGCCTATGGACAACTCGTACAGTCATCTGTCTCCGGCTGTCACGCTACACAATTTATCGTATGATCGGCTCGATCGATTTATGCGCCGATGTACAAAACATACCTGCCTATTTTTTACATTAACGATATAGTACCTCTTTCACATAATTCTTCTTCTCTATATTCTTCCTTATTTCATAGTTGGCCACGACTGGGCTGATCTCCTGTGGTGACGGATTACAGCTTCCAGATTATAAAAGACGTTACCTATGCAAGGCAAATTGCCACCAACTGACTGGCGTATAAAAAAGTGCCATAATAGAATGATCCGCATGACGGACTGGGCTGAGCCTTCATGGCCCATAATACATGTTCAAAAACAGCTCTAAAATGAACAAAACATATGAAATACAGGTGATGGCTCATATGCTACTATGCCACACCGGCACACGGCCAGTTATTGCATGGAAGTGCGAGCGAAACCTTTCGAGGGAATACCTTGCATGGAAGCAGGTCCCCTGGGGATGGTTCCACGAGTGGCCGTATAACTTTAACTGGACATCTGTTTAAATTTGCTTACGTTATTGTTCCTGCTTTTTATTTTCTTTAATGCCTTAATCCTGCCAATTAGTTTAGTACCTGTTTTTGGATCCATTGTAAAAAGCGTGATCAAATTGATTATTTTTGCGATACCGTTGTACACATTGATCAGACCGCATAGTTGGACTGCACCTCGAAACACCGAGGAATATAACATTTATCATTTTTCATTTGGCACTGTGTGAGGCAGATGCGAATGATTTTCTTACGTCACTCATCCTTAGGAATGAGGTTTGGGTTCAACAATTACAGTCAGAGAGAAAATAACAATCAAAGCAGTAAACGGGCGCATCTTATTCTACACCTAACTAAGCCAGTGTTACATTGTCTGCTGGTAAAATAGTGGCATCCATTTTTAGGATTCCCGAGGTTTTGTAATGATGGAGAACCTTGAAAGGGACAATACTATCACCGGAAAGTATTACCAAGAGTTTATGAAACGTCTCAGTGAACAAGTTGAGAAAATTTATGCCGACTGACGAGAGGAAGCATTTTCCACAAAAAATTGCTCTAGCCAACACCTCTTCCATTGCCCAGCAACTAATCCACGATTGCGGCTTCCAGCTTCTTCTTCACCCACCCTATTCACTAGACCTGGCTAACTTTGAATTTCACCTAGTTCCGAACATGAAAGTGCATTAGCTAGCAAACATTTTCTCAACTACAGTTACGTCATATAAGCCGTAGAAACCATTTAAGATTCGCAATCTGAAAAGTTTCTGTCCATGTGGATAAAGCCTCTGCAGCACCGCTGGACCAAGTTTGTAGCGTTTGCGGGTGATTAAGTTGCAAAATAAAAGCACCGATGACTCTGTGCCTCTTTTGGATTTTTGTGGCTCTAAATTTTCATTCAACCCACGTATAACGCAATTGGCTTGTTTGTACATCGATGTGTGGCTAGTGACATGACTGTCGCTATGGTTGGAGACTTTTAAAGTAGATACTTGTACAACGGTCTAATACGGACAAAAAGCGGATGCTTAACAACTCCTGTAGAATGGCCAGACTGAGAAGCAAAAGCTGATGCAAAGAAAGCAGAGTGATACTGTAAAAAAGAGTTTGGCGGAGTCACCACAGTGCACACGCACAGGCATGCCGAAAAGAGCAAAACTCCATCGTGTTGGTTAGTATGAGCTGTACAAACTTCATCATATTGTATCATTTATCATGTAGACAGGTCAAGTCTCGAAGTATAGGTCTTTTAGGGCAACATCAAGGCGATGTTTAGCGTAAGTCAATTGGGAGAAAAAAACTTAGGAAAGCGTTCCATGAATGGTAGACACGAAGTGAGTGAAAATGTCGCAGACTTTCTACCCGACTGTATTGCGTTACCAACTTGAGCTGCTGGCCTCACAAACGCGTGTTGTGACTGAATTACTGTAGGTGGTGGTAGACGTGGTTGGGGTTCCTGAAAATCTGGCATGTGATTATTTGGTCTCCACGTAGGCTTCGGTAGCGACCGCTGTACGGTCCTCAGCCTAAGTTGACACGGAAGATTGAAGAACCTTTTGATGTGTTTGTTGACCCTTCGACTCGATAATGTGCATCTGGACAAGCGTAGTGTTGAGTTTTGTCCTGTCCCACAGGGCAACTGCTCCCTGCCCTCCTTCGTCAACACAGTTGGCGCAGTCACACTTCATCGCATCATTTCCGCTGGACCAAGCGTTGCTCGCGGATCTTAGTGGCATAGTGCTTATGGCGTCAACCATGAGCCGATAGGCTTTGAGTTCCAGCCCAACTCAGGCCATCTCCAACTGATGTGTCCCAACAGGACGAAACCGCGGTCTTGGGGTGCCAGTGTTGGGATGAGTAACTCTACAATTTCCATGGCATCAATTTTTACAGGGAACTCAAAATGTGAAGATAACTGCGGCTGCTGGACCTGAGAAGTTATCACCTGTCGTGATAACTGAGTGCACCGCTCATGTCGTGGTGTCCTTAGTCTTTCTGTTCAACCAGTGTCTTATAATGGACACAATTGCTGACATTTGGAGACTCGTAATGATAACGCCTATAATTTAGTAAGAGTATCGCGACTGTCATTCCGCTGCATGTAACTCGGTGATGTTGAAGGTATTTGGGAAACTTGTTGTCCTTCCGGTTTTCACACGCACCTAGGCAGACGATCTCTACCGATTTGCCTATGAGCCCAACCACTACACTGGAAGTCGTGTCGTATCTTGTACCTACTGTAGCCCCTACACTGAAGAAAAAACAGAGAACAGTGCGCCTGTTGTATCTTAATTATTCAGACGCCTTCAGGAGCATCAACAAACTAATCCTGCTCAACCAGCTACTCACTACTGGGGTTCAACCAAATGTATGCAGCGTGATTAAAGACCACTTTACAAACGGTACCCAATTCACAAACATCAACGGAACAAAATCCTCTACACTTTGCCCAGATCGTGATGATTTACAGGAAGCGATCCACTCTCTCCATCTATTTGCTGTACATATTGAAAAATTCATATGTGCCGATTAAATTGTTATGGAGTGTTTTGCTTCGAACGTAGAGACATATTTTACTCTTCAAAGATGTCTAGCTGAGTTTGTGCTGTGGTCGTTGGACGGTCTCCCATTCAGAATACTGATAAATGTTAAAACGTAACTATCGCTTTTTTTCTAACCGATTGATTACAAGTTCTATCCAAGGATACTTATTCAATGACAGTGAGTGGTCAACATTTACTCAGGACATTAACTGAAATGCATGGGGATAATTTGATCCCAAAACATATGTAGTTCTAGTCATTTCATCCAAAAAGATTTACTAGGTAAGAAGGCTTCCTTGTATGCTGTCATACTAAAATAATTAAATACATTTGTATATTCATCGAGAAGCGGTATACGGCTCCTTAAGCGCCAGCGATTATCTGTACAGTGAATAGGTTTTTATGGCTTATGTGACGTAAACTCATAATAAGAAACTAAATTTAAATACTAGAATTTCAGGAGCACGCATTTTTCCTCGGGTCTTAGACCCGAACACCTAATATCTAGAATAGATCAATATTTCTATAGCCATTTTCTACTTTGTGAGGTTCCGGATTAGATAATAATAGGTGGGGGACAATATATTGCACGGACAAAGGATTTGGTTTTGTGTGTAATAATATGATCTGAGCAAGCGGATTGTTAATAAGTAACTGCTCGTTTGTTATTTGTACCAGCTTCCGTCGATGTTACTAGAGCTTGTTTTGAGCCAAGGATCCTTAATAAATTTCGGACTGTGACATGGTTTACACTCATACGTATCTGTTGGGGTAGTTTGTTCTACAGATCAGTGTATCTCACTAAGAAGAAATGCGATCAAGTTTTATGATTTGCAAGCTTTGTGGGTATCAAGTAGCCGCCGTTACGTGTGGAGAGACTGCAGTCTTCCATAGTTCAAGTGCGGTGTTGTCTGCGTAAATTCATTGGTTTATAATGTTGTAGTAGAGAACAAAGTTGTTCTTTCAGCGTCTCAGCCAAAAAGAATCCAGTTAGAGTTATCTACAGTGATCATAATAATGCAGGTTTGAGCAGCGCCCCGTGTCCAGCTTCGGGAATGATCGCTGGACATTTTCCAGAGCTGTACTGTCTTTTTGCTTACTTGGCTTTGAAGGAGAGTATGGTATTGCAGAGTCAGCCATACGATTAGCTTGGATGACTCAAATCATGTTTCAGGAAGAGAGAAAGTTCCAGTGACATATCCAAATAACTGCCTTACTTTCGCAACCTGCTAAAGTACATGTTCGGAGAAATTGAAAGAGTTGGAGCATCTAATTCCTAAGTCCCGACCTGGATCAGGCGTTGGGATCGCGTTTCCAGAAAGTCTGATATGGCCTTCTGGAATACGGTATGTCTACCCAAGTACTTGGGATTTTAATGCGGAGAACGTCCATAAACGTTCACTAGCTATATTTACTGCAAATCAATCTTCACAAATGCTTTCCATGCAAATTTATAGTTGCCCTGGATGAAATGAGTAGACCAGTTTGACATCATATGCAAACAGAATCGTGCGTTCATGTTTCGTCGGATCGCAGATGTTGTGTACGTAGATTATGAAAAGTAGTGGTCCGAGCACACATCCCTGGAAGCCACCGGTGGTTATTTGTTTTGGCGTAGAGTAATGCTGACCGAATTTACCTACATGGTTTCAATCGTTTAGGTATATGTCGAACCAGTTTAGCAAAGAATTTCCAATGCCGTATGACTCTAGAACAGAGAGCGGTGACTTGTGTGGCACGCGGTCGAACGTCTCCTGCATGTCCAACAAAATTATAATAATTGCCATTCCTCTGACAATCATAGTCGTGACGTGATCGAGGAATTGTAGCTGGCAGATAACGCAGGAGCGTTCTCCGAGAAAGCCGTGTTCTGAGGCATTGATCAGATCCAGTGTTGTAAGAAATTAGACGACGTTCTTTTTTACTATTTTATCTAAGGCTGTAGAGGCAGCAGTGGTGTGCTTCATAAGACGGCAACATTACACTTCATTTTGCGAGTCACCTTTGTGTTTAGGCAATATAATGGATTGTTTCCACTGAGATGGGAAGCAGCCGGTATTGAGAGAGGGTGTGAAGCTGTTTAATAACAGTAAAGAGATGTCTTTCCTCCGAGTTTTAAATCAATTGGAGAGATGCCATTTGGCCCTGGAAGAGTTGCTAATTTTATGAATGCGATGGCACTTTGCACCTCTCTCAACATCCCAGGAATACTACAGAGTAGCTCGTTTGTTCTTTTGCAACTTACTAATTCCCTGGACTTTTATATGAGATCAAAAGTCAATATTTGTCTTTTACCTCAACACGATCCGTCGGATGGGAAGGTATTGGGTTGACCAGGTAATTGTTCTCTTTGCCAAACTTCCTTAAGATGACTTAGTGGCCTGACATGCAGCACTTCGTAGACGACCTCTAGCTCCATGTGTTTATTGATTGCGACCTGACCCGACTGTATGACTTTGTTGATTAATCACGCTTTCCAAGTTATCTATCAATTATCGTGAGGTTATCTGGATCGACTTGATGATTGATAGCTTTCATGTACACTGGCCTTGGTGATTTCTTATTATGTCAATAAGCGGTCAATTCGTGTCGGTATTATCTTACACTAAATTTTGTTGTTTATCGCACCTTAGCTTTTTCATAATTTTCGCAAGAAATTCTGTAAACCCAAGTTGGATGAATCTTTGGTGCCCATCTTGTCGTTAACCATTGGGTTCTGTTTGGTAGATGTCCTTATGTACCCAGTGTGGTTTGACATTCCGATATTTCACTCCAAACCATGTTTAAAAATCCTTTGAAAAGCTGAGATGACATAAAGCATCGTGCACAAGTAGTGACGAAACTATCTTGGCTTCGGTTATGCTAACTTTGTAGGTATTAGGTAGAAACAGAGTGCCATCACGTAAGAAAGTAGATGTGATATTAATGTCAATAATGATAATAAGCATAATAATAATAATGGCAACCACATTATAGTTATTTACGGTTCCTTACACATGTCCGTTGATGACAGCAGCATTTGTTCTATGCTGCACACCAGAAAATTTATTCGTGTATAGCGTGTACCACGTGCGCTATCTAAGAGAGCAACATCATAGTGTAACGAGTAATGATGCTCTACGCAGTTGTGGTATCCACTCTACTCTAGAGATCCTCGCCGAGAAAATATTTACTTTAGGTAGTAAAAGCAGAGGACTTGGATTACACCATCCAATAGGTTAAAAGTTGTAGAAGGCGGATACCTTCCAAACTATGAATACAAATATGTAATTCCTCAAATCGTTTCACTTAACAAATGCCGAACTTGTACGGTTCAAGACATGTACACCCCCCCGCTTTGAGTAAACTCTTATAATGTACCGTAACGGCACAACAGAATATTACAATGAAACTGGAACGTGTTCCGTACACACTCGTCAGACAGATTCTCTGTTCTGCTTAAAGACCTACCAATCTGGAAGATCGCAGAATGATCGAATTCGACCTGATTTGGCGTAATAGGCTCAAAACTAGACACCAGTTTTCCGTGTGATATTCCGGCATACCAAATACCAAGCTATTCTTTCTTAATTACAATATATTACTCGCAATCATATAGAATGCAGTGGGTTTACGCTACCAATGTGTAAGTAAACCATCGTGAGGCGTACCATTTTATAGTGAACAAATGTGCTACCATGCGAAACAGATATTCCCATATGACTGGAGTCGTCAGAAGTGTTACTCACACGGATCTCAATATGGAGAAAGTAAATCGCAATTTCTGTGGCTATATAAATGACTTAGCAATGCAGTTACCATCAACACCGCTGCAACTCTAAACAAAAAGCTCACCACCCATAGATGACGTAACAGTTGACTGAGAATTAACGAGGATAAAATCGAGCAAAGTATCCGCTACGGACGGACTATCGCCTATAGTCCGCAACGAATGTGCTAATATCTTAGTACAGCCTTGTTCCGAACTGTACAACATGCGCATACATCAACACAAGATAGCCGACTGCTGAAGAAGCGCCTGCATTACACCTGTGCCAAAAAAGGAACCGTAAGTACCGGCCCATTGCTTGTACGACTGTGAGTTTGAAGATATTGGAACGAATCATACTCACAAGAATGCTTGTCCAAACCCACTCGAGTGATCCAGTTCAGTTCGCCTACCACAGTTCATGGTTCACTTTGGATGCATTTGGCTGGCTTATCACTCAGTGCTTTCATCACTCGAGAGGAAAAACAAACTCACGAGCATCTGTTTCCAAGATTACAGCAATGCTTTTGGTTGTGTAAATCGCGAGCTGCTGTTACACGATCTGCTAGTTTACCAAGTCCAACCTTCGGTAGTATCTTTTCTTACAGACTACTTTACTAAACGTACACGGTTTACCAAGATTGGGAGGAAAAGCTCTTTCTCATCCACCACAGATGTGGGTGTTCTTCAGGATTATTTTGTCTCCATTCCTATCTTCCACCTACATTAATTCTATTCCCGCTTCAAAGGAAGCCATCATGACGGAGTATGCTGCTGACGTGTTCCTTGGTGTAGACAATCACACAGCAGATTCATTGGCCAATTTGCAATGCTTCTTGGACAACTTCACCTTCTGATCCAAATCTCGTCATCCTCCACCCATGCATCCAAGTGTAAAGATGTTTTGTTCTCGCTGTTTAAGGAAAACTGTTATCAGCTGCTCCTGACGCACATCCCGCATAGTAGTATTGACAGTGTCAATCCAAACATCTGTACATTGGTGAAATATCTCGGAGTAATATTAAGTCGGGATCTCACATGGTCACATCACGTGAATGGGGCATTTACAGAAGTCAGGCAACTAACGTCCTACGTCTATCGACTTAGTAAATTATCCGTGCCTCGGTACTTTAGTTTACGGTTCCTCAACACTTGCGTAATCGCGCACTAGACCTATTGCTCACCTGTAATATTTCCTAGATTTTTAAACAGGCAATTCAAAATGGTCAACAGGTCGCTAAAGCATCTTGCTCGATGCAGCGGAATTTCCATGCCATGGGTTATTGACATCGTTGTGTCTAATCATATTCGCGCTTGCGAAAAGCTGGCTTCCAAGATAATCACTGATGCAAGTCACCGTTTCCATTGTGCTTTTTATGTATTTAAGCGTCTTAATCCGGACAAACGTACAAAGCCATTGATGCCCGCACACGGGCTTACGGTAGGTCAGTTGTTCCTTATTTGTCACGACTTTTGACAAATCATGATCTAATCAAACAAGGCATTATTACCATACTAAAATGACGATATCGTCGTTGCCACCTTTTCAAATTAGTGGCACAACATATACAATCGTCCTAATTTTATTTAATGTTATTTTTGCGCTAAGCGTGTGTGTCCTTGCCGAATATTCACTCTTCATTAGTGCGTATGGCGCATTATTTGTTTGACTTGGCTTTCGATTAAATAAAGTTCCCACAGTAAACAAACCAATTGATCCTGTCAGAACAAATACCACGGTAAGATGCCCATCGGCATGGTCCGGTTGGCATATACAGTGCATTCAATACTGATGAACACAAAGAAGATTGGAATCGATAAACGGCCAGCGTATTGGTACTTCTCCTTTCCATCTAGGACTTATGTATTTTTATCCAAACCGATGGCTGTGCTAGCTCTCCTCTGGTGCAATTACAGTAACATTGGATGGTTGGAGACCAAATCCCTTGACTTCACCTAAAACATCTATCATGGCCCTTACAATTGGGTTTCTCTTACCTCATGCTTTAGTGCAAACAGCGGTTTAATAGAAGTTTGGAAAGCACAGCTTCCTCTTCGTAAGTCTATTGATTAGGAATAACTTTGTTTATAGTTATCAAAGGTTAATAACAGCAGTTCACACTTTTAAACATGATGCGATTACTGCATCTGCTCTGTACTTCGACAATGACCATCTTTTTGTTCCCTGTGGTGCGCTATTAAAAACCACGCCCATCAACGATTAGGCCTAAACGTCTTTGACGGGGATTTGTGTCTATTAGTGGAATTACCTTGCGAAAGTGTCACTAGATAAGGAAATATCTTTTCTCCAATAGTAACAAACTGTTGCAGCTGCTGTGAATACAATCAATATAATATGAACGGCGCACAACTGCTAAACAGTGTCGTACACTGTTGATAAACACTTTATTAATTAATCTATTCATTCATGACGGTGACCTTGATGACATAACTGAGCTAACGCAACATGAGCTTTTCTGTGCAGGTGTGCTTTGTATACGAATTTTACGATATCCCTCAGACTCCGGGTTTTCACAAGTATCCAGTTCATTTCCCATCAAAGGTAGTCGGTGTTCCGGAAGTTCTTATTTAATCCTAATAGATACGAACTCATTGTTATTACAGTGAATAAATTGGTCCATTAAAACCTGTTCATCGCTACTTTACTTTAACAGGCACCTGTAGCTGGCGCGTCGTTTACTGCTCCAACGATGTCGCGCCCACTCGCAAGCGCAAGTGCTTCAATTAGAGTTTTCGCGACATTAGACAGTAGCTAACATTTACCCATGGCCTTTGCAGTGTCTGCTGGTGGACTTTTACAGTGATGGCATCAGGAAACTTCTGGCGTTTATTTTCTTAAAGTAAAGACAACTGCGATTAACATAACTCGTAGTTGGAGAAGTGAACCCATTTGCATGCTGGTTTCATATTTTGGACCGAAAGTTGATCTGTACTTTTTTCCCTCTAAACACCACATCTTTCATTAGGATACCCTAGAACTTGCACCCAAAGCATGGGAGTACGACAGTTCGTACTGGAAAAGTCTTTGTACGATTTAGTCTCAACATACTATTTACTGAATGCTCATCCTACACGGTCACCGCACGTTAATAACACCATTATATTCTATCAGACCGAAATACCAAACAGAGTCGGCGTAAGTGTTAGAATATCATTGATTTGGAAGATTCTCAGTATGTTTCGTTGTCCCAAATTGATTCGTAGCTCTGTTCCAAGCCGTTTAGCGAATAAACGGACCAGTAGGATATGGGAATTGGACGACCAAACGTTTGCATTGAGGGTGAAACTCATGCTTCCAGCATTTCGCGACACCTAATTTTATCGGCCTTTGTGTGTTTCGACCTTGCAATTCCTGTACTAATTGTACAAGGGTCCATTTTCTGAAGAGCGTGTGCTACTTTGCTGTGTGCACTTGCTGACGTGCTTTCAATTCCTTGTAGCTCATTCCTACACACACTAGGTCCGGTTGCTTTTGTACTTTAAATATTTGGTATCCACAGCGATTTTCAATTGTTTTCCTCGCAGCCGATACCCGAGTTCCACTCCACACATTTTCTAATTCCGGCTGAACATTGTTCCGTTTGCGATGATCAAGCAGCCGTTCATTTTGCTGCATTTTTACTAGTTACACCTTATTAATGGAAGTTTGGCAAACTCCACAATATCCGTAGAGATATTGGTTAGCGCCTTGTAACGGGCCAAATCGCTGAAGTCACGCGAACAGCCAATCGAGTCACTTAGATTCATCAGATAGGTGACCTTGCCATCCCGGGACTGTGTGATTGGTGCACTGCTTTCTTTTAAGTCTACCGTGAATGGTGTGCACGGTTTAATTGCCGGCCCAAGCGCTGTTCGCCTTTTGTGACATCCGTCGCTCGATGGACAATGGCTGCTGTACCGCGACCTTACACTCCGCGGTCTGGAGATTCTGCGGACAATGAGGACGGTGCGGCAATAGTGGGTGCATCACGGATTATCTTGATGCCCGTGGATGGAAGCGAACATAGCGAGAGGGCATTTATGTGGTACTTGGATAATATTATGAAACCGGGGGATGGGCTATACTTAACTCATATCGTTGAACCATTGTCGCCTGGAATGAATTACTCACTTGCCAGCAAGTCACCAGCAATGAAAGAAGACTTCACTCGACATATAAATGAACTAGTCGACACCGGACGATCTTTGAAGAGTAAATTTCTGTCTCGTTGCGAAACTCAACAGCTCCAAGCCAGATTTAGCATTCACGTGGGCACAAAGCCGGGTGAACATATTGTCCGATTGGCACAAGACCAAAATGCCCACATGATCATCATCGGAAACCGCGGAATAGGAAGTATGAAAAGAGCGTTACTTGGAAGTGTGAGCGATTATGTCCTGCACAACGCCAAGGTACCCGTGGTGGTCGTGCCACCGGTGAAAGTGTCCAAAAAGAAGTAATTTCGAATAAAGATGCATAGCGTGTTAGTGGACTGTTCAGTCAATTCTTTTACTGCCTCTCAGATCCAGTCGTTGGCCATCATTCTTGCCATGTTCCAAAGTACTGGTGAGCACTGTCTCTACCATTTGTTTATATTGGTTGTAATAATGATATTATCTGCCACATGTGAGGATGCTTATCACTGACTTAGTGGATATGCTGAATCTAAGTAGCGGTGTTCGGTATGATAACCGGACTGACGCGTTTATTTGCGCGCCAGCTTGATGGACCAGATAAGACGAAATGTAGGGCTCCGTTTACCGGTTTGGTAAAGTTGCATTCCCCATCGCTTTTTGCAAATTTGGCCTTCAGGGTCATCTTGTTGTTGTAACCGTTGGAAACAATGTTAAAAATTCTTGTTCCCTTTCTCAATCCGCTGCTTTCGTTTTGAAGAGAATACACACCGCCGACCTAATTACCTGTTTGGAGGTTTCACTTCCCCCATCCAACAGGTCTTTGTGAAGTTTGTTTGATTTTCTGTTATCCGAATGGTTTCATAGATCATTATTAATTTTGGGTCCCTGGCCAGATCACTTGTGCCTCTCTACAGAAATTAGATTCCCCTGAGTTAACTTGAGTAATCCGCCCCCACGTTCATTCATTCAATCGCTCTGTAATAGTGCCTCACCTAATAAGGGATGTAACATATTCAAAGTTGTTACTTCTAAACGGTGTTCGATGTGAGGGCTAATAGCTTACGTTGCCACCAGGTCGACTTGGCTCTAAAGATATGGGGCTAGGCAATGGAGCGTCTTCTATCTTCACCAAGCCTTAAAGCAGCTTTGCACTTCGTGACGTCTTTCGCCTAGATCACCGGCCATCTCTCAGTATCACTTGAGAACTTACGTTTCTGTCTTTTTTCCAGGTCAACTGTAGCACACATGCATTTCAAAAAGAACGCTTGGGTTGGATTTTAGCTGTCTGACGAGGTACTGGAGCACGGAGACATTTTTACAGTGACTATGTAGGTTGACATAATTCAACGACCGTGAATTGTGTTTTGGGTATCAAGTTGGTCCGAAATATCATTTGCTTGTAACTAGATCACGGCTATTTTCGGTGGCATGGTCGCGGTGTATTTGGAGAAACACTGGACGGTCATTTTGCCATACAGAAACATTACTCCAGCACAAGTTTCTACTTCACCCCCACTTAGAGGTAGTCAGCCGGGAGGTCAAGGGAATGCGGTGGGTTGGAGGATAAAGAGCTAAAGCCTTGGACCCAGGCCACTAATCTACGCCAACAAAACATATCACAGTGGGTAGGGCTTTAATGTGGCTTTTCTTTAAATAACAATGTGTAGTTTATAAATCAGACAGTCCTCCACATACCCAGAAAAACACCGAGCGAGACCGCCCATTGTTTTTCTGGGCTTGTGGAGAAATATCGGTTTCGGAAGCTACTGGGAAAAGTTCCAAAAAATTTACACAAAAGTTCTACGACTCTTAAGTATACCAAGAGATTCTCCACAACAATTTATAACTGCGATATCATAAGTAACTATTGTCAAGGAAGGCTTGTCTATCAATGGCAACGCTGTCCTCTATAACAACCACAGCTTGCATGACAGCGAAGGATAAGACGTGATATATTGCGGTTTGCTTGTAAACCATGGACGATCCACCGCTATCAGTGGCATAAGCTGCTGGCTGACAGTGCAAGCAGCTGGTAGTTATAGGTTCGAATCCTTAAAGGTCTGATGGATCTGCGCAAAAGACGAGACCTAACAGGATAAAATGGAAATCTAGTTCTTTTCCGACATGCTGTGGACTACGTGTAAGTTGCGCAACTTGGTTCACTGTCTTACGTCAAGAGCACCTCGAATCTGTACGGAGGACACCCTAGACGCGGAGTTAATGTTCATACAGAACACTCTACGTGAAAACGGTTATCCCGATAGATTTATCTTAAGGAACCTCCAAGAAAAACCCAAACCAGTGCCAATGTTAACAGCACCCAAGAAATAGTTATTTATTCGCTTACCATTCAAAGGGGACGCGGCTACCGAGCGTCTAACCAGAAGCCTTTCGGCCGCGGTAAAGTCGACCTTTCCAGCAGCCTCTTTGAAGTGCGTGTTCTCAACGGAACCACTCATTCGTTCACAAAACAAGGACAAGCTGCCGATGCTGACCACATCAATGGTAATTTATCAATTCGTGTGCGCCTGTGGCGCGACGTATATTGGTCGAACGGCGCGGCAATTATCCAAACGCGTGAACGAACATTGCCATCGTTTGCTGCGTCAAGGGGGCACCGGTACCATTAGTAGCGCCATTCTGGCCCACATTGTGGACACCGGCCATGAGGTGGATTGGAAACGCGCTTTTCGAATAGTTTACAAGATTCCACCGCACCGAACGAAAGGTCACCGCCTTCGTACGCTTGCGACAGCTGAAGCAATATGCATTCGATTGTTCCAGCCGTCCTTATGCTCACAGAAGAAACTGGTCCAGGCTCTCCAGCTTCCCTGGCCAGCGAAGACGGAAGACGCCCAGGTCGACTGCCTTCGGTCAGACGCGGTAGCAAACAGCTAGCCCTCTAAGACCTAATTCGTTTTCTCCACTCTAACATAGACCACGTGATCAAGTCATTTTGAACTAACTGGGTCGATTTCTCATTCTAGCCTCTATATGGTTGTAATGGTCTGATGATGAATCATTGAAAGCAATTGCTCACCAGATGGTCTTTTGTTCTACAGATTTAATATTTCTCTTATCACTACGCAACTGCTCCTCATGCTTTACGCAAGGGAAAGAAAACTTGGTTCCGTCCGCGCAAGGAGCTCTGTCAGGACACCATGAATAATCTTTTCTTATCCAATTTTCTTATTCAATGCTTTTAACTGGATAAGCATGGATGTTAGAAACATGATTTTTATTTCTTCCTGTAAATATTAGACGAGGCAATTGTCAAATTTGATCATGCTGTAAAGGACATGGCCCATAAACCCAAGAATACATTATTATTATTATTTTGCGCACACTGACATGCGGCCATGCGGGGCGCCTATTTCCTCAGCACCGCCAAAGTTGAACTCCGCAGATGAAGTGACATATCCAAATGTGTGGGTGTCATGGGTAGTACCGCAATTACCTCGAGTGAGTCTCACACAGCACAAATTAATAGCAGTCCAGCGTCCAACAGTGAGCATTCAACTATTTAACTGCATCGTTTAATTGTGTAAACCGCCATCGTTACTTCCGGCGCAGTGGCATGAGTTGCAGAGTAAAACACCGTGGGATTAGAATTGTCCAGGATTAGAAAGAAACCTGTGCTGGCGTAATGTTTCTGTATGGCAAAATGACCGTCCAGTGTTTCTCCAAATACACCGCGACCATGCCACCGAAAATAGCCGTGATCTAGTTACAAGCACAAGATATTTCGGACCAACTTGATATCCAAAACACAATCCACGGTCGTTGAATTATGTCAACCTACATGGTCGCTGCAAAAATGTCTCGTTGCTCCAGTACCTCGTCAGACAGCTAAAATTCAACCCAAGCGTTCTTTTTGAAACTCATGCATGTGTGCTACAGTTGACCTGGAAAAAGACAGAAACGAAAGTTCTCAAATGATACTGAGAGATGGCCGGTGATCTAGGCGTACGACGTCACGAAGTGCAAAGCTGCTTTAAGGCCTGGTGAAGACAGAAGACGCTCCATTGCCTAGCCCTCTATCCTTAGAGCCAAGTCGACCCTGGTGGCAACGTAAGCTATTAGCCCTCGTGTCCAACACTGTTTAGAAGTAACAACTTTGAATATCTTACATCACTCATTAGGCGAGGCACTACTGCAGAGCGATTGAATGAATGAACGTGGGGACGGATTACTCAAGTTAACTCAGGGGAATCGAATTTCTTTAGAGAGGCACAAGTGATCTGGTCACGGATCCAAAATGAATAATGATCTATGAAACCATTCGGATAACAGAGAATCAAACAAACTTCACAAAGACCTGTTGGATGGGGGAAGTGAAACCTCCAAACAGGTAATTAGGTCGGCGGTGTGTATTCTCTTCAACACAAAAGCAGCGGATTAAGAAAGGAAGTTAAATAAGAATTTTTAACATTTTTTCCACCGGTCACAACGGCCTAAGCCACGAAACAACAAGATGACCCTGAAGGCCAAAGTTGCAAAAAGCGCTGGGAATGCAACTTTACCAAACCGGTAAGCGGAGCCCTACATTTCGTCTCATCCGGTCCATCAAGCTGGCGCGCACATAAACGCGTAAGTCCGCTTTTCATACCGAACACCGCTACTTAGATTCAGCATATCCACTAAGTCAGTGATAAGCATCCCCACATGTGGAAAATAATATCATTATTTCAACCGATACAAACAAATGGTAGAGACGGTGCTCACCAGTACTTCAAAGTATGGCAAGAATGATGGCCAACGACTGGATCTGAGAGGCAGTAAAAGAATTGAGTGAACAGTCCACTAACACGCTATGTATCTTTATTCGAGATTACTTCTTTTTGGACACTTTCACCGGTGGCACGACCACCACGGGTACCTTGGCGTTGTGCAGGACATAATCGCTCACACTTCCAAGTAACGCTCTTTTCATACTTCCTATTCCGCGGTTTCCGATGATGATCATGTGGGCATTTTGGTCTTGTGCCAATCGGACAATATGTTCACCCGGCTTTGTGCCCACGTGAATGCTAAATCTGGCTTGGAGCTGCTGACTTTCGCAACGAGATAGAAATTTACTCTTCAAAGATCGTCCGGTGTCCACTAGTTCATTTATATGTCGAGTGAAGTCTTCTTTCATTGCTGGTGACTTGCTGGCAAGTGAGTAATTCATTCCAGGCGACAATGGTTCAACGATATGAGTTAAGTATAACCCATCCCCCGGTTTCATAATATTATCCAAGTACCACATAAATGCCCTCTCGCTATGTTCGCTTCCATCCACGGGCATCAAGATAATCCGTGATGCACCCACTATTGCCGTACCGTCCTCACTGTCGGCAGAATCTCCAGACCGCGGAGTGTAAGGTCGCGGTACAACAGCCATTGCCTATCGAGCGACGGATGTCACAACAAGCGAACAGCGCTTGGGCCGGCACTTAAACCGTGCACACCATTCGCGGTAGACTTAAAAGAGAGCAGAGTGCCAATCACAGTCCCGGAATGGCAAGGTCACCCATCTGATAAATCTAAGCGACTCGATTGGCTGTTCGCGTGACATCAGCGATTTGGCCCATTTCAAGGCGGTAACCAATGTCTCTACGGATATTGTGGAGATTACCAAACTTCATTGATAAGTTGTAACTAGTAATAATGTAGCAAAATGAACAGCTGCTTTAGCATCGCAAACGGAACAATGTTCAGCCGGAATTAGAAAATGTGTGGAGTGGAACTCGGGTACCGGCTGCGAGGAAAACAATTAAAAATTGCTGTGCATACCAAAGTACAAAAGCAACCGGACCTAGTGTGTGTATGAATGAGCTACAAGGAATTGAAAGCACATCAGCAAGAGCACACAGCAAAGTAGCACACGGCTCTTCAGAAAATGTACCCTTGTACAATTAGTACAGGAATTGCAAGGTCGAAAGATACAAAGGCCGATAAAATTAGGTGTCGCCAAATGCTGAAAGCCTGAGTTTCACCCTCAATGCAAACGTTTGGTCGTCCAATTCCCATATCCAACTGGTCCATTTATTCGCTAAACGGCTTAGAACAGAGCTACGAATCAATTTGGGACAACGAGACATACCGAGAATCTTCCAAATCAATGATATTCTAACACTTACGCCGATTCTGCTTGGTATTTCGGTCTGATAAAATATAATTGTGTTAATAACGTGTGGTGACCGCGTAGGATGAGCATTCAGTAAATAGTATGCGACAGTAAATCGTACAAAGACTTTTCGAGTACGAACTGTCGTACTTCCATGCTCTGGGTGCAAGTTCTAGGGTGTCCCAATGAAAGATGCGGTGTTTAGAGAGAAAAAAAGCACAGATCAACTTTCGGTCCAAAATATGAAACCAGCATGCAAATGGGTTCACTTCTCCGACTACAGATTATGTTAATCGCAGTTGTCTTTACTTTAAGAAAATAAACCACGCCAGAAGTTTCCTGATGCCGTCACTGTGAAAGTCCACCAGCAGACACTGCAAAGCCCATGGGTAAATGTTAGCTACTGTCTAATGTCGCGAAAACTCTAATTGAAGCACTTGCGCTTGCGAGTGGGTGCGACATCGTTGAAGCAGTAAACGACGCGCCAGCTACAAGTGCCTGTTAAAGAAAAGTAGCAATGAACAGGTCTTAATGGATCAGTATATTCACTGTAATAACAATGAGTTCGTATCCATTAGGATTAAATAAGAACCTCCGGAACACCGACTACCATTGTTGGGAAATGAACTGGATACTTGCAGAAACCCGGAGTCTGAGGGATATCGTAAAATTCGTATACAAACACACCTGCACAGAAAAGCTCATGTTGCGTTAGCTCAGCTAGGTCATCGAGGTCACCGTCATGAATGAATAGATTAATTAATAAAGTGTTTATAAACGGTGTATGACACTGTTTAGCAGTTGTGCGCCGTTCATCTTATACTGCTTGTATTCACAGCAGCTGCAACAGTTTGTTACTATTGGAGAAAAGATATTTCCTTATCTAGTGACACTTTCGCAAGGTAATTCCACTAATAGACACAAATCCCCGTCAAAGACGTTTAGGCCTAATCGTTGATGGGCGTGGTTTTTAGTAGCGCACCACAGGGAACAAAACGATGGTCATTGTCGAAGTACAGAGCAGATGCAGTAATGGCATCATGTTTAAAAGTGTGAACTGCTGTTATTAACCTTTGATAACTATAAACAAAGTTATTCCTAATCAATAGACCTACAAAGAGGAAGCTGTGCTTTCCAAACTTCTATTAAACCGCTGTTTGCACTAAAGCATGAGGTAAGAGAAACCCAATTGTAAGGGCCATGATAGATGTTTTAGGTGAAGTCAAGGGATTTGGTCTCCAACCATCCAATGTTACTGTAATTGCACCAGAGGAGAGCTAGCACAGCCACCGGTTTGGATAAAAATACGTAAGTCCTAGATGGAAAGGAGAAGTACCAATACGCTGGCCGTTTATCTATTCCAATCCTCTTTGTGTTCATCAGTATTGAATGCACTGTATATGCCAACCGGACCATGCCGATTGGCATCTGATCGTGGTACTTGTTCTGACAGGATCAATTAATGTGATTACTGTGGGAACTTTTTAATCGAAAGCCAAGTCAAACAAATAATGCGCCGTATGTATTAATGAAGAGTGAATCTTCAGCCAAGACAAACACGCTTAGCGCGAAAATAGCACTAAATAAATTTAGGACGATTGTATATGTTGTGCAACTAATTTGAAAAGGTGGCAAAGACGATATCGTCATTTTAGTATGGTAATAATGTCTTGTTTGATTAGATCATGATCTGTCAAAAGACGTGACAAATAAGGAACAACTGACCTACCGTAAGCCCGTGTGCGGGCATCAATGGCTTTTTACGTTTGTCCGGATTAAGACGCTTAAATACATAAAACGCACAATGGAAATGGTGACTGGCATCAGTGATTATCTTGGAAGCCAGCTTTTCGCAAGCGCGAATATGATTAGACACAATGATGTCAATAACCAATGGCATGGAGATTCCGCTGCATCGAGCAAGATGCTTTAGCGACCTGTTGACCATTTTGAATTGCCTGTTTAAAAATCTAGGAAATATTACAGGTGAGCAATAGGTCCAGTGCGCGATTACGCAAATGTTGAGGAACCGTAAACTAAAGTACCGACGCACGGATAATTTACTAAGTCGATAGACGTAGGACGTTAGTTGCCTGACTTCTGTAAATGCCTCATTCACGTGATGTGACCATGTGAGATCCCGACTTAATGTTACTCCGAGATATTTCACCAATGTACAGATGTTTAGATTGGCACTGTCAATACTACTATGCTGGGTGAGCGTCAGGAGCAGCTGATAACAGTTTTCCTTAAACAGCGAGAACAAAACATCTTTACACTTGGATGCATGGGTGGAGGATGGCGAGATTTGGATCAGAAGGTGAAGTTGTCCAAGAAGCATTGCAAATTGGCCAATGAATCTGTTGTGTGATTGTCTACACCAAGGATCACGTCAGCAGCATACTCCATCAGGATGGCTTCCTTTGAAGCGGGAATAGAATTAATGTAGGTGGAAGATAGGAATGGAGACAAAATAATCCTGAAGAACACCCACAATTGTGGTGAGTGTGAAAGAGCTTTTCCTCCCAATCTTTCTAAACTGCGACGATTGGCGGAGTAGTCTGTAAGAAAAGATAATAATTAAGGTTGAACTTGGGAAACTAGCAGATCGTGTAGCAGCAGCTCGCGGTTTACACAACCAAAAGCGTTGCTGTAATCTTGGAAACAGATGCTCGCGGGTTTTGTTTTTACTATCGAGGGATGAAAGCACTGAGTGTATAAACCAGGCAAATGCATCCAAATTGGAACTTGAACTGCGATAGACGAACTGAACTGGATCACTCAAGTGGATTTGGACAAGCATTCTTTTGAGTGTGATTCGTTCAAATGCCTTCAAACTCACAGACGTACAAGCAATGGGCCGGTACTTAGAGGTTCCTTTTTTGGTACAGATTTAATGCGGGCGCTTCTTCAACAGTCGGCTATCTTGTGTTGATGTATGCGTATGGTGTACAGTTTAGGACAAGGCCGTGCTGAGACATTATCACATTCCTTACGGACTATAGGAGATAGTCCGTCCGGAAAGGGCGCTTTGCATGACTGTATCCTCGTTAATTCTTTGTCAACTGTTACGTTATCTATGGGTGGTGAGGTTTTTGGTTAGAATTGCATTGGTGTAGATGGTTAGTGCCAAGCTAAGTCATTTATATGGCCACAGAAATCGCGATTTATTTCCTCTACATTGAGATCAGTGTGAGGGACACTTCTGACGACTCCAGTCATGTGGGAATATCTGTTTCACATGGTAGCACATTTGTTCAATATAAAATGGCACGCCTCATGATGGTTTACTTACACATTGGTAGCGTAAATCCACTGCATCCTATCTGATTGCGAGTAATATAATGTAATTAAGAAAGAATAGCTTGGTATTTGGTATGCCGGAATATCACACGGAAAACTGGTGTCTAGTTTTGAGCCTTATACGCAAAATCAGGTTGAATTCCGGCATTCTACGATGTTCTAGATTGGTACGCATTTCAGTAGAACTGAGAACCTGTCTGGCGAGTGTGTACAGAACACGTTCCAGTTATATTGTAATACTCTGTTGTGTCGTTACGGTACATTATAAGAGTTTACTCAAAGCGGGGGTGTATACATGTTTTGAACCGCACAAGTTCGGCATTTGTTTAGTGAAACGACTTGAGGAATTACATATTTGTATTCATAGCTTGGAAGCTATCCACCATCCACTAATTTTAACTTATTGGTTGGTGTAATTCAAGACCTCTGATTTTACTACTTAAAGTAAATATTTTCTCAACGAAGATCTCTAGTAGAGTGCATGCCACAGCTGCGTAGAGCAACATTACTCATTAAACTGTGATAAATAAATAAATTGTATATGGCTCGACGATGCGAGAAGCCGTTCCCAGAAGGGACGGATCAAATAATGGTACAGCAGTTTCATATCATGGTATAATAAATTTTAAAAAATGTGAGCACAAAATGAAAATTTGTGTAGCGCGAAGCGGTCCAAAATATTTACATTCCTCTTGTTCTATCGTCTGACAAGTTTTTAGCAGTCACATGAGAGTTGATCGCACACGAGAAAGAAAAGGAATAAAGTGCTGCGGGCCAACAAAATATAACCACTTGTGCACTTGACCACATGCATTTTCAGGCACCATTAACTCCATTCTCAAAAGCGTTATCTAAGGACTGTGCTGTTCGAAACATTATTATCACATTTTGAACGGTTAAATAATCTTTTATCGAAAGCTTAAACAAACGCAATGTGCAACAAGTTCTGATAGCTCTTGGAAGTTTGTTCCAAAGCTTTGAGCAGTGTAGTAAGAAGAAACGCTCCCTAATTCGCGTATTGAACTTTGGAATCATGACCGTTGTCTCCTTATTTCGTAGCTCGTATCTAATGTTAACGGCCAAATGGACACAGTTAGCATAATTGTGCATGTGATGGTGAATTATTCTGTACAGGAAACACAAGTTCATCTTCATTATCCGTAGCCAAATTGGGTCAAGTCCAAGTTTTTCACTGCGCTCTCTGTAGGTCATCTTGGAGGAATATCCGCACAGCTTCTTTGTAAAGCGTCGCTGTACCCTCTCAAGAGCATGCTGGTCAGATTTCCGCAGATTCGACTGTATTAGTGAGCAGTATTCCATGCCAGGTAACACATATGTTTTATAAAGCCAGATACGAGATTCTGTGAGTTGAAATTTATGACAGATATAGCCAATAGTCTTCATGGCTTTCGAAACTTGGAAGTCACAATGTTCCGAAAAGTTGAAGGTAGTGGAATACCGCACACCCAAGTCGCGAATCACTTTGCACTGTGAAATAAACGTGCCTTGTAATAATAGACTATCTGGTGGAACTTCGCATCTGTACGACAGAATATTACATTTGTCCACGGAAAAGGACATCTGCCACAGTTTGCTCCAGGATTCAAGTGCCGATAGATCTTCCTGAATGTGGCACAAGGCTGCGCGGGTATCTGCACGTTCTTGTGAGTAGACGATTTTAATGTCATCAGCAAACAGAAAAGTAGCACCATGTCTTATTCTATGAAATACATCGTTGACGTAGAGGAGAAAAAGAAGTGGACCAAGTACACTTCCCTGAATTACTCCACTGGTGACTGCTTTCGGTTTAGAGACACGGTCCCCAATACGCACCACCTGATGTCTGTCAGCTAGGTATGACGACAACCAAGAAAACATTGGTTCTCCAATACCTATTTCCTTCAGCTTGAGGAGTAGTCTTCGATGCGGCACTCTGTCGAATGCTTTTTGCATGTCTAAGAACAGGACAATAACACTGTTGCCTTTGTCTATGGCAGCCGTTGTGTGGTTTAAGAAGTCTGTCTGGCATGTCGCACAAGATCTGCCCTGCAAAAAACCGTGTTGTGAATTGTTGATGACGTTTTTCTTATTCAAGAAAATAAGTAATTCATCTTTCACTATCCTTTCCATAATTCTAGATATTACAGGTGTGTGGTTGATGGGGCGATAGTTTTTAATTTCGTGAACGTTTCCATTCTTATGCCGCGGGATAACAACGGAAGTCTTCCAGTGCTTAGGATATACTGCACTGTTAAAAGAGAGCGTAAAAATGTTGAGCAATAGAAGAGGCAAGTCGCTCCCACCGCTTTTTAACAAACAAGGGGGAATTCCATCAGGTCCTGGGTAAGTCGAGGAAGACAAGCGGGAGACTTGACCGGAGATTTTTGCAATAGTGAATTCCACTGTGCATAAACTTTCAGCAATGTGTGGTGTGACAAGCGCTGGTGTGGCTAGCGGTTCATCAACCATTGATTCGGCAAAATAAGCGCTGAAAGCCTCACAAATTTCACCCGGAGCATCAAGGTATGTGCCATCCGGCATAATGATAAAATTGATGGAATTACTGCGACGCAAACCTCTGGCACGAAACAGTTTGGGCAGTTCCGTTGTTTTATTCGGGCCATTCAAAGCTTTGTATTCTTCTAATATGAGACTGCGAACATTTAGATGCCCGAGTTCCTCGATGATCTTTGCCTGCTGCAGTATTAGCGCAAAGTCTGCTGTTAATCTAAATTTCCGCCGGATCTTATGAAGCTTGCGTGTGATACCTAACACTTTGCGATCGAGTTTTTGTTTTCTTAGGCGGGCACACTTTATAGGCACTAATGAATCAATGCAAAGTCCGATGATATCATAGAACACGTCTGCTGCTTTTTGAGGGCATGGAGAGATGAAGAAATCATCCCAGTTCATCGAACGAACCATATCCTTAAACGTGTTCCAGTTGACGGAGTTGAATAAACGATAATGCAGTGGGTGTGGTTCATTGGCCATGCGTAATCTTAAACAGCATTTGACCACCCGATGGTCGCTCCCAGGGAATTCATTAAGGACCGTTACATTAATAGCAGGTATGCCCAGTGAGAAAATGAGATCAAGGATGCTGTTTCTTCTGGTAGGTTTGGAGACATGTTGTTGCCAACCATTCATATGAATACAAGAGATAAGATTATGAAATTTCAGAGGAGCAGTTCCTGCAGACCATGCAATCGATGGCAGATTGAAATCACCACCGATAATCTTGTGTTTAAACGGAAGGCTTGCGGCACATTCAAATGCAGACGTCAAAACTACTAAATCCTCTTGGCTACAGTTTGGCGTGCTGTATATACAACCAACAAGCAGTTGCTGGTGTCTGATCGTTATCGTAAGCCAAAGTGACTCTTGCACATTATTCAGCACTGGATTCTCGAATGTCGTTGCTGCCAGCGATTGTTTCGCGTAAAGTACGCATCCTCCTCCTCGACGACACTACCAATTTCTCATAAACATATCATATCCGAAAATGGTTAGCTGGGTGTTAGACATGTCGTCATGGCACCACGACTCAGTTATAAATATTATGTCAGGATCGGTCACAGAAACAAATGAGCGTAGTATGTGGATCTTGGAATGAAGCGAAAGAATATTAATCAAAAATATTCACATAGATGCGAGATGTGAAGCACGTTGTTTTATGCTGCTTTATGAACATTGGGTCTGATAGATTTGTGTCTGTGCCCATGCCAAAAATTGGTGAAACAAAGCGTGGATTGACACCTTCGATAGCGCAGGTTGTACACGCTATACACGAATAAATTTTCTGGTGTGCAGGATAGAACAAATGTTGCTGTCATCAACCGCCATGTGTAAGAAGCCGTAAATAACTATATTGCGGTTGTTATTATTATTAGTATGCTTATTATTATTAGTGGCGTCACATCTACGTTCTTACATAATGGCGCTCTGTTTCTACCTAATACCTGCAAAGTTAGCATAACCGAAGCCAAGGTAATTTTGTCACTACTTGCGCACGATGCTTTATGTTATCTCAGCTTTTCAAAGGATCTCTAAACGTGCTTTGGAATGAAAAAATATCGGAATGCCAAACCAAACTGGGGGCGTAAAGACATCTATCAAACAGAACCCAAATGTTAACGACAAGTTGGGCACCAAAGATTCATCCAACTTGGGTTTACAGAATTTCTTGCGAAAATTACGAAAAAGCTAAGGTGCGATAAACAACAAAATTTAGTGTAAGATATTACAGACACGAATTGACCGCTTATTGACATGATAAGAAACCACTAAGGCCAATGTACATTAAAGCTAACAATCATCAAGTCGATCCAGATAACCTCACGATAATTGATAGATAAGATAGAAAGCGTGATTAATCAACAAAGTCTTTCAGTCGGGTCAGATTACAATCAACGCACATATGGAGCTAGAGGTCGCCTACGAAGTGCTGCATGTCAGGCCACTAAGTCGTCTTAAGGAAGCTTGGCAGAGAACAATTACCTGGTCAACCCAATACCTTCCCATCCGATGGATCGTGTTGAGGTAAAAGACAAATATTGACTTTTGACCTCATATAAAAGTCCAGGGAATTAGTAAGTTGCAAAAGAACAAATGAGCTACTCTGTACAATTCCTGTGATGTTGAGAGAGGTGCAAAGTGCCATCGCATTCATAAAATTATCAACTCGTCCAGAGCCAAATTGCATCCCGCCAATAGATTTAAAACTCGGAGGAAAGACATCTGTTTACTGTTATTAGACAGCTTCACACTTTCCCTCATTACCGGCTGCTTCCCATCTCAGTGCAAGCAATCCATTATATTGCATAAACACAAAGGTGACCCGCACAGTGAACAATGAACAATGATTTACCGCGGGATAAAAGCAAGTTCTTGACACGTCCCGTAGGATGGTTGGGGTGAATATGATGAAATCATAATATATCTGGGTCATCTATCGAAGTAGTTCATTGTTCATTATATTTCCTAAACACAAAGGTGACCTGCAAAATGAAGTGTAATGCTGCTGCCTTATAAAGCACACCACTGCTGCCTCTACAGCCTTAGATAAAATAGTAAAAAAGAACGTCGTTTAATTTCTTACAACATTGAATCTGATCAATGCCTCAGAACACGGCTTTCTCGGAGAACGCTCCTGCGTTATCTGCCACCTACAATTCCTCGATCACGTCACGACTATGATTGGCAGAGGAATGGTAATCATTATAATTCTGTTGAACCTGCGAAAGACGTTCGACCGCGTTCCACACAAATCACTGCTCTCTGTTCTAGAGTCATACGACATTGGAAATTCTTTGCTAAACTGGTTCGACATATACCTAAACGATTGAAACCATGTAGGTAGAATCGGTCTGCATTACTCTACGCCAAAACAAATAATCACCGGTGTCTTACAGGGATGTGTGCTCGGACCACTACTTTTCATAATCTACGTACACAACATCTGCGATCCGATGAAACATGAACGCACGATTCTGTTTGCATATGATGTCAAACTGGTCTACTCATTTCATCCAGACCAACTATAAATTTGCATGGAAAGCATTTGTGAAGACCGATTCGCAGTAAATATAGCTAGTGAACGTTTATTGACGTTCTCCGCATTAAAATCCCAAGTACTTGGGTAGACATACCGTATTCCAGAGGGCCATATCAGACTTTCTGCAAACGTGATCCCAACGTCTGATTCAGTTCGGGACTTAGGAATTAGATGCTCCAACTCTTTTAATTTCTCCGAACATGTACATTAGCAGGTTGCAAAAGTAAGGCAGATATTCGGATATGTCACGGGAACTTTCTCTCTTCCTGAAACATGATTTGAGTCATTCAAGCTAATCGTATGGCTGACTCTGCAATACCATACTCTCCTTCAAAGCCAAGTAAGCAAAAAGACACTACCGCTCTGGAAAAGGTCCAGCGATCATTTCTCAAGCTGGACACGGGGCGCTGCTCAAACCTGCATTATTATGATCGCTGTGGATAACTCTGTTTTATGAACGAAAACGCTTGTATATATTTAGGCCGACCAGCCTCTTTGGATTTATACCCCAAATTCACGGTCGTAAATCTGTGCTAACCGGTGAGTACTCCATTTTTATTTGCTACCATCACCAACGATAACAATTTCTTAGCCAGTTTTGCGTCGTACCACTTTATCCCCCTAAAACTGTTATACTTCTACCTTTTACCTCACTGACGCTCCTTACTTCAACCACTTATGTGGTTTGCCAATTTGTTAGTATTTCTATTGCCAACCTGCGGGACTCGTTAAGTGTATGCTTTTTTACCCGTCATATACCATTGTTCCAATGTTCCATTGTTCCATTGTTCTAACTGGATTTGTTTTGGCTGAGACGCTGAAAGAACAACTTCGTTCTCTACTACAACATTATAAACCAATGAAGTTACGCAGACAACACCGCACTTGAACTACGGAAGACTGCAGTCTATCCACACGTAACGGCGGCTACTTGATACCCACATAGCTTGCAAATCATAAAACTTGATCGCATTTCTTCTTAGTGAGATACACTGATCTGTAGAACAAACTACCCCAACAGATACGTATGAGTGTAAACCATGTCACAGTCCGAAATGTGTTGAGGATCCTTGGCTCAAAACAAGCTCTAGTAACATCGACGGAAGCTGGTACAAATAACAAACGAGCAGTTAGTTATTAACAATCCGCTTGCTCAGATCATATCATTACACACAAAACCAAATCCTGTGTCCGTGCAATATATTATCCCCTACCTATTATTATCTAATCCGGAACCTCACAAAGTAGAAAATGGCTATAGAAATATTGATCTATTCTAGATATTAGGTGTTCGGGTCTAAGACCCGAGGAAAAATGCGTGCTCCGAAATTCTAGTATTTAAATT
Organism: Dicrocoelium dendriticum; assembly: GCA_944474145.2. NCBI lineage: Eukaryota > Metazoa > Platyhelminthes > Trematoda > Plagiorchiida > Dicrocoeliidae > Dicrocoelium > Dicrocoelium dendriticum. Next base: position 26,922,629 of record OX104071.1, read on the forward strand.
TAGTTTCTTATTTTGAATTTACGTCACATAAGCCATAAAAACCTATTCACTGTACAGATAATAGCTGTCGCTTAAGGAGCCGTATACCGCTTCTCGGTGAATATACGAATGTATTTAATTATTTTAGTATGACAGCATACAAGGAAGCCTTCTTACCTAGTAAATCTTTTTGAATGAAATGACTAGAACTACATATGTTTTGGGATCAAATTATCCCCATGCATTTCAGTTAATGTCCTGAGTAAATGTTGACCACTCACTGTCATTGAATAAGTATCCTTGGATAGAACTTGTAATCAATCGGTTAGAAAAAAAGCGAAAGTTACGTTTTAACATTTATCAGTATTCTGAATGGGAGACCGTACAACGACCACAGCACAAACTCAGCTAGACATCTTTGAAGAGTAAAATATGTCTCAACGTTCGAAGCAAAACACTCCATAACAACTTAATCGGCACATATGAATTTTTCAATATGTACAGCAAATAGATGGAGAGAGTGGACCGCTTCCTGTAAATCATCACGATCTGGGCAATGTGTAGAGGATTTTGTTCCGTTGATGTTTGTGAATTGGGTACCGTTTGTAAAGTGGTCTTTAATCACGCTGCATACATTTGCTTGAACCCCAGTAGTGAGTAGCTGGTTGAGCAGGATTGGTTGGTTGATGCTCCTGAAGGCATCTGAATAATTAAGATACAACAGGCGCACTGTTCTCTGTTTTTTCTTCAGTGCAGAGGCTACAGTAGGTATAAGATACGACACGACTTCCAGTGTCATGGTTGAGCTCCTAGGCAAATCGGTAGAGATCGTCTGTCTGGGTGCGTGTGAAAACCGGAAGGACAACAAGTTTCCCAAATATCTTCAACATCACCGAGTTACATGCAGCGGGATGACAATCGCGCTGCTCCTACTAAATTATAGGCGTTATCATTACGAGTCTCCAAATGTCAGCAATTGTGTCCATTATAAGACACTGGTTGAACGGAAATGCTAAGGACACCACGACATGAGCGGTGCTCTCAGTTTTCACGACAGGTGATAACTTGTCAGGTCCAGCAGACGCAGTTATCTTCACATTTTGAGTTCCCTGTAAAAATTGATGCCATGGAAATTGTAGAGTTGCTCATCCCAACACTGGCACCCCAAGACCGCGGTTTCGTCCTGTTGGGACTCATCCGTTGGGGATAGCCTGAGTTGGGCTGGAACTCAGAGCCTAGTGGCTCATGGTTGACGCCATAAGCACTATGTCACTGAGATCCGCGAGCAACGCTTGGTCCAGCGGAAATGATGCGATGAAGTGTGACTGCGCCAACTGTGTTGACGAAGGAGGGCAGGGAGCAGTTGCCCTGTGGGACAGGACGAAACTCAACATTACGCTTGTCCAGATGCACATTATCGAGTCGAAGGGCCATCAAACACATCAAAAGGTTCTTCAATCTTCGTGCCAACATAGGCTGAGGACCGTACAGCGGTCGATACCGAGGCCTACGTGGCGACCAAATAATCACGTGCCAGATTTTCAGGAACCCAAACCACGTCTACCACCGCCTAGAGTATCTCAGTCACAACACGCATTTGTGAGACCGGCAGCTCAAGTTGGTAACGCAATACAGTCGGGTAGAAAGTCTGCGACATTTTCACTCTCTTCGTGTCTACGATTCATGGAACGTCTTTCTAAGTTATCTTGTTTCTTCTCCAAATTTACTTGCGTTTAAAAAACGCCTTGATGTTGGACTAAAACACCTATACTTCGAGATATGGCTTGTCTGCACTGACAAACGGTATAACATGATGAAGTTTGCACAGCTCATACTAACCAACAAGATTGAGTTTTGCTCTTTTCGGCATGCCTGTGTGTATGCACTGTGATGACTGTGCCAAAACGTTTTTATGGTATCACTCTGCTGTCTTTCCATCAGCTTTTGCTTCTCAGTCTGGCCATTCTACGGGAGTTGTTAAGCATCTGCTTTTTGTCCGTATTATACCGTCGTACCATTATCTGCTTTAAAGCTCTCCAACCATAGCGACAATCATGTCACCTGCCACACATCGATGTACAAACAAGCCATTTGCATTATACGTGTGTTGAATGAAAATTTAGAGCCACAAAAAACCAAAAAGGACACAGAGTCATCGGTGCTTTTATTCTTCAACATAATCACCCGCAAGCGCTACAAACTTGGTCCAGCGGTGCTGCAGAGGCTTTATCCACATGGACAAGAACTTTTCAAATTGCGATTCTTAAATGGTTCCTACGGCTTATATGACGTAACCGTAGTTGAGAAAATGCTTGCTAGCTAACGAACTTTTATGTTCGGAACTAGGTGAAAGTCAGAGTTAGCCGGATGTAGTGAATAGGGTGGGTGAGGAAGAAGCTAGAAGCCGCAATCGTGGATTAGTTGCTGGGCAATGGAAAAGGTGTTGGCTAGAGCAATTATGTTGTGGAAAATGCTTCCTCTCGTCAGTCTGCATAAATTTTCTCAACTTGTTCACTGAGACGCTTCATAAACTCTTGGTAATACTTTTCGGTGATGATATGGCCCCTTTCAAGGTTCTCCATCATTACAACACCTCAGGAATCCCAAAAATGGATGCCACTACTTTACCAGCTGAAGGTGTAACATTGGCTTAATTTGGTGTAGAAGACGATGCATGCGTTTACTGCTTTGATTGTTATTTTCTCTCTGGCTGCAATTGATGAACCCAAACCTCATTCACAAGAATGAATCGCGCAAGAAAATCATTCGCATCTGCTTCACATAGTGCCAAATCGTTTTTTGATATCACATGTCGAATGCGTTTCTGCTCTTAATTAAGAAGACGTGGCAACAATAGAGCAGAATCTTTTGTATAGTCTAACTTTCGTCAGTGTGTTATCTGCTCCCTCCTGGGAGATGCCTAACCTCTCTGCTACCTGACGAGTTTTTAAGGGGCGATGTTGCATGACCATATCCATTAGTTGACCAGGATAATTTTGGTGGTGACGGTTGATGCTGTTACTGACCTGTGTTTATCTTCAATAGTTTTCCTGATGCTTTTCGACTCTTGCATCTAACGCTTGTGACATATGAAGGGACATTGTCATGCAATGTTATGAGCACATCTTGAGGAATTTCAGATGATGACATACATTTACGAGCAAAAGAATCGATCATTACACGGTGCTGAAATTTCTCCATTCTTGCAAATTTACTTACCCTGTTCACTTGGAGAATTTGCTAAAATGAAGGTAAAAGAGGTAGAAATATGCATTTGCATGATGGGAAAAAAGAAACGTGTCTGTTTATAAAAAGGCTTATCTGGTTTGCCTGGCTATCCGATTTCCATGCCAGACTCAAAACAATATTCAAACAATGTATAAAATTTAATTTCCAAGGATTTCGTTTAACCTTGAAATCTAGTTTCTTGTTAGTTGCTTCATTAGCAGCGAAGAGAATCTGTCTATGTTACGGACATGGTTTAAACAAAGCTGCATAGATCAACGCAAAAGTTTTGATATGCTGTAAGATATTCTTATTCCAAAAATAGGTTTGATTTCGTAAACACCAAAAAGTCAGTTGAAGCCAACATTGCATGGATGTTCGTGGTATTCGCTGCAAAGTAGTCTCGCCGTCTAATGGACTTGAATGGTTCGATGTCAGATAAATAAACCTGGCTTTTTTTGTAAATGACTAGACATAACTTCACAGCGAAATGAACTGCGTTGCCAAAAGCGCCTGCATTAAAGCAAAAACAACTATGAATAGGAAAATAAATACTGAAAATAATAAAAGTTTTATTCATCGACAATGCGAGGCAAAGACCAATTGAGTGGTCTGATCAACTTGTATAACGTGATGGCATAATACAGTTAATTTTACGGGTTTTGCACACAAGTTCCCACATGGGTTTTTTAAAGTGCTTAGCAGTTTGAAACTATTAGCGAGATTAAGAAACTGGGGACAATAACACATGTAGGTTCCACGGAAAGTTCAAGTAATGTAATACGGCAATCTATGGAATTGTGCCCAGGGGACCTCCTTCCATGCAGGGTATTCCCTCCATGGATTTCACCCACACTTTCATGCTCCAAATGGCTCTGCGCCACTGTGGCAAAATAGTAAATAGGCCAGCAGAACTGGGTGTCAAATGTTTTCTTCATAAAAGCTGTTTTATGCATACATTATGGGCGATGAAGCCTCCGCCCGTTTCGTTAGGCGGATAAATAAATTATGACACTCTTGTTATAAACTAGCGGGTAAGTAGCAATATGATTTGTTTTGTTTAGTTTCTTTTAGTTTAATTAATTTTTAGTTTAAAAGCTGTAATCCGTCACTATAAGTGCTCAGCCCAGTCGTGGCCAACAATGAAACAAGGAAGAATATAAAGTTTGAGGAATTACAAAACATAATAATGAATGCAATTGCTTAGCACTAGGCCAATCACGATTTGATGGAAAATCCTGGCGAGTGATGACGATGGTGCACAGACTTCAGCTGGAAAGGCGTAGTGCATCTTCGAACGAGTGCATCAATGGAGAAAACCGAAATGGTTAGACCGAGTGATAGGAGTAAGCTCCTTAATAGATGCATACTCAAGAAATCAACTATATTCAGGTAACGTTATGATATTCAGAGAGAAATAAGGGATAGGGCGACTTTCAAGTGCATCCGGGAGTTTTCTCATACAAATCATGTAGAGTCATCGTTTGAATGTTGAACAGCTATCTGAAACAGTCTGGTCAATATTAGTCATGTTTTTGAATTACGGATAAGTAGCGCGCTTTCTAACATTCGACGGAAGTTTGTTCCCTATTAACGCACACTTTACGGAAAAAGTTTAAGCAGAGCTTGGTGCGAGACGTTTGTATTTTGCAATGTGCGCTCGCTGTTTCCTTATTCATGGCGCATATGAGTCTGAAGCTCGAGTTGTGGCTGACCATTGAATCTTAACCTGAATAGTGAGCGGTAAAGAAGACACAGAATAAGCTTGAGTCCGTGCAGCCATAGTGGCTCCCGTTTTAGAGCCCCGCAGCGCTCACGGTTCGTCATAGTATTAGGCATGTTCAAAAACCACTTTTTAGATGAACGTTAAATGTTTTGTAGTGCCATAATGTCCACTTTTCTCAGATTACCATGCACTATCGTACAGTACTCAAGCTTTGGCCTAATGCATCTTTTAAAGTCTTGAAGTCTGGAATCCATCAAGATAAGAATTCGGTTATGTAGGCGATCACTTTTCTGGCAGAAGTCTGCAAGAATCTAACTTGATCTAAAAAATTAAATGAGGCCAAATATCTTAGACCATGGTCTCGGATTGCGCCACACAGTGGATGTTCGGAGAAGGGCCACAGACGTTGTACAATAGATTACACCTGTCAGTGGCAAAATGTAGCTTCCAGGAGTTACTCCAGTGCTCCAATGCGGACAAGTCAAAGTTAATAGAGGCTAAATTATGATCACGTTGCCCAGGGGCGATAGAATACACAACTTTACCTTATCTACGAAGAGCATTGTGTTCCCGTACAAGAATTCACCATGGAGATCGTTGAAATAGATTAAGAATAAAAGCGGGCCCAGAACCCTACCTTGAATCACTCCACTTGAGATTGTAGTGGCTTCAGATATATAGTTACCAGTTTAACTACTTGCTTTCTGCCCTCGAGGTAGGAAGACAAGCACCCTAGAAGCGAATTTGTGATACCATAGGACATAAGCTTCTGCACCAATAAGTTGTGTGAGACACGGTAAAATGCCCTTTGAATGTCAAGAAATATTACAATGATGACAATTCCGGCGTCCCTTGCTGTAGTCACATTAACAAGATAAGCGAAATGACAGGTAGTACATGTCCTATCTTTCAAAAAACCATGCTGGTTTTTACTGAGTAGGCTCATAGAACTCAAATATTCTATTATGCGTTCTTTAACTAGTCTCTCCATGATGCTGTGTAGTTTATTAGGCGGTAATCTTTTACATCTTGCACAAATCCGCTTTGCGTCACGGTATTATAATTGATTGTTTCCAGTGCATAGGATACTAACCATTGAGCATGGAAAGTGTAAATACATTAGGCATAAATCGGTGGATGTCTGGACCTCCGTGCTTGACTAGCATTGGCGGGATGTTGTCAGGGCTTTGGGAGCATGAATGCCGAACTAGTTTGAGTTGTCGACATATGTCACTACGTGTAAATTCAACAGTTTGGAGTGTATTACTGCCTCTGTGTATCAGCTTGAGCTGAGGATCCTCTCCCGCATTAGTGTTATAAGTAGACTTGAAGTTGTCATTGAAAATCGAACATATGATTGCGCCATCGGTTATGGCAGTTCCATCAGAGTTTGCAATAGAGTTTATATAACTTGGTTTTCTATTTTGCCTACGGTCCAAAAGTTTTGAAATGCAGCCTACCACGTTGGCGCCCTTTAGTATCATTACCTCCTCAGAGCATAGCATTTTGTGGTGATCTTGGTATAACGCTGTAAGCAATCTGGTCTAGAGCACCAGCAGAGTAAAATCATTTGTTTTCCTAAATTTTTTCTTTGTTTTAGGAAGTTTAGTGGCTACCTTTTTCGAGATGGCTGCAGGTGGAGCAGTCCTTTTCGACTTCTTATTATATTCTGCAGCCACATCTTCAACACAAAGCTGAATACGGTGGTAGAATTCACCACAGGCTATTTGAACATTCTGTGCTGAGGAAAATTGATCCCAATTTGAAGATTTTATAAGATCCGAGAAAATCTATCAATTCATAGAAAAGTATGGGCGGCAACTGATTACTGATACTATCGGTTTCGAAAGGATTTGGAAAGAACCGCCAACGAAGTTGTGATCACTACCCGGCAGCCTGTCAGTAAACATACCACAGTAAATAAAATATCAAGTGTGTTACCAAACCGAGTAGGCTCTTTGACCTGCTGTATCCATCCCAGTCGACCAATATTAGACATAAAACTATTGTGTTTGTGGTCCATTGTCGATTGACCATGGGATTTCGGGCATAGTAAAATCCCCAGCAATTATTTTATTAATGTGTGAGAGATCGGCAATAAAAAGTTATCTATCCAGTCATCGGTTACGGTGGGTGTAGACGATGTACGTCTGTAAATATAACCTACTAAAAGAGTTGTTGGATTAATAGAAATGATACCCCACAACGAATCAGGAACTTTTAAATAAATAAATAAATAAATAAATTGTATATTCCTCGACGATGCGAGAAGCTGTTCTCTATAAGGAACAGATCAAATAATGGTACAACTTTTCCGTGACATTTCATCAATACATTATCAGAGATAAACATAGATGCAATTGCAAATTATGTTACACAGAGTAATCAGAACCGTTCTGCTATTTTTACCTGCCACTGAATCAGGATTCTCCACAATCACATGATAGATATTAGGGCCGGGAGAAAAAAATGTATTGAAAGGGTCTGTGGTCCGAAATGTTATGTGTATGTGTTTCGAACATTTCTTCAGCACCATGGATACCGTTTTCAAATGCGTTATCTAGGAACTGTGACGTCCCGAACATCTTAATCACGTTTTGGACGGTTAAATGCTTACTAACAGCAAGCTTAAAATTGCAAGGAGTATAGCATGTTCTGATATCACTTGGAAGTTTGTTCCAAATTTTTGAGTATTGGGTTAGAAGGAAACGTTCTCTGATTCTCGGAAAAAATTTTGGAATCAAGACCTTTACCTCTTTGTTACGTATTGGACACCTTCTATGTAAAGATATGTGGACACCATCATCAAGACTGCGAATTTGACAATGTATGATTCTGTAAAGAAAACATAGGTTCAGCTTCATTATGCGAAGCCAAACTGGGTTAAATCCAAGTTTATCCCATCGCTCTCTGTACGTCAACTTTGAGAAATGTGCACATAGCGTTTTCGTGAAGCGTCTCTGGACCCTCTCAAGAGCGTGCTGGTCAGATTTCCGTAGATTAGACTGTACCATTGAACAGTATTCCACACACGGCAATACATATGTTTTGTAAAGGGATATGCGAGATTCCGTGAGGTAAAAATGATGGCAGGTATAACCACTGGTCTTCATGGCTTTCGAAACTTGGAAGTCACAGTGTTCAGAAAAGTTAAATGTAACTGAATATCGCACGCCCAAGTCGCGAATTGTCCTGCATTGTGAGATATAGGCACCTTGTAGTAATAAACTGTCTGGCGGTACTTGGCATTTGTACGACAAAATATTACACATGTCTAAGGCAAATGACATCTGCCACAGTTGGCACCAGGAATCAAGGGCGGATAGGTCATTCTGAATGAGACGTACGGCTTCCTGAGTATTTGCACGTGGTTGTGAGTAGACAACTTTAATGTCATCAGCAAAGATAAATGCAACACCATTTCTTATTCTCTGGAATATATCGTTAATATAAATTAGAAAAAGAAGGGGACCAAGAACACTCCCTTGAATCACTCCACTAGTGATTGCTTTCGGTGTAGAGAAATGGTCGCCTATGCGCACAACCTGCTGTCTACCAATTAGATATGAAGACAGCCAAGAGAACATCGGTTCGCCAATGCCTATAGCCTTCAGCTTTTTCAGTAACCTTTTGTGAGGCACCCTATCAAAGGCTTTTTGCATATCCAGGAACAGGATTACGACACTGTTTCCGTTGTCAATGGCAGCTGTTGTGTGGTTTAAAAAGTCAGTCTGGCATGTTGCGCAGGATCGACCTTGTATGAAGCCGCGTTGCGAATTGCTGATAATGTTAGCTTTGTTCAAGAATATAAATAGTTCATCTTTTACTATCCTTTCCATTATTCTAGGTACGATGGGTGTGTGATTTATGGGACGAAAATTTTTAACCTCTTGGGCAGCGCCATTTTTATGTCGCGGGATAACAACAGAAGTTTTCCATTGAGTAGGGAATACTCCGTTGTTAATAGAGAGTGTAAAGAGGTTGAGCGAAAGGAGAAGGAAGTCACTACCACTGCGTTTTATTAAACATGGGGGTAGCCCATCAGGGCCTGCGCACGTTGAGGAGTATAAGCGCGCGACTTGACTAGTGATTTTCGCTATAGTAAATTCTACTGTGCATAGACCTTCATTATTTTGCGGCGTGATAAATGTTGGTGTATCTGATGATTCAGTGAGCATTGATTCGGCAAAATAAGCACTGAAAGCTTCGCAGATATCATCTGGTGCGTCGTAGTATGTTCCATCAGGCGTGGTGATAAAACTGAGATTGTCACTGCAACGCGAACCTCGGGCACGGAATACTTTGGCTAGCTCAGCTGTTTTGCTAGGGCCATTCAGAGCTTTATACTCTTCTAGAATGAGAGTTTTGTCTCGTTGATGCCTCTGTTCTTCCACGAGCTTCGACTGCTGTAATAATAACGCAAAGTCAGCAGTTAACTTGAATTTCTGACGAATCTTATGAAGCTTTCGCGCTGCCTTCAATGCCTTGCGATCGGATTTGGGTTTGGTTTGGTAAGCACATTTTAGTGGTATTGCTGAATCGATGCAGAAGCCGATTATACTATAAAACAGGTCCGTCGCATGTTGAGGGCATGAAGAGAGAAAGAATTTATCCCAATTCATCGAACGAACCAGGTCCTTGAATGAGTCCCAGTTGACAGAATTGAACAGACGATAATGCTTTGTTTTCTGTACATCGGCCATGCGTAGTCTTAGACAGCATTTGCTTACGCGATGATCGCTCCCCGGAAATTCATCAAGAACGTTAACACTGATTGCAGGTATACCCAATGAAAAAATGAGATCCAGCGTACTTTCACCTCTGGTAGGTCGAGAGACTTGTTGCTGCCAACCATTCATTTGGATACAGGAGATAAGATTGTGGTATTTCAAAGGAGCGGTTCCCATGGGCCATGAAATCGAAGGCAGATTGAAATCACCTCCAATAAGCTTATGTAAAAATGGTAGGCCAGCGGCGCATTCAAATGCAAGCGTCAAAAGTTCTAGGTCTTCTTGACTGCCATTTGGCGCGTTGTATATACATCTCATAAGCAGCTGTTGCTGATTAACAGATATCTTCAGCCAGAGTGATTCCTGAACATTGTTCAACACTGGGTTATCGAATGTTGCTGCTGTGAGCGAGTTTTTTAGATAAATTACTCAGGCACCACCTCGACGACCAGGCCGATTCCTCATAAACTTGTTATATCCGACAATAGTTATCTGAGTGTCAGACATGCCATCATGGCACAAAGATTCAGTTATAAATAACATATCAGGATTATTCACCAAAACAAACGAGCGTAGGGAGTGGATCTTAGAGGAAAGAGAGCGAATGTTTTTCAAAAAAATGAGATAGATGTGAGATATGAGGAAGATTCTTTAGATTGTGCTATAAACACTGGAGTTTCAAGTCGTGTGCCTGGGTCCAGGTTAGAAATTGTTGAAAAAGTGCGCTTATTGCCAGCGGTGGAAAATGATTTGGAGGTGGCCATAGCGGAGGGGTTGAGACTGAGTATGGCTTTCTAGAAAATGGTTTGAGGGAAAAAGTCCATGATTACTGCAATAGCCTGTGGGAGCTGGATAGTTAGGTTGTATCCTCTGCAACATGTCGCTAATAGGCCGTTGATTACGTAACGCATTGATAGGATTCAGTGGATTTCTGTTATTTCCATCTATGGGTAAAATCCGCATACTTGCGCTCGATATACAAGGATTCACTATACGCGGTGGAGGCACACTGGTGTCAATCCATACACCAACATCAGCATAATCCATGTGGTTCGTTGATAGGTTTGGAACGTCATGATACCCAATTACACCGTGTGTAAGGTGCAAAGATAGCGGCACGTCTTCCATAAATTTATGATCAATGGGTGTACGTTTATCCAAACAAAATGACGATATATAGTCGGCCAATGATGCCTGCGATAAATCAAGGTCAACCGTCCTTTTACTATCAATCAATTTGACCGGATCCATCGAAATTCTCAATGAGGTTGGACACTGGCCAAAGCAGACTTTAGGCGGGACATGACAGTTCGAGGCTTGAGGTAGCGTCTTTGGATGTAACTGGGAGTAGTTCATCCAGAAGAAGAACTAAGTATATGTCTTCGACGTAGAGTATACAGCCACCACCTCTGCCGTAAACGCAGTGATTACGAAAGTTGTTATAACCCAGTATCTCTAGAAATGCGTCTGTCATCTCCGCTGTACACCATGATTCTGTTATTAGTAGCATATGAGCAAAGAAAAGTGAGGAATATTACTCAGGAAGTGCATTTTATTTAACAATTAACCGTAACACTTAACTGTAAGTGTAGTGTCTTGTTATCCGTTGGGTTGTCTACAGGAATCCAGGTACAGGACCCCAACGAAATGGTATTTGGAGACAGTGGATTGGGGGTGGTGGATACGGAGGACATACAATTAACGGAATCCGTGTCATTTGTGGATGTGGCGGGTAATACGCCACTGGACCTCCAAAATAGTTCGGAAGGGCGAAAACTCCAAAACACTGTGAGATTACAGTTTGTTGGCTGTTGCCTGTAAAATGCCTGATTGTTAAGGTTATGTAAAGTTTGAGGTAGTTTGCGAGCATTTTGGTTGTGCCAATTTATTTCAGCTACTTGAATTTCACTAGCAAGTGGCTCACAGGATATGGAGTGCACAAGTTGCATATTCAAATGCTGCATGGTTGGTAATATGCCGATTGTCTGCTGGTTTTCAGTGGTGACAGCGTTTGGTGTAACGTTTAAAATAGCTGTGTTTTTATTGTGCTTAGGAACACCCGTATAGATTCCACGTGAGGATTAGCTACCAGTGTTATTTGCAACAAGGCTGTTCCGCAGTTTTAGAGGTTCACAGCTTTTAGGAGAGGAGGTTTTCAGTTTCGTACCAGAGCGTCTATGCACCTGGTTGGTGAACGACAAAAAGGGAGTAAAAATAGTTGTTTGCGCAATGGAACTTTCATGTATATTCGGGGACGAGTTGCGCAGTAATGCTGGGCTAACGTGATACTGAGTGGAGTCGGAAGCGATATTTTACGACAGTTGCTATTTGATTTCAACGTTACAGTTGATTCATTTATGGTCAAGGTGTCATCTAGATCGACCAAGTGGGGTGGTTCCTGAGTTGCCGTGCTTAGCTGAACAATTGTTCACTAGCTGTTTGTCGAAAATAGACATTTTTGCACTCCCTTTGTAGTATTGTTAAATCTGGTTTCAGTACCATGGATATGTAGTCATTTCTCAGGGATAATATGCTCCTACTACAACTGAATTGTTCATCAAGTGTTTCGTTAGAAAATTTAAATAGTATTGGACGAACCTGCTTTGAAGACCTCCTTCGCAAACTCACTCAATAAAACTGCAGTTTATCAATATGACAATCGTTGACCACTGCAGAGGAGATAGCCTCGAGATAACTTTTCTTGCAAATTAAATGCTATTGGCTTTTTGGAGCCTTTAATGGGCTCATGCACCTCCAATTCAACATGTTGTATGAACTTCCCAACGGATCGAAGGTGTTCTATTTTTGGTGTATCTGGGATGTTGAAAAAACACTTAAGCGAGTTAAACTGCTCTAGGATTTGGTTCAGAAATTCAAACCTTTCGTTCAAGTCCTTCAGCCATAGTTCAGGCGCAGTAATCGTTTGAATTGCTTTAGGGGGCGATCCTACATTAACTGCGCTATTCTCTGTCAGAGAAACCTTATGAGAACTATCATCAGATTGCTTCTTTGTTCTTACGCGCGATTTCGGCTTATATTCATCTTAGTTGATGAGCTTTTTATTTTTTCCGTGCTAATGGACGGGTTATAAGCTGGATGTTTTGCCAGCATTTCGGTGACTTCCTGTCTCTTCTTTGAGTTTCTTGTTTTGACTGAGGTAACGAGTATTTTTACTGATTAGTCGCTCGGTTTTAGGGCTTGTAAAACCTATTTTATGTGAACAAGAATTAGACAATAGAGAACAGTTCGCCGTTTCAGTTACAGTTACAGTGATGGAGACAAATCAAACAGTTATCGGTAAGCCACCGAGGATAGAGACTAGGATTTTAGGGCTTATACGACCTATCTAAAGTGCACTAGAAATACCCGGGTACAAAAAGGCCACTGTTTCAGATGCAACGATCGATACAGACCAACCGTATGTAAGAGTGTTCAGTTATCCAGATTCCGTCAAGGGTAGATTGTCCATCAGTAATCGACCGCTCTGTGAACAGGTAGCCCTGAGGTCAACTCCGTGGCGTATCACGTCACGTTATGCCGCAAGTTCCAACAAGCGCACGCGGACAAATCCGGCCAGGCGGAGATTCGCGTGCGTTCGATAGAACGCAATTCGCAATGCGGTGTGAGAGCTCTTGGTCAATGAAGGCAGTGTAAGAAGATGTAATTGCTTCTAGCCGCCTTATGCAGCTACCGATAGGGTTGGTTTAGGTATCATGAAGTAGACCTCGTAATAAGCTTTCCGATCACTCCAAGAACCTTGATGAAGGTAGAAAATATGCATTCGTAGGCGAACTACTTCGTTGAAACATCCAAATTGGAAAAAACTGCGTTAGACGTTGATCCGATAATAGTACCCACGAGAACGTTGGCGCGATCCGAAGGCCTGGTCGGGCCGGATTGAATGAGTGTACCCAGACTGATGTGCGAAAAAATTTGAATCCAAAAAGTTGGAAAGTCAAGAGCAACGAAAATATTCCGACCAGCACGGCACGTTGTGATTCATGAGTTTTGTCTAAATAAATAAGTAAATAAAAATAAATGGTATACTCCTCGACGATGCGAGTTGGTACCTAGAAGGAACAGATCAAATAATGGTACAACCTTTCCATGACATTGCATTAATACTTTTTCAGAAATAAACATTGGCACAATTTCACTAGATAACAGTAATTAGAAACGTTGTGTTATATTTTTCCTGCCATTGAACCAGGATTCCTCACGATCACGTGACAGATGTTTGGGCCGAGAAAAAATGAAATGGAATGAAAGGGGCTGTTGTCCGAAATGTTATGTGTATGTGTTTCGAACATTTATTCAGGCACCATGGATACCGTTTTCAAATGCGTTATCTAGGGACTGTGATGTCCCGAACATATTAATCACGTTTCGGAAGGTTAACTGCTTACTTATCGCAAGCTTAAAATTGCAAAGTTTATAGCACGTTCTGATATCACTTGGAAGTTTGTTCCAAATCTTTGAGTATTGAGTTAGAAAGAAATCTTCTCTGATCCATGCAGTAAATTTTGGAATCATGACATTTACCTCTTTGTTATCTATTGGACACCTGCCATGTAAAGATATGTGAACACCGTTATCAAGATTGCGAATTCGACAATTTATGATTCTGTAAGGAAAACAGGTTCATTTTCATTATGCGAAGCCAAACTGGGTTAAATCCAAGTTTATCCCATCGCTCTCTGTACGTCAACTTTGAGAAATGTGCACATAGCATTTTCGTGAAGCGTCTCTGGACCCTTTCTAGAGTATGCTGGTCAGATTTCCGCAGATTAGACTGTACCATTGAACAGTATTCCATACATGGCAATACATATGTTTTGTAAAGTTACATGCGAGATTCCGTGAGGCAGACGTAACCGATGGTCTTCATGACTTTCGAAACTTGAAAGTCCCAGTGTCCAGAAAAGTTAACTGAGACTGAATATCGCACGCCCAAGTTGCGAACTGCCCTACATTATGAGATATATGCGCCTTGTGGCAATAAAGTGTCTGGCGAGTACTTGACATTTGTACGACAAAATATTACACATGTCTAAGGCAAATGACATCTGTCACAGTTGGCACCAGGACTCAAGGGCAGAAGTCATCCTGAAGGAGACGTACAGCTTCCTGGGTATTTGCACGTGGTTGTGAGTAGACAATTTTAATGTCATCAGCAAAGATAAATGTAACACCATTTCTTATTTTCTGGAATATATCGTTAATATATATTAGAAAAAGAAGGGGACCAAGAACACTCCCTTGAATCACTCCACTGGTGATTGTTTTCGGTTTAGAGACATAGTCGCCAATGCTCACCACCTGCTATTTAACAATTAACTATGAAGATAGCCAAGAAAACATCGGTTCTGCAATGCCTATGGCCTTCAGTTTGTTAGTAACCTCCTGTGAGGCACTCCATCAGAGGCTTTTTGCATATCCAGGAGCAGAATTACAACACTGTTTCCGTTGTCTATGGCCGCCGTTGTGTGGTTTCAAAGTCTCTCTGGCATATTGTTGCTGTACCTGCGGAAGCCGCGGATTTCTGAATTCCGGTGTTGGATTCCACGTTTGCTACCGGATTACTGTATAACATGTGTATGTTCTGTGTGAATTTTGCACGAATATTTTTCTTTTGGTGTATTTTACAATCCGTGCAAATTCGGTGAATATACTCTGGCTACTTTCGGAGATCTCATTGATTTGCCTAACTGCCGTCGGTGTTCGCCATCTTGGATTTCTTCTACAGTAAGCTAATCTGTGTGGAGCAGTCACGTGACCTCAGATGGAACTGGCATCATAGACCCATCTCGACAAGTGCAACAATCTAGATTGATTTGAATTTACATCAGCCGGAACCCAATCCTACTGAACCGATAGCGCAAAACTAAAAACTGGCTGGTTTATATCGCATTCGCTTAATTTTTGCATTGATATTTTCCCGTATCTCAAGCACTTAAAACCTTGATTGGGCCGTTTAATTTCACCAACCTTCCCTAGCTACTTCATCTAGCCTTCTCATCAGTATACTTCACCTTATTATGGCACCCACAAGTCCTAGCCTCACTCGACAATCCAAAAGTAGTGTTTTATACACCGCCCGCACAAAGCCAACGAAAACTGAGGCCCCGACTAAACTGCGAGCCAGTCCAAATCCCATTGCTACCCTTCTTTCAGAACTCAGTGATAACGTCAACGCCTTGGAATCCAAACTTTTCGAGATGAGAAAAATAGTAAACATTATCAAACCAATCCGAGATAACCTGGCTTCATTACACTATCTCAGTAACCCATGGAAAAGTCTTGATCCAGCCCAAATGGGAAAGGCAGGACAGTTAATCGCCTCAATTGCGTCTGAGGTACATGAACGAATGCATAAACTGAAAAGGTGGTGGTTTTTAACATTCCTGATAGACTTAAAACTGCAGTACTTAAGGCCTGCAACATGTCCGAGTTGGAATGCAACCGCCTCCGTCTGAAAAAGAAATCACCCAAACAATGCTACCCGATCGTTTTCATATTTTCAACCGAGGAATCAGCAAACGGATTTTTGAGTAATCAGCTCACTATATCCCAGCTGACCCACTTTAAAGACCTATCGATTAAACCAGATCACCTGCCTCTACAAAGATTCGCTAATGATATTTGGTCGCAATAACTGGCTCAAATGGCTATTTGCGTTAAGTGTTCTCAGACCAAAGCTCAAGAAGATAATTTATCTAATGTGACAACTGGGTACTTTGAGGTGGATTTCGACACCCCGCCTCATATGACAAGGACCTCGGTCAAAACTTTTCCTGACGATACTGCAATGTCACCTAAGCAAATTCCCACTAACTACTACCTCCTCAATCTTGACGCCTGTGAACCAACTGAATTGAATTCACCGTTCATAGATAATGCAGTAAATTCTAACCATTGGGAAGAGCTGATTAGCAAGGGCTCTGTAGCTGTGTCGCAAGCCCAATTCAACGCCAAAATGACCCCCATGGGTAGTCAATCCAATAATGTAACAAATCCACATCCACTCACCGGTTCCAACAAAAGATTTAAGCCTGTGATGAACACGGTAGAAACTAACAAGATCTACCAACATACATCATACAAACAATATAGAAAGCGACATCCTGAGCCTGGTAAAACCAGAAACGAATGTCTTTTGGATAAGCCTCGCCATAATTCCTTGTCATACCACAAAAGCATGCTCAGTAATGGTAAAATAAACTATGTCACGAAAGCAAGGCCACTTCCCATCCAGCCTCATATGTGTGCAACCCTTCCCAACACCCATTTGTATGACCCATTTTAGTACAGGAGGGAATGAAGCCGCGGCCCTTCCCACTGCTTACATACCCGGCAGAAGCCAACTACATGTTCCCACTGTTCCTGCAATTTTTGCAGATGACTCGGCTAGCCAACTGCCACGCCAATGGCAGATTATACTTGCTCCTACAACCATCGCCATGTCCAGAGCAATATCGGCAATCCTAAATGACATATTACCCATATTACCACGCCTGTTAAGAGTAGACTCGACCCCAGTACTCCCACTCATATCTCCTGCGTCCATAATACCTGACTACAACAACGCGTACAACAATGAACCGCAACACGATGACCCCACAGCCAATAGTCCGTTTTCTATAATTCTACTTAACGCCAGGTCTATTAACAACCAATTGTACTTCCTTGGCATGCTTGCGCATATCGACGAACCACAAGCAATACTCGTTACTGAAACGTGTTGCTCCCCCGATATATTAGACTCCATCTTAATGATTCCTAATTATCAGCTTTTCTGGAAAGATCGTGGCACAGGCAAAGGAGGTGGATGCGTGATATACCTACACTGTACATTTGAAGCAGAACTTCTTAATCATCCACAGCTAACAAATGTTTCCGAATATTTTTGGTTGTCCGTCTCAGGAACCGGTTCTCACATTCTAGTAGGATGTGTTTATAACTCGCCATCTGCGTCAACCGTGAGCGTTACCATCATCACTTCGGCTTTCGAATTTGCTGCTGAGACGCCAAACAGACAGAATATAATTGCTGTTGATTTTAACCTACCAAAAATTAACTGGTCCTCTCAACCGTCCTTGTCTATACATACAGATTTCTTTTCCTTTCTCAGAATTGGTAGTTGGATACAGTGGGTTACTGAGCCAACTAGAGCGACGAGTATACTCGACCTGATTTTGACTTGGGGCTCACAAATGCACAAACAGTGGTATTAGACCAACTCTCTGGTAGTGACCACAAGATGGTACGATTCACTTTTTGCGTCAAAATGGTCAACAAATACGCTTTTGTTCCGCAATATGTATCCCATAGGATAAACTGGAAGCGATTATAACAATTTATCTTATCATCCGATTTGGACTCATTCTTCCTCTCAAACAATTTGTGCAATGCCGTAGACTATTTCTACCATCTGGTCCATCAGGCCGTTGCATCCTCTTCCATTGTAAACACCGTTAACGCAAATGGAGAGAAAAACAGCAAACAATCACTTATCAACAAGTCAAGACAAATGAGTACCATACCTTGTAGATCGATTAAAAAGGGATCCAACAACAGTGCCCGGACTGTTGTATGCTCAAATGTTCCTGAATCTACCGCCATCACATTGCGGGATAAGTTATCAGACGACCAAGACCAATGGAACTCATTGTGTTTGCAGATGAGTATCAAAGCCAAGCCCATAAACTTGTTACGAATTACTCGTCATCCGAACTCGCCACACTATGGTGAACCCAGACTTATTCGAGTAACTCTAGAATCCTCCACCGACGTGGAAAATGTTTTGCTCTCCGCAAGCGCGCTAAAACACGAATCATATGCGATACGTATCTATCCTGATGTCCCTTGGAGCGCTCGACAACCAAAACGAAACACCGAAGAGGGGCACAGCAAGCAAGACCGCCTAAACACAGTCTTCATACATGGCGTGCCAGAACATCCTTCTAACGATGTTCAAGATACCGGAAAGCACGATTTAGAACAATGGCGGTTCATTCGTGAAAAACTTTCTTTGGATGATGTTGTGGCACTATCGCTCACCAGGATACCTCTCTCATCAAATTATAGAGGATGCGGCCCTAGAATCCTAAAACTTGTGGTTCAGTCAGAGCAACAAGCAAAGGATGTTTTGGATCGATGGCGAGAAATCGGAAACCTCTTCCTTCCGATATTCTGTTAAAGGTCGCAAACAATTCGCACAGCTCAAGTATTAAAGCAACTGAAGCAGCAAGCATCCTGACGAATGTACAGAAGTGTAACTTGACTGCTGCTTTAAGTGACTCTGAAGTAGGTCTAAACGAAGGCTGGGACGCACCTTGGCCGAATCAAGTTGCAAACGAGGTGTCATTGACCCATCAAAAAAACGAGTAACTGCCGGACTTCCTATCGGTCGGCATTCTCCCACACTTGACAGCTTCACCTCTCTGCGGGCTCCTAGAGACCGAGAAACTGGCCTGCTTGTATACAAATGCTCAGGGACTTTCTAACAAACTGGCTGAACTGAAAGATCGCCAAGCTTCCGGCTCGTATGATGTCATTGGTATCACCGAGACGATGGCTGCACACGGGAATGGCGGACGCTGAAGTGTCGCTAACCGGCATGTCGCTGATCCGGAACGATAGGCTCACAAAAAGAGGAGGGGTAATCCTGTACTACCGAAACGACTTACAGCGCGAAGCCGTGGAGGATTCAGATTCGCTTTTCCCCGACTCTCTTTGGTGCGGTTGCAGTTAAAAGGCAGGGACGCTTGCCTTATTATCTTGGTGTACCGCGCCCCTAACTCAACACCCAAAACCGACTACCACCTAATGGCTGCTTTAAGGTGCAGTTTACAAACAAAAGTACACTCACATTCTTATCATGGGTGATTTCAACGTACATTGTTTAGAAGCCCCTGCACAACCGGCGAACAATTCAAACCGATTTACAAGATCTAGTAACTACTACTCCTCTTTACAACCACATCACTTTGCCCACTCGGTTCAGAACTGATAACACGCCATCTGTGCTGGATCTTGTGCTTACCAACGAGGAGCATATGATTGATGCGTTGGTTTTAGACTGCCCGTTGGGTCGCAGTGATCACGCAGTCATCAGTTTCAACTTCGCATGCTATGCAGAATATCTGAATGATAACGATGAGACTGTGCGAACCATCACAAGGTACGACCGACTCGCCCAGCTAGTCAGCGCCACAACGTGGTCTTTCCTCGAAGAAGAACCCCGGAAGTCGCCTGGCTCGGGTTCGTCAACACATTCAGTCAGCTGATTGCACAGGCTTCAGAGATAAAAGTTTGCAAAAGTGTAAGTCAGTTTCTTTCGTTAGGAGCAGAACTCGAAAATGGATGACACTACGCAACGCAGCATGGCGAGTGTACAGAGAAGCTCCAGTACCAGAAACGTAGGACAACTACGTAGCCCAACGTAACCACTGCACTCAACTGTTAAGAGAAGACAAAGCCGCCTATCAGCAGAACATCGCAAAACACCTTCAGTGCTAACCACAAATTGCTGTACAAGCACGTTACTAGCCTACGAAAGGTGAGGCAAGGATTTCCTCCACTCAAGACGGCTGATGGCCCAACAAGAACGTCTATGGAAGCTGCAAACGCGCTGCAGATTCAATACGCCCCAACGTTTCAAAGGGTCTTGCCACCAAGCGATCTACCGAGCTTTGTATTCTGCTCACCAGGACTAACCCACATCACTTTCACCGCAGAGGCTGTATTGCAAAAGCTGACTTCTCTACGCAAACACAGCTCGCAGGGTATCGACGCCATTCATCCTGAGGCATTGGGAGCAGCAGCAAACCTACTGGCAGGACATTTAGCTCAGTTTTTTTCAGCACTGCTTAGACCAGAAGCAAGTTCCCGCCATGTGGAAGCTTGGAATAATAAGCCCGATTCACAAAGGTGGAAGCAGATCTGATCCCTCCAACTATCGCCCAGTAACCCTTCTTCCTATACTTCCAAGGTCATGGAATCCATAGTTGCCGATGCACTGGTGTGCTATCTGGAAAACTGCAACATCATCACTCCAGAGCAGCACGGTTTCCGTCTACAGTAGTCATGTACAACTAATTTAATAATCGCATGCAGTAGTTGGACCGAGGCAGCTGACGCTGGAGAAGGGGTTGATGTGATCTACCTGGATTTTTCCAAGGCTTTCGATCGTCTAGACCATCGGATACTACTATCCAGGCTGCAGTATTACGGGCTCGGAGAAGGTCTATTAAACTGTATCGCTAACTTTCTATTTCAACGGCAATTAGTGGTCAGAGTTCGGAGCTCTTTATCGGACCCCATACAAGTCGAGTGTGGTGTGCCACAAGGCTCAGTTCTAGGTCCACGTTTGTTTTTGGTGTTTCTTAATGACCTTGCACAGGGAATCGCTTCAAACTTCCTAATGTTTGCCGACGATATCAAGATCTGGCGCCGGATCCAGGCGAACGCCGACCAACATGTGCTCCAAAGTGACTTAGATACAGTGTATCAATGGTCGATCCAAAACGTATTGCATTTCAACGTCAGTAAATGCAAGGCGCTTTCCATCCGACATCAGGGCAGCTACTCATACCGACTCGGAACGGATGTACTGCAACAATCAACTCTGGAACGTGACTTGGGTGTCCTGGTTCAAGATGACTTGGGTTGCTCCAGGCAATCCGAAAAGGCCTCGAAGACTGGGAACCAACACGTTGGGCTGTTGAGGCGGGCGTTTGGACAAATAAACAGCTCCATATTTCGACAAATGCTCAGTGCGTATGTTCGTCCCCATGTCGAATATACAATTCAAGCCTGGCATCCATGGCTGAAACACGACCTTAATACACTGGAGCAGCCACAACGCCGGGCATCTAAGAACGTAATTGGAATGCGCAATCTTTCCTACCAGGAGAGGCTGCGACGACTGGGATTGTTCAGTGGAAGCTATCGCAGACTACTAGGCGACATGCTTATGGCATACTTGATTCTGCGAGACCCACAGCATGTGTGCCGCCCCTTAGTGCAACTCAGCAAAAATACAAACCTGAGGGGGCACTCATTAAAACTCGCAGAACAATACAGTCGTCTGGAGTGCCGCTAAACTTTTTTTCCATTCGTGTCTGTCACCCGTGGAATGCTCTCCCAGAATCGGTGGTTACTACATCGACACTAACAGTATATAAAAGTCAGTTGGACGATGCACACATTCACTTACACTTTATTACTTAACACTACGTCTCCATCCTACACCTGGAGTTTACCATGGAATTATTTGTTGTTAACTGTGGGTGCTGTGAATCTAAGAGGGTGGCAGGACTACACTGGAGCAAACGATT
Source organism: Dicrocoelium dendriticum (assembly GCA_944474145.2). Taxonomy (NCBI): domain Eukaryota; kingdom Metazoa; phylum Platyhelminthes; class Trematoda; order Plagiorchiida; family Dicrocoeliidae; genus Dicrocoelium; species Dicrocoelium dendriticum. Next base: position 26,944,630 of record OX104071.1, read on the forward strand.
AGTCCTCGTTTTCAAATTTAAAGTATCAACTATTTTAATATCCTTATCATCATTATTGTTATGTGGATATCCTCACCAACTATCCAAAGGGACTTGTAAATCAACGCTTCCTAACCCGTATAAATTCATTGTTCATTGTCTCGTAATCTTGCGGCGCGGGCGCGTATCCGGGAAGAGATGGGCGTCTTCGCGGTATACGCAGCCCGCGTGCGACTGCTAGTGATCGCACGGCAGAGGAACGCTGTTACGGCATACAGCTGACCCGTTATTATATTTTATTATCCCTAATTTATGAAGTTTAACTGTCGGCCACTGAAAGACAAACAAAAGCTATCCAATAAATGTGATTAGTGCAACGACGTCGTATTGTGTTAGTAATTCACAGTAGTGTATAAAGTTTATGCATTAAGTGAACAAATTTGCCAAGCCAAATACCAAACTCATGCACTTAGACGGGCTTTATCGCTCGTACCCTAACGGTTAATGAGACTTCATCCTCTATAACAGTTCAATACCGGAAAGCTAAATGATCGTCCTTGGGCGAATAAATAAGTTATCGGAGCAGAATGTTTGTCTAAATGTGTTTAATTTACTTATGATGGTGACGTTGAAGCCGCTTTATGGTTCTTTGTGATCCTCCAAATGGTAGTACCTCTACAATGAAATCATTCGTGGGTTAAGTTTCCTTGCTTTTATCAAAACTCAGTCTGCCTTCACTAAATCTAACTTTGCTTGTCCATACTGCTTGAAGCAATGTGAGTAGTTTTCTAACATTCGAACATCTGTGCCAAATACCGTTACCATTTGTAGCACTAACATATACCAATACGTCTGCACAAGTACGGACATCCGAAAACCGGAAGATCGGAACAGCGGATTGCATTCGAGGAAGGTTACAAACGGACGAAAACGAATGATTCAACTAGGGCGTAGGTTAGTACCTCACCGAGGGAACAAATGTCAAGCCAGTGAATGGTAAAATTGCCCCTAAGGAAGTGTTGAAACAGAACCAATATAGTACAGTTGAGAAACAATAAATTTATGCGTAAAAGCGGAGAATACCTGTTGGGTTGCTAAAGATTTAAGGAATTTCACGTGTGGCAGATTTTAGTACATTACTGGCTATAGAGCACGATATCGTCCTCCTAATTTGGGGAAAGCTGTGTGACGACGGATGAGGAGCCTAGCCAATTTGCAATCAGCTCATCTTGTCGGCATTCCACAGTCGCCAGTGGTCTGGTAGCCAGAATCACAGGTAACGAAGACTAAAGCCTCTGTTTTCTGATATAGTTGATGGATGGGCACCATTGACGAAGTGTACTCGGATCAAACGACAGCATTTTCAGGTGTGTGGAGACTTTCCTTTTGGAGCCGTCTGCGATGACACGTCCTAAGAATTGCAACTGGTTTTCTAAATCTTGCTCCTCAATATACAGGTAGAGCAAAAACAAGTATATGGAATAAAGAAACAATGAACTTATCACAGACATAAACGCAACCGCTTAACAAATTCCGTAGTTGCAGAATGAGATCAAAAATGGACGTCAAAAAAATTACGCAGAACTGTGTGATTACCACAAATTACAAGTGTACACCTTGTTTGTTTACTGTATCCCTTGTCCCATTAAATTGGGTTTAATCTTATAATGCGTGTGATGTAACGCACCATCAAGTCGAGGTTTGATCCGGACAACGTAGGAGTAGAGATGACAAAAAGCAGGAGTGAGTTCCACGGCTGGGACACAGGAAATCAGCAAACACTCCGGCGGCATTCCAACCGGCTATGCTATGTCACCAAATTCAACTGGTGGCCCCTCACTGAGGTGTTGTGACCGATTCAATAAGGATCGGCATGGATGATTAGCTTCCTTGAGGATCTGATGCACAAATATGTCTCGAGTGTGGTAGTAGCCATGTTGGTTGGCTGGTAGATAGCTATGTGATACCGGATGCAATCATAACTGAAGTTCGCAGTACTTAAGTACCGTTAAGTTCAATGTATCGGATCAGGGTACACTTCCAGTGGCTTATGTAATTTGAGGTAGTATTGTCTCGTTTCAGTCTGCATACCAATAACCCATCAAGTGCGATAGAACGCACGCTTGTGGCTACGGAATTCCGTGATCTTTCATTGGTACATTTTTAATTAGGTGATACTTTAACAATACCGTGAATCGGGTAATATTATATGACGTAAGCGCTCCTGAAATACCCTAAAGTTGGCTTTAAATGCAGTGGTCCTTGTTCCGTCTCTCCTCTTTGCAAAACGAAAGAAGCAAAGAAGCATAAGCTTGTCTGACAAACTAAACGTGGACCTATCAGCACCACATTCGTTCACAATGGTATTATTCATCTGTTGTGTAAAGAATCATCTCCAGTAGTCGTTAGTTTTGTCAGCAGTTTGTTTCACTGCATGAGACCAACAATCTCAGCGATTGAATAGTTTTCAACCAAAATGTGATCCACATAATATCCTATGTAACAAGACGTATAGGGATAATTTCTTTTTGCCATCGAGGTCGAACAATTCTCCCATATCCCAGAGGACATTTAGCAAGCGCGAAAGTAGCGAACATCCTTTGCACGTGTAGTTCTGTTCAAGTTACTTAGTTAATTGGAGAACAAATGGGTATCACTTCTCTATAAGCTGAAAAAATTGTTTTCTGTCCTATTTGGCCAGTAGCTATTCATGTCGCATTTCATACAACCGCCACACATGCTATTGTTTACTGGAATACGGTAAAAGTTTACTGTACCCAAACATTGTTCTTACCTACTATCTTATTTGAAACCGACATCAAAATTAGTGAATGGGATGGAGACAGTAACCGTCTTCGTAATATCCCCACAAATTACCTAGTGGGTAAAACTTGTTCACAATTCTGTTCCCTACATTTGTTGTGTAATGCTAACCGTTTCCCCTTCTTTTCTCGGGTTAACATCTCATCGACACATACCGGATTTCACTGATTGGCGATATTGGATTCCCTATTACACGAACATCTATTAATATCATTACTTACTATTACTAGTATTACTATTACTATTATCACTTAGTACCTTTCTGCCTATGCACAACTCGAGCCGGTATTTGTTTTCGATTGTCACGCCACATAATTTGATCGTATGATCTGTTCGATCCATTTTATGCTGTGGCGAAACCTGGTATCTGCTTATTTTTGTCAGTAGCGATATTATACTCAGTTTATTCTATTTTTCTTATTTTACATTCTTTCTTTTTGGTTGTTGGCCACAACTGGGCTGATCTACCGCGGTGCTGGATTGAAGCTTCCAAATTGTAGAAGACTATACCTATACAAAGCACATTGCCACCGACTGAGTGGCGTATAAAATCCGTCACAACTGAACGATCAACATGACGGACGGGACTGAAGCTTCATTGCCTATAATGTAGACATAAAAACAGCGCGGAAAAGAACATAACATATATGTTAAACTACTGGTGGCCTACGTGTTACTTTGACATTCCAGCACACCGCCAAGGAAAGCATGGAAGTGTGGACGAAAGTTTCGAGGGAATAACCTGCATGGAACAGGGTCACCAGAGGATGGTTCCACGTATGGCCGTATTGCTTAAACGGAACACTTGTTTAAATCTCTATTTGTTTTGTTCCCAGCTTTTCAATTTCTTTAGTACCTTAAATCTGCTAACCTATCTAATATCCTCTTGGATCCATTGTATAAAGCATGAACAATCATTTATTTTGTGTGATGCTGCTGTGCACACTGATCAGACCACGCAGTTAGACTGTGCTTAGCACCGCCGAGGAAGATACCATTTATTTAAGCCATAATCGTATTTGTTCCCCACTGCATGCGAGGCCATAATGCATCAGAACCAGACAGGCCGGCTTGAGGTGCTGACTATAATTCCGAGCTAAAAAAGAGACAGATTACGCACACAATGCGATATAGGAACACGTTAGTAGAAATGCAAACAGCGCCAGTGAGACAACACACACACACACGGAAAGACAGAGATCACCGCGGAGGAAACAGTAGAAAAAACGAACACAGACCGAGTACGTGTATCCGATGGCGAAACTGTGCAAGCTCATACGCTAAACTTATGTGCCAAAACATCGAATGCTTTCGCGACGAATAAAGAGTTATATCGTGAAACAAACAACAGTTCGATGGTTTCGCTTTTCACCTGTATAAATTATCACGAAAGCAATTAAAATGTGTGCAATATTAGAAAGCACATTTTGTACCAGCCATAGTTTTCAAACATTGTAACACTCATGGTTATGGACCACCAGCTGCCAAGGCTCGGGCAAGCCGTCAAAGTTCTAAAATAGCGCGTTAAGCTGGCTGAAAACTTCGGACTAAGGGGGATATTTGAGATGCCCAATATGACAGCACAAAACTTAAATGGCTTCAAGCGTGACCAAACATTCACGAAGCTAACATTCCACTCCATCCCATTTTGTCAATGGTCACCTCACTCTATCATGAGGTCGCTCACAAGCTACTAAAAATTTTGGAATTTGTGAGAATACAGCTTGTGAGAATACAACTTACAGTCTACATGACAGCTTCCACATCGCAGGCGAAAATAATGAAAAATTGATGGGAAAGTGATGTCCGCTTTAAAATTTCGCTTTTTTTTACCAAAGTTTCACTGACTGAGATAATAGGTTACATTTGCGACCATATAACCCGGTCAGAAATAAAAATGTGTATACCTACTCGTGAGTTAAAAGCCTACTGTTGCGCTGCACCTGGAATGTACAGTTCCTAGTTAACGGCAAATACTACCGGCAGAAGGACGGCGTGGCCATGGGATCTGCCCTGGGTCCACTGCTGACGGATATCTTAATGGCAAATTTGGAGAGAACAGAATTGCAGGTGGATATAGTCACTTTTACTTGATAATATCGATACATGAACGATATATTCGTTGTGATGGATGAGCACATTAATATAGATGAAATTCCTCGCCGTTTTAAGCGAGCCGATGCAGCACTGCATTTTACTTACGAAAAAGAAACTGAAAATCAGCTGCCGTATCTTGATGTTCTGTTAACTGGAAGACCAGACAACTCAATCCAGCGGCATATCTACAGAAAGCCAAGGTGGATTGGCCAGTATATGAATTTCCACGGCTTCGTCCCTCTGAGAAATAAGCGCAAGTTGATTCACTGGCTTACCACGACAGTACGTGGAATCTGCTCGGAAGACACCCTACATACGGAACTGACATTCATACATAATGTGTTGCGTGGAAATGGATACCCCGAAAGAGTTATTTTAAGAAACCTTTTGGAAAAGCCAAAACAGGTGCCAATGTTAACAGCGGCGAAGAAAGAGCTATTCATATGACAATCTTTAAAGGGGATGCTATTACTGAGCGTTTAACCCAAAGTCTTTCGGGTGTAATTATGTCGACCTTCTCAGTAGCTACGCTAAAGTAGGTGTTTTCAACGGAACCACTCGTCCGTTCACGAAACAACGATCGCTTACAAATGCTGATTGTCTCAACTATTATTTACCAGTTCGAGTGCGCCTGTGGTGCAACGTATATCGGTCGAACGGCGCAGCGCTTGTCCAAATGCGTGGTTCCAGGATCGAAGAGGATCGAATCGAAGCGACCCCAAAGAACAACCACCAAGGCAACACGCGAACTAGCCGCTCTCAGTTACGCACTGCGCCTTCGTTCACTCGGTGTGTTCTCATCAGAATACCGACGGCTCTGCGGGGACCTATTCTCACGTACTGGATACTGAGCGCGAGCACACATGTACACCACTGCTTGCTCTAGCCTCGTACAAACAAAGCCGAGGCAACCATCAGAAGCAAATGACGTAATACTCCCGTTTGAATTGTAGAGAGTATTTTTACTCAGACTGTTCTCACTGGAATGTATTACCAACAAATAAGGTTGACGCACCAGCTAGTACAACCTTCGAAATACTATTAGTGAGGAACGCTACAGTGCGGTTTGTTAAAGTGCAACGGCTTAACCATTGATAATTCATGTTCCACATTGGAATATTTTGAGTTCAATTTGCTTTTGCATATCCATCCTGTGGGTCTTTTTTTATCCCATCATGCACTACTGTACGTTTGAACTATCTGAATGACCTACAGGTAATTCCGACCTTGAAGCTGCTCAAGAAAATAGCGAGCTTGTTTTAGACAAATCCACCACGCTTGTGCTACTTAACCGAAGTGAGGAGAGCACGAACGCCAAACATCTAACGAATGGTACAGAAATATATTGGCCCAAAGTCTCGTGTTAACAGCCTGACATGTTGATTAGCAAATTTCGATATCTTCCGTGATTGTTTGGAACGATCTAGCTCACTCTGGACCAGCACACATAGATCAATTTGAAAGAAACGCGCCAGAGTTCATTCTCTCCAAGCCTGTAGGAGAAGGTGCTTATGTGTCGTTTGGAGATTACCTCGCATTTATTTCCTTTGAGTGCAATACTGACTGATAGATCGTAGTTAGTTTACTCTGGCACAGTTGCTAATGACAATTCATCTAATTGGGGTACCGAAACTTGACACTGTCAATAAACAGAGCGAAAATTTATCGGGAATCTGTGCAGGACCATTGATGAATGCAAACAACCAGCGTGGATTTAGTACAAATCTGTGGTAGCTGCACAAGAAAGTTGCATAGAGTAGAGTACTTAGCTTGCAACTCTAACCATTTATCGTCATTAAAGGCGAAAATTTGATAGCTATCTCGAGAATGGATCATCAGTTTCCTAAGTTCGGAGCTTGCAGAGAGAATACAATGCTATACACAGCCTAACTCTCACAAAATCCAGGCAAATCACTTATACATCCTCACAAGCGTCGGCTGACTGACTCTCTAATTTACGATATTAGAAGCTTCGGGGTGAGTGATCGTTAAATACCTCAGTTTTCCGCGATGGTGAAAGACGTTTTTTGAGATCGCAATCGAAAATTCCGCAAAATCTCTGCGGTGCAAACGTCAAATTCCGCGATTTAACCGCGAAAACGGAAATAAATAGAAATCAAAGCACTTGCATCCACTGTATGCATGTCAGCCATGATTCAACACAGAGCAATTAAAATAAACCCCAACGACGTGCTTCTTGCTACTGTCAGAGAGGTTGTAGCGCTTCTCAGACACAGCATTTTTGTGGGCAATAAAACTTCCTTCAGCGGCTACCGAATTTACAGTAACGCATAGATCACGGCCGGCGATGTCTGCCAGTTGTGTAGTTGTTTCATGAATCCAGCACCGAAAGGCCAACGTAACTTCACATTTTTCTCCTTCAAATTCTTCCACCATATTTCCATCGATTAACCAATCGGCTACCAGCGATGAGGATCTAACCAGGCCTGCAACAATGAGATAGTTGCATGGATCACTAGGCAAGGTGATGCGCTGCTTATAGCCTAACAGTAGGGAGATCTGAAAACGGCCGGATGGTTTGTGATGTCAGCAACTCCTGGGCTTTCCTGGTAGCTGCCGATAAGCATAGTTGCATTTCGGTTTGGATGTTGCTGGAGGCATCACACGTGAGTTCCTCTGCCTGTGAATGTTGTAGCCAATTTTCCTCAGCGGAAGTATTCAGTGACATGTACAGATCGGAGGAGGTTAACTATGACTGTGACTGGGCAGTTTTCTGGCGACGGATGATGTTCTTACCATCTGTCGAGATGCAACGCGGTTGCCACCTCTAAGCTTTCTGTGTTATTTTGTTACTTAGAATATCCACCAGTTCAAGAACACCAGTTGATTCTTCAAACTCATGGTGTATAGCTTGCCACATATCTGAGTAATTATGGAAAAACGTGCAGTGATGGACAACAGGTTCCAAGCTGAAGTTCCAGCGGGTGGTTACCGATGCGGGTATGCTGATCAGATTATTCATGCCTTCCTGAGTTAAATACTCAATGAGGACAAGCCTGTTTCCTCCCAAAAGACGGAAAGCACTTTTCATTTTTGCAACGTGTCAGTCGACTTCCTGAAAGAATTTATGAAGGGTCTCTGCAATCAAATTGATGCAATGAGCAACACATCTAAAGTGAACTGCATCTTCACAAACAGGCTTCATGACATCTCGATAGTATGCTGTCATTCATCTAACGCCATTGAACAGGAAGACCGTTAACGACTGAGCTGTATACCAATCATCGTTAGGCTGCACACTATAGATCCTACAACTGTGGAAGAACTGACTCTCTCAATATTGACCGTGTCTATGAGGTATGTTAGGAGACTGTCCTTGTTGGACTTCAGTGGCGTGCATAACTGGATGTGTAGTTCCGCCTTTTCGCGAGCATCAGTTGTTTCGTCTGTTATAATGCAGACAAAGGTATTATGGAACATCTCCTTTAATATCTGAGTATGTTTTCCGTATAGTTAGGGAATTTTCAGGCGTTACGCGCCAAATTCGGCAATGCTATGCCTTTTCGTACGTGTCTATGGAGAAATTTCCGAAAATGGGAGTTGTCGGCCTTCCATAAAGGAATATGCACAGATACCATCGTAAGTAGAAAGTCAGCTACCACTTTGTCGCGGGCTTCCTGGGCAACGTTCGGAACGGCAGTGAAACTAATGACGGTCGTTTGTCGAGCTTCGTTCGGAGCTGGTTCCTACTTGGCAACAACTTTAGATGCTTGCTCCTCTTTGTAAGCCTTCTTCTGAAAATGCTTCTGACTGCGAATGTGGTCAACCACGGTTGCTTTTTTTGATGGATCCACAGTCACTTCACACGATGAACAAAACATTAGCTTTTTAGCAGCGTTATCGACGTAGTATTAGTATTAGCATTAGTAGTAGTAGTAGTAGTGGTGGTGGTAGTAGTAGTAGTAGTAGCAATAGTAGTAGTGGTAGCAGTAACATAGTAGTAGGAAATTTCTTCACTTTGTCCAGGGCAGTTTTTCCCCTTACCTGTCGTCTCATTTTCTGAGATGATATCTGCAAAACATAAAACTGTTGATTATTGTACGAAACATATTCGCTTGATTCCCGCGTAAAGCGTAGAAATTTCTGAGCAAACGAAGACGAAGCCGGGGCTGAACTACTGTACTATCCTTAGGATGATGAACATTCCGTTATGAGAAAACAGTATCTTCATGAAATACTCATAGACAGCAGAAATTACCGTTCTCACCACCATACTGACAGACGACGACGACGACGACGACTTTAGCTTGTATTGCTCCACCGACTCCCATGCAACGACGTGGTCGCTATTCAACGCATAAGAGACAAGAGTGCATCAGGTTCGCGAGTGACCGTAGTACGGAGAAGTGTCTGCGGCCAGGTGGGCGCAAAAGGTGTGGACGAACAGATGTCGAACAGATTTAATGTACATGTGGACAAAGGGTGTTCGTATGATGGACAGTGCAGTGGGTGCACAGCGTGGGCCGATAGATGGGACACGGTTGCATCATGGATAGATTCATGTGTGACCCTTGAGTCTGGAGACAAGCGGACTTGGACAGCAGATGGTGGACAGATGGCGGTGCTGATACCCCTGAGGAATGTTCTAGTATTCAGCTGGCTGCTTTGACATTTCTTTTGAATACAAGTCTATTGAGTACGACAAACACGAATTCAAAGCAGCTTTCCTTATGAATGTCTCGCTTTTTCCGTCATTCGGAGAAAAATTTCATTTTACGCGACAGTTAGCAAATTCCGCGATTTTTCTGTGTTTCGCGGAATCGCTGTATATTGGGGTCTTTAGTGACGCCTATCGACAGAAACGGTACAGTCCACCAGACAGACACAAAGGCATCGGCTGTGATGAGTCACATTACCTTGGGTAGCACTGCGAAAAGATATACTTGGTGGTAGTTTAAAGATTCTGCCTTACTTTCTGTTTTGGGAATTAAAGTGAGTACTTTGAGCTTTAGCAAGGTAGAAACCCAATTCTGATTCAGACGACTCTGAACAACTTCGCAAACAGTTCCGCCAGTTCCATTGCTACTGCTGTCAGCGCTTCTGTACGAATAGTACCAAGTCCAGGTAGGCTGTGATTGTGCATAAATTCCAACTTTGCAATGCAGCTTCTGCTGTAAACGATATACAACTGAGTCGTGGTGGCACGCAACAACTGCAAACAATTCGCCTGATGGTGAGATCAAATGAAATGTGGAAGTGTAATGCGTACTCAGATCGTTTGCTCCTTCCGCGGGCAGTTTGTTTGCGTCATTAGCGGTCCGGAGAGGAGGAAATCATTACCTCAACTTTCAATGGCCAGTGAATTGTTTATACAGGGGTTTGTGACTCTACCTGAAGATTCTTCTCATACACTGCCGCTGCGTTACTTTCTCTTCTAGAAGCAGTCGAGTTCAGTGGTTACCTTGGGTTACGTAGGTGGCCTTAACAACTGTACGGTTGCCACGCTGCGTTGTGCAATACCATTTCTTTTCATCTTTCGGTCTTTATGAAACGAAGTGTTTTTGGTCATCTGCAAACCGGCCCCTGGCCTTAAGGTACCCAAGCCTGCCTTGTAATCCTGAGGTCGCGGGTTCGAGCTTACGCAGGGGACCGGGCGACACTCGCAGTTTCCTTAGCCCACGCGCAACTGGTGATGGCTGCGCGGTAGTGAAACGTCGGTATTACGTACCGGCGTATTGCTGATGGCTTTTCTGTTGCTTGTTTCTGAAGCATTATTCGTCAGTCCATTGCATCTACTGATGTATCACACCCAGGAGATCTTCTGAGAGTCTACAGCGAGGAACGACCAAATTACACCACTGACAAAGACGGACAAGTTACCTGTTCCTAGGTTTGTTGGGTAATATCTTTTAGCGGCTTTCTTATGTTCATAGACGCTTCAACAGGTTAGCGGTTTTGAATTCTTCATATGTTTGACTATTGGCATCCGCGAATAACACCTATACCCCAAAAGTTTACATACTATCCTTGCCGTAGGATTGAAGCTGCATATGCATATTCAAAATGCTGCAGAACTCAGCCTTCAGAGACAAGCCTTTATTCAGCCATTCAACTTAGTGAAAATTACAGAATGTTTGGTAAGCCAATCCTCTCGTTATAAGTTGCACGTTCACACCCATAACTAACGACCTTTCTGAGTGGATGAGGTTACTCTTTTGGTTCGGTTTAGCAAACGGTGAATTATTGTCATGAATGTCGGCCAATCTGTGTCCAATAATCGAATCCGCTACGCCGTCACCCATTGGCTGGCTAGCTGGCTCACTCGGTCCATCCGTTCATTCTGGTATAACGCACCCATCACATCTTCTCCTTTTCGTGTCTTTGCGACTCCATATTGATCGCCCCCTACACCTTGCCACTACTCTTCGTTTTTGCTGTAACTGCGGCCGTGGTCTCCTTGCATCACGTCATTACGGAAGCCCAATCCCACTCCGCATTTTTGTCTCGGCGCCGCCTCAAATGCACTGAGCGTCTTCCCTGCAACATATATTTCTTATGATCTTGTACCGACCTTCGCAGACACCAAGCCTTTCTTCCACCACTCATGACCATGGGGTACTGGTCGGAAACACACTTCCTCCCCTTAGGTTAACTCAGGCAGCGCCAACGCACTTCGGTCGTAGTATTGTTTCTGAGTGGTCATTCGTCTTCACAGACTGTTCCGCAATTTCTAATGCTGTGGCGAAACTGGGCACAAAAGTATGGTCAATGCCGGCATCAGAATTCCAGTCCTTCGGTTGCGGTTGGCCGAAAAGGACATACATTGAAGTTGTGTTACCATTCTCCAGTCGCTTTGCCTGCCTCACCGCCGACTCGGGCTTTCCGTTCGATTAACTGTGATATCTGCTGATTTGCTGGTTCACGAATTCCCACTGGCTTGCGAAGGCCTTGAACACATCGCTGATAAACTGGGGACCATTGTCGGAGACCAGCTTCTCCGGTATACCGTGCAGTGCAAAATGACATCTGAGTTTATTGACGTAGTGGTAGGTAAAACGATTACAAAATAGTCACTATAGTAATCCATTGGGAGAAAGAGATCCTTTCGTCGTCACTGAATACATCCACCACCACGTTCTGACACGGTCGATCAGGGACATCATGCGACATCATTGGTTCTCTCGTCTGCCGGATTTCGTGTGAACGGCGCGCCTCACAATTCGGTACATGATCTTTTATTTGAACCGTCATTCCTGACCAAAAAATCAATTCATTTGCTTGGTTAATGGTGTAATTTGCACCAAGGTGAGCGCGAGGAACGTATTTAGCATTTCTCCGCGGAGCGATGAGATGATCAGAATATGGCTTCCCTTGAACAGAAAACCATCATAGACAGAGGGTTTATCCCGAAAACTGAGGTAGGACGTTAATTCCTTCGGCAGCTGCTTCTTTGTCTCTGGTCACACGTTCAGAATAACGTCACGCAGAGCTGAAAACTTCGCATCTTCCTCTGTGTGGCGCCTTAGTTCTTTTAGACGATCTTCCGTCACTGCCAGATGCTATACTAGGTTGGCAGCTTTGACCTCTTTTGGATTACGCTGGGCCACTGGTAGATGAGCTCGTGACAGCGTATTAGCGATGATCATCTGTAAGCCAGACGTGTACACAACATCCGTGTCGTACTTCAGAAGTCGGATAAGCATACAATGAGGACGACGAGGAACAATGTGCAGCGGTTTGCTGGTTATCGACACAAGCGATTTGTGGTCTGTATACCCCATTGTCCTTTTTCCGAAAGCATGATTGTTGAAACACTCCATGGCGTAGAGTACCGCGACCATCTCCTTCTCAATCTGCGCATAGCGCTGTCTGGTCACGGTGAGTGCTCGACTGCGGAAATCCCCGGTTGTTAATCTTTAAGAGAACAGTACTTATTCCGTCCTGCCTACTGTCGCACGGTACATCCAAAGGCTGCAATGGATCGAAATACAAGAGTACGGGTGCGTTGCTGATGAGGTGCTTAATAGTTTCGAATGTGTTTTTCTGTTCGTTTTCCCAACTCCAAGTTACGGCTTTGTGAGATAGCTTCCTGCTCGGCGTCATAATAGAAGGGAGCATTTGCATAAAACGGTACAAATCATTTACCATGCCGTTTAAACGGTGGATTCCCTTCACGCCGTTGGGTGGCGTTCTCTTTGGAATTGCCTTAGTTTTTCCCGGATCGACCCTGATCCCTCGGGTTGCTAGCACATACCTATGGAAAACCACCTCGCTTTTCAAAGTCCAATTTTCTCACGTTTAAGCTTGATGCAATTCTGCAAGAAGCCGTAGCGATTCGCCTCAAGCTCTCTTTCCATCGATCCGTAGAAGAAAATATCGTCTGCTATGCATGTCACACCATCTAAGCCGTCTTCCGCCTGCACCAATCGCTTTAGAATAATTGCACTCTAACCCCTCAAAGCAAATGGTACACGCAGCTAACGATAACGACTAAACTGTGTGGCATTATTATAAGAAAGCTGGATTCTTCATCTAGAACCACACCTGAATATCAAAGACAAGTCTACCTTCGTGAAATACTTAGCTTTGGCCAAACTCAGCAAAGGTCTTCCAGGGTAGGTAACGCATATGCTCCCTGAATGGCCTCATTCAACGGTTTCGGGTCAATACATAGGCACAGTTCGTCCGTTTTCTTTGTAATGATTTTGACCTGACTAACCCAATTAGCTAGCTCGTCCACTTTAGCAATCACACCCTCCTCTCACTAATCTGTTCAATTCAGCGCAGAACCAATCAGGCAGCGCAAATCAAGCCCTACTAGCAGGTAGCACATTCGGTCGTATCAAAGGATCAAACGACAAGCGAGCGGTTTCTTCAAACTTTCTGAACTTCGGCCTAATCACAGTTATTGGTCTATACAATCGGTTTCTCCGTGTAAGCGTTCACGAAATGATCATGATTAGAAATAACCAAACCGAGCGCGTACGCGCTGCCACAAACCAGTGTCCATAACCGGCTTGATCATATCCTCCCCGACCGCGAACTCAAGTAGATGTGAAGCTCTTTCTCTTGAGTTTTTCACTTCGATGATAGCTGATCTATTCGCATATGGTCTGCAACCATTCTATATGCGCAGGTAATATTGATCGGATCGAATGCGCACTCCGGGACATTGCTTCTTTGGTAGAATATTGACAGTGGTACCTGTGTCTAACTGGAATCGTACGGCTTTGCCTTCGATCAACAGATTGAGAGGACACATTTTCCTGATACCTTCCGGGACATTACCAAATGAATGTTCTACATCTGTGGGTGACTTGTCACGAACGAGCGCACTCACATTGGCTGATTGGCAGCAACGAGCAAAGTGGTTCCTTCTTCTACATTTGGCGCATTTCCATCCCACGCTGGACACTTTTCGCGGGTGCTCGGCTGTCGCACAGCACAAAATTTCCTCCAAAAACGGCGCATAGTTCCACGTTAGTATCGTGTTTCGTTTTTCGAAATTGATGGGTGGTTGAGGACTCAAGTTCACAGATATCGATGCATTACTAGAGCGATACGTTGCGTTGTAGCAAAACCCGCTTTGTCGTAAGTTCATCATTAATTCCCAAAAACGTCCATGCATTTACAGAAATTGCAGGACCGGGTCTTTATCTTTAAGTCAGTGAAGCTCACCGCATGTTTGGCAACCTAATCTCCTCGGTAAAATTTGCTCCTTCACATCCATAACTCCCGACCATTCTGAGTCCATGAGTTTCCTCCTTTCATTCAGTTAACCAAACGGTGAGTAACTCACACCATTGTCGTTTAAACTGTCTCCAGCACTCGAATGCGTTATACTCTTCTCCCGTTGGCTCTGGCTTGCTTGGTTTTTCCATGCAATCACATGGATGGCGACCAAGTGTTTGTTCAGCGGTTTTGTAGCTATGCCCTGAAGTGCTACATTTTCGGTATAACCATTTCATTAGTTTGAAGCGTTCTACAGCACATGCATGATTGAACACTTTGTTCAACCTATGCATACCGCTGTTTTGCATCTCTGATTAACTGACTGCGGATCCCCAGTTTATATGTCGGACTCAACTGCTGAAACCAGATAATGGATCTGGTGTTGCAATAATGGAAAGGCAAGGTTACACATCCAGAAAACGCAAACAGTCCTCACAGAATCTAGTCGTTTCGTTCGTGATGAGACAGACTGCTATAAGACTGAAGAGGTAGCAAAGTCAATAGTCCGTGAATTGAAGAAGTCAATGCTGGCATGAATGATTGATATAAAATCTCTGATACGGCTGCGCTCTCGAGGATCTCGACTTCCTCATAGCTATGGCCTACCGAACACTCACAAGGAAGGCGTCCCTCTACGATCAATTGTTTCAATGGTGGGTGCACGATATCAAAATTTTGCCAATGGGCTGGCCAAATTAATTGGGCCTATCCGCAGGGGACCAACCGGCTGCAAGCTCAAAGCTACTTTTGAGGTTGTTGACAGAATCCGGAATTTAAACGTGGAAGGGAAGCATATGGTCTCCTTCTATGTATGCTCATTATTCGCAAACGTCCTTTTGAAAGGAACATTGGACGTAATCGGCAGCCATGCTGAGAAAATGGGTTCACAGCTCCCTAGTTTAATTGGTTCTCCGGTTATGCATAAAGGTATCCAGTTTCAATTCAACAGGACGCTGTGTCGGCGGATTGGTTGTGTAGCTATGAGGCCAATTCTAGGTATTTCTTTATCGGTCGCCTAAAAAATACCACGTTACATCTCAGGCTATAAATCGCACACTTTTGTGACCGCTATATGGACGACACTTTTGTCGTCGTTGACACTGCTGCGGCACAGTTACTAGAAATGATGACATTGTGCCATCACGCAACCAAATTTAAGCTTAAAAACAAACCCGATAGCTGCTTCCATTTCTTAGTAATTAACCTGATGAGGAATCTCCTTGGTTCTTCCGTTCGGTCTGTATGCGGGAAAACAATGTGGACAGGACAATATCTTAAATGTAATAGTTTCTGTCTTACGAATCACAAACGAGCTTTATTCCGTACCATCTTCGTCAGAACTCGTTAGATTTGCTCCCAGAAACGATCGAAAATGTCACCGAGACATAACGAGAAGACAGATATCCTGAACGATTTCTAACACGATACGCGAATTCAAAACCCAAGGAGAAATCCTTAAGTTATGTCCCCAAGGAAAAAGGTTTCCCTTACGTTACTATTTAAAGAGCATCAACTTGACAGGAGTTGTCGGTATCGTCTCCGCCAGTCTATTAGGAAATGTTATATAGCAGCTGAACTAGTGTTATTACACCAGACAAGAAGGTTGCCATGCAAATGCAACCTAGACAGACAAAACTCTCAATTTACTGCTTTATATGTTCATCTGTTTCAGTGTACTTGCGGTGGCAAGTACGTTGGCCGAACTGAGAGAACGCTGCCTGCAAGGATAGCAGGGTACATTCCTCCTAAGATGCTTGCGAAGGGCCCCAAGCTACCTACCAGCTCTATTACTCGCCACATACTTGCTTGCTTTGTGTGCCAAAAGTCACGCGGATCTTTCAGGGTAATTAACAAACAGAGATCCCCGGCTGCTTCAGTTTGCGTCGCTTCGGCGATCCTGCGGCGGAAAACAAGTCTATGCAAACAGACAGATATTGTGGCCAGTCTCGCCCTACCCTGATGAGGTCAATGTTCCTTTCCCTCCAACCGGAATGTGTGTGAGCTTAGTGAGCTTTGACCGTTTTCGCCAATCAACTGCACGTTAGGTGTCTTTGTATGCAACTGTCATTCCACAACTTGTATGTAAACAGATGATGAGAAATACTCTAGAGAGCTTAATTCTGTTTATTCTGTTGAAATGTGGTTAATACTTGCTATTTCGAAATTTGTGAAGGGCAACTGTTGCATGAAGGGAGAGTTCCTTGTTTACCTATGCTCGCCTCAAACTTTTAGGAGTCTAACTAAACAGGAATTAGAAGGGCATTTGTTTTTCTCTCTTCTATTATTTACGCCCCAGTAAGTGTGGCTTTGTGCTTGAGAGTTAGCATTTTGATTGTAAATTTTATACGGAAAATAAAATGGTTTGATAGAGGAATCCTTTTGAAGTGCTTTTTTTGTGAATGCAGTGTGACGCGCAATCTCATTTTGGACCGTGATTTGAGTTAAAGTGAACCATAGTCAATTCCATCACTAGAACCGTAGCTGAAGCAGATGCATGTGGGGTAGTTTATTTCTCCTTGTAATGAGCGGCTGCACCCATGAGGGATACAGAATCGTGTATAAGTACCATGTGCTTTCCTACATATATACATTTGAGGGTGGCGGCTAACTTAAACGATGTTACGAATGTTATGTACCTTCCCCCTTCGTAACACTGTATCACTTGACCAGCTTCGTACTGGGTTTCGACTTCAACTTCACACATCTTTGATATCAGCTGCATCACTTACGCTTTAGCAGCTGAATCACGGCGGCCAACGCTAGTCATAGCGTTTACAGGTTGATTGAAGGGTGATTCTGAGGTATGTGTTGTGTGCTTGAATTGCGAAGTGCACTCTCGACGTGGACCGTGATTCGCATTGAAGTGGACCTTAGTCAATTCGATCAGTGGGACCGCGTCCAAAGCGAACACATGTTGACTGAATGTCTTTAAGTTTTATGGCACATACATTTCGTTATACATAGGGTGATTCGTAACTTAGTTGTACGATATCCTGCCACGCTTAATTTTTCCATAGCGATTCGACGTTCACTGTGCTCTCATTCGGACCTAATCAACTTTATGACCAAATTAACCTTGAAACGGTTGACTAAACCTCATACCTCATTTTACCACATAAGAGGGCAAACGTTCTTGAGGCCGTTTTATTGCCTTATAACCAAATCTCTCATGTTCACACTCTTATCAGACGACTGTCTCACATCATCCGCCAAAGTATCCACCTCAACGCACACAAATTGAACGCTCAATGACAGAGTGATCTGTAGCGTATCAGTCCATCCAAAAGTCAATGGACTTAATGAGCGGGAGTTATCTCACGTAATGCATTAGTGTAATGCATCGCCGAGTCGTTTTTAAAAAGCAATAGGACAGCGTTGGGGCAGAAATGTCAAAAGTTTGGAGACCGTTCCATGGCTGACAAATTCAGGGAAAACCTAGTTCCCGTGGCATACATTTGGCTGTATTGGGTGACCGATCTCAGCAGATGCCCCTTCAGTTTCTGTTGCGGTTTAGTTTCAGAAGTTGGCGACAAACGGAACGGGAGCTATTCAAAAGCTGATACTTCAGAATGAGGTCACTCAGTACAAGACTTTGATCTCTACTGTACAGTCCTATGGCTTTCAATCGTAGTTGGTTTGGCAGAGAGAACATACTAGACGTTTGTGTTTTCGCGTCGCTATCTGGTGTCTAGTGCTACTACGTCGCGTTTTAGCCAGGCTGCCATGTCTGAAACATGTAACATGGGAAGGCAGAGTGGTTAAATCACTCGAACGTGCTGGCTTCCGGTTGTAGATACGTTTAATAATTGCTTCTAACAACGCAGGCAATCTAGCATCCGCAGTCAAAGTTCACACACCTGTGAGGCGGTCGTCAGTATATGGTTACACTGCCTATGTGTTATCCGGCGAACACCCGCCATGGTACACTTGTCGGCGTAGCACGAAAGAAGACTTGCCATTGACCATTCAAAAGTACGGTCTAGATCGTTTAGCAGCAGATCGTGGTATTCCTGATAACCGGTCACTTTCCATATCTCGGTGTCATCGGAGAGACAAGAATCCTGACTCTATGACTCCCGCAGTATCATTGCTGGAGACTAAGAAAAGGGTGGCCCAAACATCATTGTTTGTGGAACAGGACATTCAATTTAAATAAAGTCAGACCATCAACTCCGAATCCGCACCCGCAATCGCTGCTGAAGAAGGAATTTCCCGCTCAATCCAATGACAATATTTTTGCAGCTTTATGAGAAGGATTCCGTGATCCAAGCGCTCGAACGCTTTAAAAAGTGCTGGATGGCGGAAAATAATTCCAGTCCCACTATTCACTGTTTGCTTAAAATGTCACTTGAAATCGATGGGTTGGTAATACACGACGTGTGTTGACGGAAGATATGTTGCTCCGGCGGTATAGATTCGGATCTTTCTGAATAACCCATTTGGCCTCAGCAATTGTTGACTTCGTTGAAGGAAGAAGAAATTGAAGATACTTATTTCACCGGTAAGATTACGGAGTGAAAAAGCGCAGTATGGTGGCAAAGTCCTGCTCGCGACGTATCTCCAGTGGCGGGGGTGGTTCACAATAATTTAGTTGTGATGCGTTCTTTACGTCTAGCACGGACACAAAATTATCTCAACAAATACCGCCGAGAAATGCTATTGGAGTGCTGTTGCTTTGTCACCCAGAGCACACATTGCTTGACAATGAGAACACACTGCTCAGTACATCCAATTGCAGTGGACTTCATCGTATCTGCTAATTTCCGTGTACCTGGCCATTGCAATTCTGATCAGTCAAGAAGATGGTACATGAGGTGCACTGCAGACAAAGTGGTGTCAGTGGGTTCGAATGGTACATTATAGCTGCATACCTTTGCCGTATGCAAGTTCTGATTGTTATGAGCACAACTGTACACACAGATTGCAACAAAGGCAGCTTGACTGAACCATGAATGATTACTTCCGAATGGTGTACTGCATTCGCAACAATTATAGCTGGTGATGATGTTCTTCACATCGGTGTGAGTCGGTTCAACTGAGTACGAAGAGGATTTACATGTATTAAATTTAATTCATTTTAATAAGATTCAGTTAGAGCGCCGTCACATCCATAGTAAAGCACTGAGCGGTTGTTTTACATTTTCGGGAGTCATCAGCATTGTTCATTCCATCTGAGTGCTGTGGGACTAGAATCCACAGCGCTCCTCCTACGCCTTCGTGGGTAAAGACTACTGGGCCATGTAGGACAGCACGGACCGAAATAATTAAGCTACTAGATGCGATAAAACGCTTTTTACTCTCCGATGTCTCAGGTTACTGTAGCGCAGAGGACAGGGTAACAGCAATTGAACTTCTATATCATCCAAGTCGCTCGGCTGCTCTTTGCGACTTACTCAATTGTTATTGCTATCTTTGCCCCGTCAATTAAAGGTACACTGCTAGCTGTTTGCTTTACAGTGCGAAATCTGCTTGTACACTGCTCCAATTCGTCAAATACCTCGGAATCAGTAAGCTATTGCTCAGCAAAAGTATGCTCTATCCTCCGTCCCATCCTCAAATCCTTAATAATCCTTGTACCCAGACCCACACTTCGTAAAAGATACGCACGACTTCAGTTAGAATACTGTTCTATGAGGTACACTACCTTAAAGAAAAGTAACAGGGGGGATCTCGAAAAATCTATTACTCGTTCATCAAGTGTTTCTGGGCGTTTACAATCTGGTCTGCAATAGACGCTCTAAGGTTCCTGCGCTGTAGCCCATATGTCTACGAAGATTGCAAATCAACCTTGTTCTTCCATCTCAGTTTATCAGCAAACAAAAATGAACATCGTCAGTTGCGTCAAATTATTGGGCAACACACAGTACCCTAAACATAACACACCAAATTCAACTATCCAGCCAAATGGTCACCACGACATCTTAGCAAACATCTACCTACACATATACGCTTAGGTGTAGAAAAGTCTTCCATCAAATCTTACACCAGAGAACACAGGTCAGTTCTGCCTTGAGTGTCATGATTCAAGATGACTTGGTTTGCTACAGGCAATCCGAAAAGGCCTCAAAGACTGGGAACCAACACGTCGGGCTGTTGCAACGGGCGTCTGGACAAATAAACAGCTCCATATTTCGACAAATGCTCAGTGCGTATGTTCGTCCCCATGTCGAATACGCAATTCAAGCCTGGCGTCCATGACTGAAACCCAACCATAATATACTGGAGCAGCCACAACGTCGGGCGTCTAAGAAGGTAGTTGGAATGCGTAATTTTTCATACCAGGAGAGGCTGCAACGATTGGGGGTATACAGTGGAAGCTATCGCACACTACGAGGCGAGTGGATTATGGCATACTTGATTCTGCGAGACCCACATCATGTGTGCCGCCTTTTACTGCGACTCAGCACCAATACAACCCTGAGGGAACACTCATTGAAACTTGCTGAACAGTATAGCCGTCTGGAGTGCCGCAGAAATTTCTTTTTCATTCGCGTCAGTCTCTCGTGAAATAGTCTTCCAGAATCGGTCGTCTCTGCACCGCCACTAACAGTATTTAAAAGACGGTTGAATGACTCACTCATCCACTTACACTTTGTCACTTAGCACTACGTCTCAATCCTACACCTGGATTTTACTATGGAATTATTTGATGTTAACTGCGGTTGCTGTGAATCTAAGCAGATTGCAAGACTACAGCGGAGCAAACGATTTGTCCTTATTTTCATATTTAAAGTACTAACCGTTTTACTATCACTATTATCATTATTATTATTTCGATATCCCCACCAACTATCCAACGAGACTTATAAGGCAACCCTTCTTAACTCGTAGCAATTCATTGTTCATTGCCTACTTAAAATGGTTCCTCAATGGGTGTCGAGTATGCCATTAGCTGAATATTATTAGGATAAACGACAACTTGTGGGAAAATGGACCAGATCACTTACGGTTATCTTCGTCAAGGATATCCAAATCACAACTAACATTCACACTTGTCGGACAAACTTCGTTGGGTCATTTTAGACTACCTCCATCTATCAGTATCGCCTTCTTACCTTACACTGACTTTTAACTCCTACGAGCACTGTTGTGTCCTTAATGTTTGATACATGTCGTTTTCACTTTAAGTGGACGTACCGAGGCAATGCGCCATGCTACACTAGCTCTCTGCAAATATGGCTTTCCACGCCACTGATTCCCACTGCTCATCCTAATAAACCTGCGAAACCGTGGCTGTACATTTTCCTTCAAACGACTTGATCGAAGGGTGCGCAGCAGCACAAATATACTGAACAACTTATGACTGGCCAGTCCCGTTACTCCATATAAGAAAACTAATTAAAGAACATATTCGACGACTTAAAGTCATAGATAACAAATGATCAATGGAGGCACAGTTGAAAGTATTTTATTTGTTTTAGTGCGTATCAACATCACACTAATTTGCTGCTCGTCTTCCTGAGTACTTCAAACTGATGTTGACTGGCTGCCGAAAGATCTTCACATGGTACCTCTCTATCCAGCTACGAATTTTGAAACCAAACCAATCTTTAGCCTTCTAGGTCGCACACTGGTAGCGCACGCATCGGAACGGAAGTCCTTCCAAAGTGACATCAAGTCATTTCTGAGGAGAGGAACACGTAATGTCCTTGAGGGATTTGGCATGGATTTGGCATGCCTAAACCTGGACTGCATAGGTGACACATCGTAACTGCTGTGTGAAATTGATCCTCGAGGACAAGGTTACGAATCATCAGGGGTTAATGAAACGATTCTGCTGGAATCGCAAACTGCTCTACATTCACGTTAATGGCCTTCGTAAGGTGAAGCGCGGAATTCCAGCACTGGTCAAGGATGATGGATGCACGAGGTCAGCAATGGAGGCGGCCGATCTACGGCTTCATTTCTACAAAGCGTTCCAGTAGGTAACGTGTCTAAATATTCTCCTCATTTCAATTATTCCGCCGTCAGGTTTAGACGACATCACCTTCACTGCGAAAGCTGTGTTGAAGTAGTTGCTATACTAGCGTCTCCACAGTTCTCCTGGAGTCGACAGCATGCGACCGAAGGCTCTTCGGGCAGTAACTAGGAATCTAGCAGAACCACTGTCCGTTTTCCATCAGCGCTGTCTAGAGGAGAACCATCTTCCGCCAATAGGGAAACGAGGGGTCATCACCACTATTCATAAGGTAGGTAGCTACACTGTCCCTACTAATTACCGTCCAATAATTCTACTTCCTGTACTATCCAAATTTATGAAATAAGTCATCGCAGATGCGCTGATGCATTATCTAGAAAGCCACAACTTGATAACCCCAGAGCAACATGGCTTCCGTCAAAAGCGTTCGTGTACTACTAACCTACATGTAATAGCTGGACTGAAGCAGCTGATGATGGAGCAGAAGTCTAGCTCTTCTACCTGAACTTCTCAAAAGCGTTTGATCGCTTAAAGCATGAAGTTCATCTTCACAAGCTTCAGTAATAGGTCATTGGCGACCCAATCCTGGGCGGGATAAGCCATTTTCTCCTTGAAGGCCGGTTGGAATTGTGAGTCCGGGAAACTCTGTATGGTGCAATTGATGTGGTGTAGTGCACCACATGGCTCGGTGCATGGGCCTCGTCTACTCTTGGTGTTCATAAACGATTTAGTGACATC
>OX104071.1:26968100-27012823 GCA_944474145.2 Dicrocoelium dendriticum
AGTGCAACCACTTAGATTATTCCGAAACCATCTCTATATCCATGGTGTGATTTGCATTGAGAACATTGAGCGTAGCATAGTCAATCGCATGAGGGTAGACAAATAATGGGTTATCAAAAGCCTCGGCAGATGGCGCAGATAAGGTGATTATCTGAACGTATGATTTTCCCATGCAGCCTGCGGTTCTCATCGTAATTTAGCCGCTTACAATTCACTAACAGTCTGTCTTCATACCTCACGGTTGCAGCTATTTTGCGCTACAAATCAACTGTTTCTCTGTGTGGTTTTATTTCACAATGAAATATGTACTAAAGCGCTGCCGTACCACCACAGTTGAACTTACCTACTTCTAAGTCAATCCAGATGATTGGCCATTTCTAATGCACATTTTAGCAGGTAGCTTTGCCCTTCCGCTTCGGCTAGTACCTAGATAATATCTGCCTTTTCCTAACGGATGAACAGCGGGAAATATAGGTACACTCACTTGTGTGATTAATATGTAGAACAGAACATGTATTATCAACATCAGCATATTAATCGCTAGTCAGTTACTTGCAGGGATTGTTCACTTTACATGACTGAGCCAAAGTTTGAACAGTTGCAACATACGTACATACATATATTTCTTTTAACGACGAGAGCTTTGTCAAATACTACTTTCTTGGAGTTCTCCTGATGACATTAGACCAGGCTTTCACTTTGCAATTAGGCAGTCAAAACTTGCCATCACCACTTAATCATTCCTTCATGGTTTAAAATCTCGTAGCTTAAATGTATTCCTACCTAATCGTTGCACATGAATCTTTTACTTGGCTATCGATAGATAATCCTGCTGAAGTTATAAGTTACTTTTTCAGGAACATAGCCAATTTACTGTAACTTGGACGGACTTGCCGCAACTGCCGCTACTTCTCCAGTTACTTGGAAAAGATAAGAAAATTATCTTACACATTCGGATGATCTATCGCTATCTTATTTCTTGAATTCATGCTTCTCCTCAAACAGACAGGCGACACCATTTCGTTCTACGCTAAGTATATCGAAAACTCTCTTTGGCTCCTTATCGCGGCTGACAATACTTCGTCCCACATACTCTGGGATGAAAATATCAAATCTGTATAAAGTAAAGAATTCATGCCCGTCGCAATGTTGCATAAGAGCTTTCAGGTTTTGTTCATCCAGGAGCAAATGTATCAAGCATATTTTTTGGTGCCTTATCGGTTGGAAGACAACACAGGTCGAGCACCGACGCTGGATCTTTGATGTTTGTTTTCAGCTCTACATGCACCAGCCACATAATTCACTTCAAACAAAATGAACTTCTGCGCTAATTTGGCGATTTATCTTTGTGAACAAAATTCGTAATGTTTCTAATCAGGACAGTACATGATTTAATAAATTATTTGTAGCAATTGGGTCCACCCGTCCCTGCCGCGCCTATGTGTGTTTGCCATCCGTATGATCACGCCCACACTGGAATGCTCCGTGCTGTAATGAAAATTGAAGCTACTTGTTTGGTCAGTTTTGAACTACACGTTGTGATTGGATTGCGACGCGCAATCCCAATGTGGACCGCGATTCACATTGAAGTAACCTTGACCACTGCGATCACTGGGACCGTAGTCAAAGCAGATGGAAATTGGGTGCTGCAGGCCCAAAAACACTACACAATCACGACGCGGTTCAATTTACTTGCATCGTATCAGGTAAAGAGACCTCGAACCCACGACCATTGGAATAGTAGTTGAAACATCTACCACTTTGGTAAACCCTTGGATGTTCGCAGGCGGGCGCTCACAGTAATGAAACAGCGCTATGCGCAGATCAAAAAGGAGATGCATGCTGTCGTCCACGCAATGCAGCGATTCAACGATTACACATTTGGAAGGAAGCCTATCGTATATACTGACCATAAACCACTCGTATCCATAGCCAGTAAACCTTTACACAGTGTCCCTCGACGTCTTCAACGGATGCTTATCCGGCTCCAAACATACGACATGGATCTGGTGTACACTCTGGGGACACAAATGTTCAACGCGGACGCTCTGTCGATAGCTTATCTTCCGACAGTCGAACACCAACAGGAAGGACTCGAGGCAGTCAATCTCGGGAACATCTTGCGGTAACGACAGATCGACAAATTATCATACGGAGGTAGTTGCGACGTGATTTTTTGGGGATAGACAGATATAAAGGATAAGTTCCTGAAGGAATTAACGCTATTCTTCAACTTCCGGGATGAACTCGCGGTGTACACAGGCTTGCTGTTCAAAGGAATTCGCATTTTGATCCCACCGTCGCTTCGCAAAGTAATGCTAGAACACACTCATCGAGCCCACTTGGGTGTTAACTATAGTATTAGTAGAGCACGCGAACCGATGTTCTGGCACAAATGAAAAGTCAAGTTCGAGATCAACTATCAAGCTGTGCAGCCTGCCGGTCTCACGGGGCTCGCCAAGCCACGGAACCAATGATGTTGCGTCAGATTCCAGATCAACTATGGCAGAAAGCAGCGGTGCGCTTCTTTTTGTGACAATGGGAAAGTTTACTTAATCCAAGCAAACTACTACAGTAACTATTTTGAGATCGATCCACTCACCGCTACCGCCACAGAACCAGTCATCAAGAAACTTAGATATCAGTTCGCCAGACACGGAATGCCAGAGGAACTGATCTCAGACAATGGTCCGCAATTTACAAGTGCTGCTTTGCAGGACTCCGCGAACAAGTGGGAATTTTTGCATTGACAAACCAGCCCGTTTCACAGTCAGTCTAACGGAAAAGCAGAGGAGATTTACAATATCCCTGTAAAGAACAACATTCTCAGTGCTACTGCTGAACTCGTACACCCTGTCTTATCCATCGCATGAGCAACTACAGAGGGGCTTAAGAAAACGGATAGCAGATCAGAAATGACATTATGACCGCGGGACCAGAATGCTACCGCAGGTATCGGTGAATGATGAAGTGTATATCCAACCAATACCGGGCGTTAACGAACGAGGAAATCAAAGAGGTGATGATCGAGAAGATTGGAGAAAGATGAAAGAAGAAAGCAATTCCGGAGGGAAGGTAATCAGAAGGAACGGAGTGCAGCTGAGCCGACACTAGGAACAAGAAGGTGAACCGGCAGCACAACATTTGACGCTTTACGGTGAGGTCACAATGACAGGAGCAGCAAAGACCACGAGCAGCAGAAGGGCGTACGCAGTTTTCTGCGACCGATGCGGCTGTTCCCTAAAATGGAAGCATGTGGTGGTATTTTGCAAACGGAAGGACTATACGGCTTTAATGGCGAAGCAAGCGGCTAGAGTGCCGCAAGCGAACAGAGCAGTCGACTGGACAGCACGCATATTTCCTCTGCGCGATGATTGGTTCGCTGGAGCGGGTTTGTTTAACTGATTCGAATGAAGAATCTCATGAGTGCAGCAGCGTCGTTAGTTATGGAAATGCCGTATTTATTTTCATCGTGGTTCCTATATCCTTGTCATGCTGTCACCCAATTTCCATCATAGATATTATTTATTTGTCCGTGAAAAGTATGGGTTACGGAATGTGTGCTTTGCTTTCTAAAATCACTCTCGGACACCACAGCGAAATCTGCCAATTAACCAAATAAAACTTGTGTGATTTCCTAGGCCTTACATTAGACATCTAGTGTTCTGCCATTTGCCATCCTACGGATCACTACAATTACATTTTGAAAGTCATTGACATTCCCAGTTACCTTACAAGCTCATATGAACCACCAACTGCATGATTGTGCTGGGTTCTTTACATCAGATATCAGGTGATGGCGTCATACCAGTATTTCCCGTGACGTTGACAGGCATAAAACAAGAAGTGCCTGTGCACTGGGATGAGGGAAATTTGCGTTGCGTAGCATGAAGTAAACGAACACTTGCTTGGCTTGACGCTTCCGTAAGCCAGTGACAACCAAATAATGACACTCAACTGGTGGATGGATTTTGGCCATTGTAAAGTTATGCCTATTGGAACGTATGGTGTATTACTTGATAGATAGCTGTAGCCACGGACGCCGCGGATTTCTGAATTACAGTGCTGGATTCCACTTTTGCTTCCGGATTACTGTGTAACACGTGTTCTTTCTGTGTGAATTGTGCACCAATCTTTTCCTTTTGGTGTATTTTACAATCTGTGCAAATTTGGTGAATATTCTCTGCCTACTTTCGGAGATCTCATTGATTGGCTTAACTGCCGTCGGTGTTCGCCATCTTGGATTTCTTCTACAGTAAGCTAACCTGTGTGGAGCAATCAGGTGATCTCAGGCGGAACTGACATCATAGACCCATCTCGACAAGTGCAACTATCTGGATTGATTTGAATTAACATCAGCCGGAACCCAATCCTACTGAACCGATAGCGCAAAACTAAAAACTGCCTGGTTTGTATCGCATTCGCTTATTTTTGAATAAGATTTCCCCGTATCTCAAGCTCTTAAAACATTGATTGAGCCGTTTAATTTCACCAACCTTCCCTAGTTACTTCATCTAGCCTTCTCTTCAGTATGCTTCACCATATTATGGCACCCACAAGTCCTAGCCTCACTCGACAAGCCAAAAGTAGTGTTTTATACATGACCCGCACAGAGCCAAGGGAAACTGAGACCCCGACCAAACTGCGAGCCAGTCCAAATCCCATTGCTACCTTTCTGTCAGAACACAGTGAGAACGTCAACGCCTTGGAATCCAAACTTTTCGGGATGAGACAAATAGTAACTATTATCAAACCAATCCGAGATAACCTGGCTTCATTAGACTATCTCAGTAACCCATGGAAAAGTCTTGATCCAGCCCAGATGGGAAAGGTAGGACAGTTAATCCCCTCAATTGCGTCTGAGGTACATGAACGAATGCATGGACTAAAAAAGTGGTCATTTTTAACACTCCTGAAAGACTTAGTTTGGGTAAAATAAAAACTGCAGTACTTACGGACAGCAACATGTCCGAGATTGTATGCAACTTCCTCCGTCTGACAAAGAAATCACCTAAACATTGCTGCCCGATCGTTTTTACATCTTCAACAAAAGAATGCGCGAACCGATTGTTGAATAATCAGCTCACTATAGCCCAGCGGACCCAATTCAAAGACCTATCGATTAAACCAGATCGCCTGCCTCTTAAAAGATCCGTTAGTGATATTTCGTCACAATCACTTGCTCAAATGGCTATTTGCGTTAAGTGTTCTCAGACCAAATCTCAAAAGGATAATTTATCTAATGGGCCAACTGGGCACCTTGAGGTGGATCACGACACCCCGCCTCATATGATAAAGACCTCGATCACCACTGTTCCTCACAATACTGCAATGTCACCTAAGCAGACTCCTACTAACTACTACCTCCTCAATCTTGACTTCTGTGAACCAACTGAATTGAATTCACCGTTCATAGATAATGCAGTAAATTCTAACCATTGGGAAGAGCTGATTATCAAGGGCCCTGTAGCTGTGTCGCAAGCTGAACTCAACGCCAAAATGACCTCCATGGGCAGTCAATCCAATAATGTAGCAAACCCACATCCACTCACCGGTTCCAACAAAAGATTTAAGCTTGTGATGAACACGGTAGAAACTAACAAGATCTACCAACGTACGTCACACAAACAACATAGAAAGCGACATCCTGAGTCGACTAGAACCAGAAACAATGTCTTTTGGATACTCCTCGCCATAATTCCCTTCGATACCACAAAAACAAGCTCAGTAATGATAGAATAAACTATGTCACGAAGGAAAGGCCACCTCCCTTCCCGCCTCATATGAGTGCAGCCTTTACCAACTCCTTACAGTATGACCCACTTTTAATACATGAGAGAATAGAGCCGCGGCCATTCCCACTGCATACATACCCGGCAAAACCCAACTACCTATTCCCACTGTTCCTGCAAATTTTGCAGATGACTCGGCCAGCCAACTGCCACGCCAATCGCAAATTAGACTTGCTTCCTCAACCACCTCCATGTCCACAGCAATATCGGCAATCACAAATGATATAGTACCCATATTACCACGCCTGTTAAGAGTAGACCCGACCCTAGTACTCCCATTCATATATCTTGCATCCATAATACCTGACTACAACAACGCGTATAGCCATGAACCGCAACACGATGACCCAACACTCGTTCGTTTCCTATACTTCTACTTAACGCCAGATCTATTAACAACCAATTGCACCCCCTAGACATGCTTGCGCATATCGACCATCCACAAGCAATACTTGTCACGGAAACGTGGTGCTCCCCCGATATATTAGACTCCATCTTAATGATTCCTAATTATCAGCTCTTCTGGAAAGATTGCGGCACAGGCAAAGGAGGTGGATGCGTGATATACCTACACTGTACATTTGCAGCAGAACTTCTTGATCATCCACAGCCAATAAATGTTCCCGAATCTCTTTGGTCTTCCGTCTCAGGAATCGGTTCTCACATTTTACTTGGATGTGTTTGCAACACGCCAACTGCGTCGAGTGCGAGTGTTACCATGATCACTTCAGCTCTCGAGTTTGCTGCTGAGATGCCACACAGACGGAAGATAATTGCTGGTGATTTTAACTTACCAAAAATTAACTGGTCCTCTTAGCCATCCTCCTCTATAGCTACAACTTTGTTTTCCACTCTCAGAATTGGTGGCTGGATACACTTGGCTACGAGCCAACTAGAGCGACCAGTCTA
Source organism: Dicrocoelium dendriticum (assembly GCA_944474145.2). Lineage (NCBI taxonomy): Eukaryota > Metazoa > Platyhelminthes > Trematoda > Plagiorchiida > Dicrocoeliidae > Dicrocoelium > Dicrocoelium dendriticum. The sequence continues at coordinate 26,974,802 of OX104071.1, forward strand.
CTCGACCTCATGTTCACATTGGGGGTCACAAGTGCACAACCAGTGGTATTAGACAAACTCTCTGGTAGTGACCACAAGATGGCACGATTCACTTTTTGCATCAAATTGGCCATCAAACATGCTTTTGCTCCGCAATACGTATCCCATAGGATAAACTGGAAGCAATTCCAACAATTTATCCGATCTTCCGATTTGAACGCATTCTTCCTCTCTAACAATTTGTGCAATGCCGTAGACTATTTCTACCATCGGGTCCAACAGGCCATTGCTTTACTTATTCCCCAGGACGAGGGGATCACACGTGTCCAAAAAGATGCAGTCGTGCGTTCAGTAAACCGGAAAAACAGAAGACTAAGTGCTGGATGCAGAAAGACGGGAAATTTTGCCTTGCTTTTACAGTTGCACAACATACTTGACAGGGTCAAGTACATACAGTTGAAGAAGAGGATACACGAAGAACAAACGGCTCTACGAACGACATGTAAAACGAAAGAACTCGTTAAAATGTCGCGTCGCAGAAGCAATAAATGCTCCCCTTGATCAATGTACTGGTTAATGCAGGCAGATATCCCTTTACGTCGTATTAACCACAACATGCGGAAACCTCTGCTTGCGGCCTTCTTCCAGTTGTCGCCGGAGTGTAAAGCCGAAGAGTGTACGACGCCTCGGTCAACCTGGCTAGATACACGGGGGAGTTCGACCCCAGCGACCACGTACTTCGTAGGAGGTCAGCCTCCTTCAATTCGAAGAACGGAGCACTTTGCCAGATTTATGGGCAGTAACCATAAAGTAGACCAGTCCCAAAGCATATCCAATGCTCGCTGAATAGCTTCGGAGCCCCCAGGAACATCGACAATGTTCCACAGCTTTAGCTCATCAGCAAATAGCAGCGATGGTACCTCAAGCTCCGCAGGTAGATCATTCACATAGATGGAGAACAGCAGCCGTCCAAGGACCGAGCCATGCGGCAGGCCACTGAGGACAGACTGCCTTGACGATAGGCCCCGGCCTACCCGTGCAAACTGTTCTCTACTCCCCAAGAAGCAAGTCACCCAATGACGGGCGCGGCCAGATACCCAGTAGGAGGTCAGCTTTCGCGCGGGCCTCAATGGGGGTACCTTGTCAAATACCTTCGAAAAGTGGACGAAAAGTACGTCCATTGCGGGGCTGTTATCCAATGCATCCGCCCAACTTTCGTGAGCCACCCGTGAATTGGTCAGACATGAAAATCCATTCAGGAATACGTGTTGTATATTGCTAAGTAGATTAAATCTACTCAGATGACTTTGCAATGAATCTCTTACCAGTTTTTCAAGGAGTATAACTACTACACTTGTGAGGCTAAGTGGCCTGTAATTTGCAGACAGACTCCTGTCCTCAATTTTGAAGATGGGACAGATGACAGCTTTCTTCCATTCGGAAGGCAATGCACAGCTGTCAAGCGATTTCTGAAACACTATAGCGAGCGGTCCAGTTAGTTCCGCAGCCAACCCATGAAACAGTTTCGAGTGAATTAAATCAGACCCGGAGGCCTTAGAAGGGTTCAGCCCTTTTAACAGCCTACGAATTTCCGTCTCCGCTAAAATAAGTTCAGATAGTCCTGAACGCTCTGGGATCCTACAAACCAGCTCAACGCCTGTCAAAGAGGTTTCCCTTACAAAGGCTGCCCCATATTGCCCACTAACTACGCAGGCCTTGTCTTAGTCCTTATGCACATGAGTACCGTCATCACGCATCAATACTGGAATTGACATGTTCGAACCGCAGCGTCTTTTGACATAAGCAAAGAATCTTTTTGGATTCTTTGAAGCTTCGTCCTTAAACCCGTTCTCGAAATTGAGCCGAGCATCCCTTAGATGTTGCTTACACATATTTCTAGTTTTCCGGTACCTGTCATAAGTATAGGTGGACGGAACATCTCGGTAAGTTCGCCAACATCTAGACCTCTTTGTGAGCAGATGCCTGCCCATGGGATCTATCCAGGGCGGCTGTGCTCGTGCCTCCTTTCTCCTTGTGACTGGGATGAAAGGAGAAGAGACTTCTGTGAGGTAGTACTTGGAATTTATCCCGGGCAACCTAGACAGTATCGTCGTCTGAGATGTCACAATGGAAACCTGAAGCTTTGGCTCTCATTGATTGATAGTCTGCGTGCCATATGTTCGGGCGAGACTCAACAGTACTCCGGTAGCGTCTAGACAGAGTACAACTGAAGAGCAAACAAACATGATCATTGGAACCCAGTGGAGGTCCGTAAGTAATGTCACCAACAAAATCGAGTGACTTAGCAAATACAATTACAAGATAGACGGTAGTTGGGCGTCCAAGATCCAATTGGGGTGACATAATGAATGTGCCACAAGTTGATCATCAGTGTAGGCGATCAAATCTGCGTTGTTAGAGAACGAAAGCGTCGTCATGAGCAGATCAATCTTAAGGCGAAGATCTGAGAGCATCAAGAACGAACGCTCTACATTTCGTAGCCAGTTATCAAGAGATTCGTCTCTCGTACGAAAGGCTGTGCGACCTTGCCGGCGGCTGCAGCAATTGGCACAACTGAAATGCAACATTTCGTTGGACGCCATCGCTGCGTACTGCTCGGTATTTAGGTCCGTACAAAGCTGGTGGTACCATCGGTTGCAGACATCGCATTGCATACCGTCAGAATCGTCAGTTACTGGTATAATGCTGCTTGGACCGCTACAAAGTGCGCTAACCTCAGAATCTAATGGTTCAATGGTTCAATGGTTCAATGGTGTATGATGGGATAAAAAGCATAACTTTACAAGACCCACAGGATGGATATGCAAAAGAAAATTAAAATCAAAATGTTCCAACGTGGAACGTAAAGTATCAGTGGTTAAATCATTGCACTTTAACAAAGTGTTGTGTATCGTTTATCACTAAGATGAAAATCTAAGAGTCTTTCGAATGTCGTCATGTCTGGTGCGTTCACCACATAGTTTGGTAATGCATTCCAGTGAGAACAGATTCTAAGTGAGAAAAAATACTTTCTACAATTCAAACGAGAGTGTTGCGTCATTAGTTTCAGGTGGTTGCCTCGGTTTTGTTTGTATGGGGCTAGAGTCAACAGCGATGTACATGGATGCTCGCTTTCGGTTAGTATCCGGTATGTGAGAGTAAGATCACCGCGAAGCCGTCCGTATTCTAATGAGAACACCCCGAGTACACGAAGACGCATTTCGTAACTTATACCGGATAGTCCACGCGTTGCTTTTGTGGCTCTTCTTTGGGGCTGTTCCAAGAGGTGGATGTCTCGTTTTAACCATGGACACCAGGCCTGAATTGCATATTCAACATGAGGACGAATGTAGGAGTTAATCAACAATGGTACTAGCTGTCGCTCAAAAGTGCCGAGAGCTCGCCTCAAAAGTCTCAAGTTCAAGTTCGCTACACTTGCTGCTTTCGAACACTGGAGCGAATTTCCAAGACTCTCTTGCACGATTATACCTAGGTCGCGTTCACTAGTCACGTGTTGCATGACATGTTGCCCCAAAAGGTATGTGTTAACGAAGCTGTTGTGCACCGTCAGCAGGTGGCACTTTGCAGCGTTCAGTGGGAGCTGGTTCTTTTCTGCCCATTCGTTAATCCGGGTCAGATCTTCCTGGAGGTAGACATGGTCGGATGCTGAGCGAATAGCTCTCCATATTTTAGCGTCGTCTGCAAATATTTGCATTGGAGATAGAATGTCTGCTGGAAGGTCATTGATGTAGACTAAAAATAGTAGCGGGCCGAGGACGGATCCTTGTGGAACACCACTGGAGACGTAAAGGCTTTCGGAATAGGTGTCAGCTACTCTTACCTTGATTGCTCTGTCGTGTAAGTAGTCTTCCAACCAAGTGAGCAGGGAACCGTTGATACCGTAGGCAGCAAGCTTTTGGAGGAGAAGGAAGTGATTGACCCTGTCGAATGCTTTAGAAAAATCCAGGTATATCACATCTATGGGGACTCCTTCATCAGCCGCCCTGGTCCATAAGTCCCGAGTAATCAGCAAATTGGTGAGACAAGATCGTCTGCGTCGGAACCCATGTTGGGCATTAGAAATTATCAGTTGACTTTCAAAGTATCGCGTCAGTTCATCTGCGATTACCGATTCCATAACTTTTGACAAAACAGGAAGGAGAGTAATAGGTCGGTAGTTAGCAGGATCCGAACGCTTACCACCTTTATATATCGGATTGATAATTCCATTTTTCCACTCAGATGGGAGTGTATGGGAGTTAAGCAGACACTGAAAAAAGGTTGCAAGTGGTGTTGCTATGGTGGGGGCAAGGGTTTTTAGTACTTTCGGGCAGATCATGTCGATTCCAGGGGCACTGTACTCCCGGAGAGACTGTAGTTTGCTTGCAACAGCTGCTGGAGTAAACGTGATGCTGGATAAGCCAACGACATTTGTTGGGAGTTGATAGGGCGAAGGTCCCATGACATTTGTAGCTACCGAGCCAAACTGCAAGAGTAGAGCATTCGCGGCATCCACAGCAGTAGTTGTTAGGCCATTGGCTGTCCTGAGTGGTGGTATTCCGGGCTTAACCTTTCTTTTGCCATTCACAAATCTGTATAGCAGTTTGGTGTTACTCGTAAATTTCAGCACCATATTCTCCTGCCATTCGTACTTATCGACTCTAATGAGTGACGTGCAGTAGTTTCTTATGACTTTGTAATCCTGCCATGTGATATCACATGGGCTTAGCAAATGTTGCCTCCAGATTTCATCTCTTCTGTTGATCCATTTACGTGTTCTGCTCCGGATCCACGTATTGGTCCGGCGCGATGCTCGTAATGGTACAACCTTCGATGCTGATTGTATGACCCAGTTAATTTTGTCTTTCAATTCATTCCACGCGTCATTCGCTGAGCTGTGCGTCTGTAGGTCCCAGTCAACGGTTGCTGCTAAGCTGCGCAGCTTATAATAGTCCGTAATAGTTCGTTGAGTCTCACTTTCTGTAGCAACAATACTGGCATAACATACGTAACCAAATGTTAGGACTGAATGGTCGCTACGGCCCAGTGGAGGATCGTATGCTACTGACTCAACCATCAACTCTTCATTAGTCAGGATTAAGTCCAGGAGTGATGGCTTGTTTGAACCGCGATGTCTGGTTGGTCGATGCACATGGTTATACAAAACTGCCATATCCATAAATTCGAGGAGTTTCGATTTAAATGAAGGCCCATTAGGGGACACTGATGCTATTGAAGGAACATTAAAGTCCCCCATTATAAGATAGTGAGAGTACTTTTGTGAAACAGCATAGCGGAGGGCGTTTAACAGAATGTTATCGCTGTCTGCTGATGAGTTCGGAGGTCTATAAATAACTGCTAAGAGGCAAGCATCACTCTTCTTCTGTGAAACAACATCTCGACCTGCTAGGTGCAGTCGGCAAAATAGTGCGTCGGGAATAACGAGGGAATTTTCGGTAAGTGCCTCACATTTCAGATAATCTCGATAGTAGAGAGCAACACCGCCCCCGCGAGATGGACGATCATTTCGCATGACTGACATCTCACTGAGTTCAATCTCCGGATCAAGTATGTCGTTTGAGAGCCAAGTTTCAGTGACTGCTATGAGGTCCCAAGTGGTCGTTTCATGTCGGTGGCGCAGCTCCGAGAGCTTAGAGTACAACCCCTGAGTGTTGGTGTAGCAGCATTTTATTTGTTGACGCATCAGGAGCTCGGTTCGCTGTGAGTGACCGGCACAAATAGTGCCGGTCTGCTGAAGTTTTTTGAAACGGTTGTTTGCACAGTTGGCTGGTTTGAGATGGGTACAATTGAGGCTGGCTCATCTGTATCTGAGGTCTGTGCTGATTGAAGAAATGGTCTTAACCGTACTTCTGGTGGCCCAAGTTTCCTTTTGTCATGCCATGCTTGGATTGCCACTGATACTATTTCAGGCGCAGCCAAGGTAACTTTCAAAATTCGTGGCCCGCTACCTTGGTAGTTTGTGGAAGCAGTTAGACGGGTGACGTCAAAAGCCACGACATTCTTCATGTCGTATAGTTCTGCGATGTACCGCCATTCTTCGATGTCGTGCTTCTGTCGTTCACTGCTATCGTCATGAACAACAGCCTCGGTGCATTGCGAGACCGACATAGTGGAAAAGAGTGTGGAATAATAACACGTATAAAATAGTTAAACGGCCTCAATAAAAAGACAAAACCTGGGTACAAAACAGGATTAAAACTGGGAAAAAACGGAAAAATTACCAGTAAGCGCCAAAGACGCTTTGACCAGAACCGCTTTAATCGATCCAAGATATCTTGGATTAGAGGAAATTTGACAATAGTCAAATTCCGTTACAAGTGTTTATTCAAACACTGTTTTCCACAATATTGTAGCTAAAAAGCTCGATCAGTATGGCATGCCAAAAATCGAGTTACCGCGTAGTACTCACAGAGACGGAAACAAAAAGACAATGTCATCTCCGAGACATTCAGCTCCTGCGCAGAACTGCGGCGACTACAGTTTTTAAATATATTATGCAAACATGATGTATCGAAGTACTATAATCAATTAACCAGCTACTTAACATTTGCTTTGCGATTTGTTTCGTTATGCCAACCGATTTTCATTCACGCAGACAAGTCTTCATTCACCTTAATTCAATAATGACTGCGTAGACGCAAGGGAAAATATTTTAAGCGCAAAGTCTGCGACCAATGTGCTAATGTCTTAGCACAAACTTGTTCCGAACAAACAACAATAAACAACAATAAACAATAAACAACAAACAATAAACAATGTGTATACATCAACACAAGATAGCTGACTGCTGACGAAGTTCCCGCATTACACCTGTACCAAAAAAAGGAATCTTTAAGTACCGGTCCATTTCTTGTACGACTGTGAGTTTGAAAACATTTGAACGTATCATACTCAAAAGAATGCTTGTTTAAACCTACTCGATTGATGCAGTTCAGTCCGCCTATCACAGTTCAAGGTCCACTTTTGATGCATTTGTCTGGCTTATACACTCAGTGCTTTCATCACTCGATAGTAAAAACAAACCCACGAGGATCTACTTGCTAGATTACAGCAATGCTTTTTGTTGTGTAAACCGCGAGCTGCTGTTACACGATCTGCTAGTTCCCGGAGTTCAAACTTCATTAGTATGTTTTCTCACAGTCTAGTTTGCCAGTCGTACGCAGTTTACCAAGATTAGGGGGAAAAGTTCTTTCTCACTCACCACAAATGCGAGTGTTCTTCAGGAAGCGATTTTTCCCCATACCTATTTTCTACCTACGTTAATTCTATTCCCGCTTCAAAGCAAGCCATCCTGATGGAGTATGCCGCTGACGTCAGCCTTGGTGTAGACAATCACACAACAGATTCATCGGCCAATTTGCATTGCTTCTTGGACAACCTCACCTCCCTGTCCTAATCTCGCTGCCTTTCACTTAACGCATCCAAGTATAAATATGTTTTGTTCTTGCTGTTTAAGTAAATTGCGCTCAACGGATCCTGAAGCACACCCCGCATAGTTGTATTGACAGTGTCAGTCTAAACACCTGTACGTTGGTGAAATATCTCGGAGTTATACTAACCAGCTTTCACGTGGTCACTTCACACGAATAAAACATTTACTAACGTCAGGAGACTAACATTCTACGTCTCCCGATTTCGGCATTTATTTGTATCTTGGTACATGATTATACGGTTTGGCACCAATTGTGAAATCGCGCACTGGACCTATTGCTCACCTGTAATATTTCCTAGATTTGTGAAAGGGCAATTCAAAATGGTCAACAGGTCGTTAAAGAATCTTGCTGGATGCAGCGGAATTTGTAGCTAGCTTTTGTTAACATCAATGTGTCCAATCACGTTCGTTCCTATGAAAGCCTGTTTTCCAAGATAATCACTGATGTCAGTGACCCTCTCCATTGTGCATTATCTGTATGTATCTCAATGTCTTCAACCAGACAAAGGTACAAAGATATTTATGCCTTTACACGGGCTTACATCACGTCAGTTGTTTCCTATTTGTCATGATTTCCGAGGGATGAATATGTATTCAACCAAACCTTATTGCCAGACTGAATCGATGATATCATCGCTGCCACTTTTTCACATTGGTAGTGCACCAGATGCTTTTCTCATATTTTTATTTAATTATATTTGTGCCCTTAGCTTGTGTGTCCTGGCTGAATATTCACTCTTCATTAGTGCATAAAGCGCCTGATTGGCCTGACTTGACTTAACTTGAACCAGTGACCATTCAATATAACATTAACCAAGTGTACCACTTTTTTCCCGCAGAAGGTAATTTTGAATATTGACCAACACTTCTTTTACTCTCATACGTAGCCGAACTATATCCACACTAAACATTATATTTGTATTACTATACTATGTAGATTTCAAGATAACAAGACATTCAGACTCCTTCATTTTGGCTTCTTCATGTGAGAGACAATGTGTGACAACATTCGTGGTTGTTATTGGGCATTAACCAAAAATGACTTGATTTAATTCACCCAGCGCGATGTAGCCAGATTTCGAACCATAGTTTAACAGACCTACTTATCTTAAATGCGAGTGTACCAGATATATTTGTACTAATCTCTGGTCCGGCGTAATGAAGATATTTTGTCTCACATGATGGGAAAATTAAAGTTTGAGTTTAATTCACCGATTCTGTAAGGCAGTCCATCGTCACCAAATTTTAGTTACCTAAAGATGTAACTAGATCCGAGGAATAACTTAACAAACTCTCAAAACCCATTAGCTAACAATATATATCGATATAGGGACTTGAATTTCGAAACATGCAGTTGAACTATTTGTCCTCTATGAACGAATGTGCTACAAGATGCAGCTAGTTTGCGTAACAAAACGTTTGCCAACCTGGTGGGTAGAACCGTGAATCAAGAACGACGTGAGGTTTTCGGAAGCAGTATTAGTCAATCTGGTAATTTTGTTATTTCCCGTTACCATGAAAAGCGCCCGGAAGGAAATACTTACCCGCTGAGTCTCTGCAAACTTTGTTGCGCTCATGATATTATAATAGCATGAACTTTTACAAAATGCAGGAGCATGTAAAATTATTCGTTTTCCGAGTAAATAGGTCTTGCATGAGCAGAAGAACACCAAATCGAAGGTGGATGACTGTGACCTGCTTAAATACTTAAAACATTACTTCCAATGTAAGTTCTGGGAAGCCGTTTGGTACACTTCCACTTTCCCATGGTTAAAGCCAATTCCGTGTCTAAGTTTTCCGTGCATCCTCAGGATCAAATACATCTAAACCGAACGCTGCACGTGATGCGTTTGTGTTTGTGCAGCATTAAACCGGGGCACAGGGTCTTCGCTCCTCGGATTCAGCTTTTATAATACTTAGTATTGAAATTTGTGCCAATAAATTTGGCTCTTATGACATTGTTTGAAAGTACAACTAACTAGCAACACCGTATGCCATTTTGTGAACGCACCAGTTGAAGAAACGAGCATTGTCTATTCGCCGGATGTGATACGTCAGAAGCAGTTGATGATCGGTTGTTCTTAAAATTGCCCTTGTCTGCATTGTAACTCCTATTCCAGCTAGTAATTATTTTACAATTATTCGCAATCTACGTACAGATTTAGACTCATTTTTACGCATCATCTCTTCGCCTGCCTTTCGGTAAGGATAATGTTCCATTTCATCAAGCAAAACTCATGAAAATTGTCTAAAATCGATCCACGATGCAGTTGTGTTGATGAAGTTAAGGAAACTTTTCTGCGCCAATCCGTCGGCCGCCTGTTGCATCAACTTCAGCGGCAGTGTTCAGCTCACAGGGCGTGCACACGCTTTTAAATCTGGTGCGGCAAGCCGTTTGTGATCGGAAAAGCTGTTGCGCTTTATCTGGTCGGACACAAGTAACTTGTCACTAGGAGAGACGCCAAACAAGCGTATCAGCGATGATCGGCATACCTATGTCATATATTTCGACAATTAAATGTTCCTCAAATAAATGTTACAAAAAAAGCCACATGTAAATGTTCATTTGTTATGCGGTCGCAATGACAGTGATTTCGATAGCGCCTTACATAGTTTAAAATATTCCACGGTTGGGCCAACGAAGAGGTTCATTTGCAAGAAATGCGTGGAGCATACAGTTTTGAAACCATGACATATGTCTTTCTTAATCCACCTGCTTTTCAGAAAAAGTTTAATTGGCGTTCGTATCCATTATACTTGCAGACCCTATAATGTGTACGATATTCTTGTCCATTTTACGCTTTTGCAGCTAAACAGTCTGTATGTTTTTCGCTTTTCAGCGCTCCTGTACTTATTCTGGTGTATCACAAACTTTTAAATTCCCAGGCGCATTAATCGCAAACATGCCAGATGCGTTCTTCATAAGGTATATTCCAGAGGGTAGGAGATTAATTGAACTTTTCCTCGTCGTTGCGGTAACTTTTAACCTTTACACTGGGCGGATGCTGGTCCAACTCGGTGTACAGATTCACGTCAGGGCAAGTTGGCTGATTATTTGGAAACATGCCACACATGTGCTGCGGCAACGGCTGCCAAATAAAAATCATCCAATCATATTGACCAGGTTTCTGACGGATGCACTCTCGGAGTTCATATATCCAGTGATCTCAACTCTTTGAACCAGGTTGAAAATGCATCATCAAAAGCTAGTATTTTGGCCAATTGTACAGGGCATTCTCGGGTGGTTCTACTCTGCCACTCTCCCACAGATATGCAACGAGCAGATGTCGCTCCATGTGGGATATCTCACTCAATTTTCGCAGGCTTGGAGAAAAGCCCGATCGGTCTTTATTCGAACTCACCACAGCGAAAGCTTATCAAGAATACTGTCGGCTTGTTACATCTCCCATATCATAGCAGTACGTAGCCGTAGGCGGGAAGTCTATGGAGTAAATCGGTAATGAGGTTAATGACCCTTATGAGCCCCAACAACCTTTATCACCGTTTCCTTAGGCAGACTAGATGAGGACGGCCAAACAGTATGGCTGATTGGAATGTCTGCGGAATTTTCACTCCCAAAGTTAGTCAGTATTAGAACACTTCTTTAAAATAACATTACGCTTGCCCTTAATCTCATTGTTAATCAGTCTGTGGTTGGCGTTTTACTGACGCTTTATTGTGCGTGATATAGCCTGTGTTCATTTGGGGACGGTACAACAAAGACTAAGTGTGTTCACACCAACATTCCCTTTAAATTGATGTAGATGAATCTATGCCTCTGTTTTAATCGATAACTTGGTGAGCTTGCCGTCAATTGGTATGACCTGTCGGCTTGTACATTATATATTTCGCATTTGTGAATGAGACTATCCTTCTTGGCTTGTAGGCGCTAGCCATTTTACCGTGCCAATCCACTGTTCCATCGTTAGTTTATTGTGATTTGAGGACCAAACCATCCACCCCGGAGAGAAGCATTATTATCAGTACACTTGCGTGTTTGCTGCGGTGTGGGTGCGTGCGTCTATTTATTTAGCTCGCCTCATCGCATCTCGGCGTTCCACGTACGTTTCACCTCTGTCGATCGATTTGACCACTCTGTTATGTCAAACTAGCGCGCCGCCAGTCTGGTTATTCTTTCACATTCGTCCCTTGATCTGTGTTTTACGCTTTCGGCATTTGTTCTTGAAACACCCTTGTTGTAGAGATCTTCGAATTATTTAATTTCACGACAATCTGTCAGTCTTGTGATATACGCATTATCAAGAACCGGTAGCCGACTGCGCTCAAGTGTGCTTCATTATGGGAGCAGGACATGTTCCATCACCAATGTGGCTCAAGGCCGCACTCAGTTTTCTCTACCCGGTGCTCAAATAATGGAAGCGACAAAGCTTAAAAGCAACTGAGGACGGATTCTCCATTCGCGTCAGTCTTGGACATAGATTCCTACATGGAAGCCTGTGGTTTCCAGTCAGCTGTGCCACAGCCTAGATGTGGGAGTGTATTCCTCTTGCTGATTAGCTAACACGGTGCATCATATGCGGTTATGCGTTCCTGTTACCAAACCTGGTTTACTCACTTTACCAATTTCCTATCATACTGTAAAACTGTGTGTAGCTTTTGGCTCAGTGTGGCCACTGAATGCAATCAAACTGCGTTTGCAAATAGCGCGTGTATAGACTGCTATGGTGTACTCAAAATAAACACCAATTTAGTGTTTGGAATAAAAGAATTGTTAAAATCGCTCAAAACATAAATACCCCAAGTTATTCGGAGTGAAATCAACGGAACTGTATAGGGATTGCCACCGAAAATTGGTAACAGACGATGGGGTTGCTTGGGTTACCCGGGGTAACTTCGATGACTACGAACCGAGTGAGACTGATTTAATTTGGGACCCTATGTAACATGATTCGTACACATTGTTATAGCTTAAAAGTATAACCTAAAATCCATCCTCTCACACAACCATGGGCGATTTCAGACTTCACTAATAATAAATAAAGGCCTAGATGTACAAATATGACGGTAGCCGAGTAGCGAGCTCGTTTCACTACCAGATTTAGCTCTTCTTCTCTCGGAGTCATTTTACGGTCAAGTTGCAGCCAGAGGTGGATAAGATGCTGAGAGCTCACGGTATGTGGCATGTTTGAGTACAAGTATAAAGCAATCATCAGTGCGGTCTGTGAATTGGTTATGATGCAATTTACATAGTTTGTGCTCGTAATGACACAACCATCAGCGAATTCTGGTAGTTCTGCCCATCCAGGAAACCAAAGTAGAGGAAAACAGGCTATAATTCAGGCAACTATTTAGTCAAATCATATCAACTGGGAAGCCACACCTATGCGTTCGGCTGTTGGGGAGAGAGTGGTAAACAGTAATATAGGAACGCGCTTTACAAGCGGCCAAAGCACACATTCACCTCCCCTAAGGTCTTTACCTGCTATCTATATCATTTTCGTTTGACTTAAGCCTAAACGCAATATGTTCAATCGTGTACTCATCAGCTATCGTCCGTAATGCAGAAAAGTTAATTAAATACCCATCTAAATTTAATCCAGATCGCACTGAGGAGTCAGCCGTGGACCTCGCCTGAGAGACCTTACGTACGTGCGCGTACGTGTGGAATGCGTGAGTGGTGTAAAAATTTCGGGGTCATTACGCCCAATGGCCTGAGCAGGACAAGGTGATAGCCAAACGGCGGACATCACATGCGTTTGGTATACGGGGCCATAAGTTTAGTTCCGAAACGTCAAGCTGATTTCAGGCTTCTGACTTACAAGTGGAAATGCCCATATGGTTCCCATAATCCGATTGTGGTCAGCGGAGTTTTCACTCCTGTTTTCCCCCAGTTTGGTTGCACGGGAACCGCACGCAGCGGGCAGGGCGAAAAGAAACTCCTCCTCATAGTTCACCTACCAAATTTGTCATTATTTTGATTTATATGGCTTTGTAACCGTTAGATCACATTACGCGTGGCAGGAGGAAGAGGAACGTATGCCTGTCATCCGTCCGATATAAAGGAGCTTATCCTGAAGACCTATGAAGGGGTCAAGGATTGGAAGGCATTGCAGCTCTATTACAATTAAAGTTGAAGACATTTAGCAGCTGGGTTAGAAGATTAGAATTGAATGAGCTGACAAGAGTTCGTAGCTTGTCGCGTCGGATGTTTCTGTCAGATAGTCACGTGGATTGCTTGGTGGAATGGGTGAATGCGGACTACGTTTACCTTGGAAACTCTTAGGTTAAGACTGAAGGTGGAGTTCGAGGCTGACGTGACCTTCAGCACAATCGCTCGCTACCTAGACGGTCGCCTTGTGATAATGAAGAAATAATATGCAATACCAGAATCCATGAATACGATGGATAGCAAAAGCCTAAGGAAGGCGTACGTGTTGAAGCTGATGAAGTTGGAGGCAGAAGGACGGCGAGCGATATGGATAGGTGAGAGGAACTTTAATCTGTTCCGCGCTCGCACAAGGGGATGTTTAGCACTTGGCACCCGTGCGCACTGTACGGTGCAGAACACTCGGGGACAAAGTATGCTCCTAATCAACGCGACGGATGAGGATGGATTGCTCTGAGATGCTATCCTAAGAGACAGTTATAAGAAAGATGTGCGCGGTAGTTGTGGCTACTACTTGATACCAATAGCATCCATTTCGCCTAAAGCTGTCTCCTTATTTGTGATAACCTACCCTGCCACAACTATCTGGAGGGCTTTTTCCAATAGGAGCCTTACGGCTTGGTAAGACTTCAACGACTGGCATCGTATTCTCCGCAACTGAACCCACACAAAGGCATTTGGTGTATCATTAAGACTCACGTTAAACAAACCATGAGGCGGCCATACTTCGAAATGCTCCGAGGGGATCCGGATGGCGTACTGAGTCAGACTGAATGAAGGATACAGTTCTCGGAGCAGGTTGTTGCAGAAGCGCGTGCCCTCGTGAAGCTACACCACTGGCAAAAAATAGCGCAGTATGTATGAAGTAAATATACACGTGCTCTGCACCTACTCGATCGGCAAACTGTTCAACACCACTGCTTCATTTCTTGTTAAGCTTCACTGATGTTTTTCTGTAAAAGTAATGTGAGGCCACTCCGAGTGGGATACACCATGGCTTTCAGTTGGCATTGCCTCTGGCTGTGCGAAGGTTCACACCGTTATAACAATAGTTATTGTAAACTAAGATTACAATGGGTTCTGGCTGCAGTGCTAGACCATGTGTTGTTAAACGGCCATTACATAGTACATTAAGAACTATCGATAGTACGAAGACATGCCACACCCCGCTCCAAATAAATTAGGAAAACTTGTACACTTTCCTGGGAGAATATCATAGATACTGGCTACCATAGGCGTCTTTGATTTCCTATATGATCAATGCATACGACCAGGCCGAGGGTCCCTCCATCAAAGTGGGCCACGATCAAAGTTCATCTGAGGCTAGCCGACACACGGCCTAGAGGAATGTGGCCACCAACCTCAAAGTAGCCTAAAACAGTCTCAGCTATAATCGATTCCATCACCTTAGACAGCAAAAGGTGCAGAGTCACTGGACGATAGTTGACAGGCTCTGAACTACTACAACTTTTGAAAATCGGGGCAATGATGCCTTGATTCCACATGGTAGGGATCTGCCGTTTATCCAGGCATCTTTGGAAAAGTCTCGTTAGTGGTTCAGCTATCCTCCTAGCTGCCACCTGCAGTGCACTCAGGGGAATGTCGTCAACTCCGGGGGAACTATGGGTGCGCCAGGATAGCAGCTTCCTCAAAATGGTCGCTGAACTATACGTGAGGTGTGTAAAGACTGGCATCTGGAAGAATGGGGCAGGTATGTTACAAATGCCTTGAGCACTTCGGGAAAAACCAGAGCATATTGTAGCCGTAGAACGTTAGCTGTATGCTTAGCGAGTTGAGCACATCCATGCGCTGATATTAGTGGGGGAACACCACGTTACGTAGGGCAGTTGCATTTCCATTGCATCAATCTGTCACGGATGGTATATTCAAAGGCAGAGCACATTTAAGTACTGAGTATGGTGAGGAAAATGGACAAACCGGCTCTCCCGATTGTCTATGTGTTAGCTTGTTGTGTTGGTTTCCCGTCGGTGAAGTCAGATCAGGCGAGGTAATTTCAGAGGAGCACACTGTGGTCCCCTTATTGGAAAGAGGTCAGCAAATCCCAATCTGCAAGTGCATGAAAATGTGTGTGGTGGTGCAGTAGCCAAGTTGCTCTTCACCTGTCCACGTTGAGTGACAATCCATTATGGGCATACTAAATTTGGCTTCCACAGGTTGCTCTGATACATCTCGTGATGGACCAAACCACTGACCATATTACTGTGAGTGTGACGTACGACATTTAAACTCTCCAACGTTCACTGGTGACAGAGGAGAGTTTGAACTTCTCCTGTATTGATAATTGCGATCAGTAAGGCGTAGTTTTTAGCCGGACAGTCAGTAAGAAATTGTTTACTTGGTAAACCCTTCTGGACGTTTGGTCAGGTGGAGTTCTATCTCAGTATTCCGTCCGATGTTCGCAGAGTCCTTACCAATTGTGGATTTAACAGAACTGAATTCATTCTTCGAAAAACAACTTCCTGCGCTGAATTAAGTGGGTATGTGGTACTGTGTGTGATATCTAATTATTCCACACGCCCTATCATAAAAAATAGGTTCGCGCACTCACATCGATGCTGGTAGATTTAGCATGCTAAGTCATGTGCCGATACGATATATATCAGAGTAAACAACTGAATTACCCATATGGGGATAATAATGAGTTTTCGAAAATCAGAATAGGTTGACACAATTCCAATTCACCCATATTTTGCAAGTTAAGCCAACCGTAACCGCGCTTAGCTCATTAAGGACACGCATGGTCCCTTTGGAGACCTTGCATGCATTCGCATTTCCAGTGTTGGCTAGTCCACTCATGAATTTAGAGTTAGGCCAAGTGACGATGTACTGAATTCCCTCACCTAAACTCAATTACGTACATCCACCTTGGGTAGATGACGAACGGTGTTTACATACAACAACGGAGTGCAGTGGTGTTCCGAGGTGTGGGGAGTGGAGCACGTCAACTGTAATGTTCAGATGCAGACAAACCCCGACAAATTGGCAGCATACTAAATTTGTATGTGTCATGTGCAAAAGCTACCTATGATTGATTACCAGGTCGATAAATCCTCCTGCAAATTAGCGCATCATGCTGTAACTTGTATGAAGTTCATACGAAAGATTATAGCCCATTAAGCCCTCTAATGCGCAGCTTTAATTCGTCATTTGAATATTTGCACACTCGTTTCATGAAAAGTAGTTAGTGCTTTAAAATTTAACATCGCATTTGCAGTTAAGATGGTAAATAACGAACTTGAAGAAGTTAGACTGACTTATAATTCGAATAAGTAGACGTTTTTCCAGCTCATTCCTGTGAGCAGGCAGGTTTAAATAAACCATCCAACCTTCGCATGTGAGTTGGATCGCATGCCCACTGACAGACGACAACATCATCGATCGTTTTACACTTCCGGTCAGATATCGCACACACTGTTCATTAGCAGTTCGAAGTCGACTTGGGGTAATGAAAAACGCCTCTCTTGGTCACGGAAGCGACAAACTACTGCGTTGTCCATTGCCGTTTCTGTTGAGACAGACTTTGGGTATGCACATCTAAGCTTGGATTTACAAAAGACTTCTGGGCATGAGGCTAGAGTTATACAAATCAGGATACAGTTTATCAAAAGGCTACAGCACTCTAACAAACACAACTAGCCACCACAAAATAAGTGACTTTTCAAGCTTGAGACTACCCTACTCTGAAATTTGGGGGTGAACTGTCTCAGTGTATGAAAAGAGGCATCGTATCACTCGTCGCACGGACATCCACTTGGAGCTGGCCCATACACTGGATTAGTTAGAACAATAGTGACGGCAAATCGAATTTCCTATTCAGGTCTTTGACACAAAAATGCACTCTTTAACATAGAACGACAACCCGAAGATGGTCTATTAGTAAGGTAAAATTTTGTAGTTGAGGGAGCGCTTAAGTATATATGCACCGATTCCGTGCTATTCAAGTTCAAATATTTGCAATGTGATCATCAAAGGCGTCCCACGTGTACAACGACCCCGAATGGCAGAGTGAAGTGACCATTGTGTTAATCACAAAAGTCCATTAAACAGCGAAATTGACCGGGTTTATGCGGTGAGGCAGGAAGAAAGATACGAACAAGATGCGTAAGAATCCACTATGCATAACTGTGTGTAATATGCGAATGCAGCTTATCCGACTAGGTGAACAAATACCGAAAAATACCGAAGTGTTCAGCATTTGACGCATGTACAAGAAATAACATTGGTATCAGCCTAGCTGAATAAACGCATGCAACGCACCGTACCTTCCTGGCGTTAATACAATGTATTCTCTTAAAAATCGACATAAGCCGTAAGATTAAGTCCAAAGTTACAAAGCAGGTCACAATATCGTTTACTGTCATGTTCTGGATTTAAAATAACAAAAAACTGGATAGACGAAAGAAAGGAACATTTTTCCGGTAAATAGACAATCGGGAGAGCCGATTTATCCATTTTCCTCACGATACTCAGTACTTAAATGTGCTCTGCCTTTGAATATACCATCCGTGCCAGATTGATGCAATGGAAATGCAGCTGCCCTACGTAACCTGGTGTTCCCCCACTAATATCAGCGGATGGATGTGCTCAACTCGCCAAGGATACAGCTAACGTTCTACGGCTGCAATATGCTCTGATTTTCCGAAGTGCTCAAAGCATTTGTAACATACCTGCCCCACTCTTCCAGATACCAGTCTTGACACACGTCACGTATATTTCAGCGACCATTTTGAGGAAGTTGCTATCCTGGCGCGCCCATAGTTCCCGCGGAGTTGAAAACATTCCCCCGAAACCACTGCAGGTGGCAGCTACGAGGATAGCTGAACCACTAAGGAGAATTGTCCAAAAAAGCCTGGACGAACAGCAGGTCTTTAACCTGTGGAATCAAGGCATCATTGCCCCGATTTTCAAAAGTGGTAGCCGTTCAGAGCCTGCCAACTATCGTCCAGTGACTCTGCATCTGGTGCTGTCTACGGTGATGGAATCGATTATAGCTGAGACTCTTTTGGGCTACTTTGTGGTTGGTGGCCACCTGCCTCTAGGCGGTGTGCCGGCTAGCCTCAGATGAACTTTGACCGTGGCCCTTTTTGATAGAGGGACCCTGGGCCTGGTCGTATGCATTGATCATACAGAAAATCACCGACGCCTATGATAACCAGTATCTATGATATACTCCCCGGAACGTGTACAAGTTTGCCTAATTTATTTGGAGCAGCGTGTGACATGTCTTCGCAATATCGGTAGCTCTTAATGTACTACGTAATGACCGTTTAACAACACATGGTCTAGCACTGCAGCCAGAACCCATTGTAATCGTAGTTTACAATAACTATTTTATAACGAGGTAAACCTTCGCACAGCCAGAGGCAATTCCAACTGAAAGCCACGGTGTATCCCACTCGGGGTGGTCCCACGTTGCTTTTAGATGAAAACATCAGTGAAGGTTAACAAGAAATGAAGCAGTGGTGTTGAACTGGTTGCCGATCGAGTAGGTGCAGAGCACGTGTATGTTTACTTTATACATACTGTCCTACATTTTGCCAGTGATGCAACGTCACCCGGACACGTGCTTCTGCATCAACCTGCTCCGAGAACTGTACCCTTCGTTCAGTCTGGCTCAGTACGCCATCAGGATCCCCTCTTAGTATTTCGAAATATGGCCGCCTCATGGTTTGTTTAACGTAAGTCTTAACGATACACCAAATATCTTTGAGTGGGTTAAGTTGCGGAGAATACGGTGCCAGTCGTAAAAGTCTTACCAAGTCGTAAAAGTCTTACCAAGCCGTAAAGCGCCTATTGGAAAAAGCCCTCCAGAGAGTTGTGACAGGGTACGTCGTCACAAATAAGGAGACAGCTTTAGGCGAAATAGATACTATTGGTATCAAGTAGTAGCCACAACCACCGCGCACTTCTTTCTTTCTTATAACTGCCTCTTAGGATAGCATCTCAGAGCAATCCATCCTCATTCATCGCGTTGATCAGGAGCATACTTTCCCCGAGTGTTCTGCACGGGTGCCAAGTGCTAAACATCCCTTTATGCGAGCGCGGAACAGATTAATGTTCCTCTCACCTGTCCATACTGCTCGCAGTACTTCTGCCTCGAACTTCATCAACTTCAACCCGTACCCCTTCCTTAGGCTTTCGCTATCCATCGTATTCATGGATTCTGGCATTGCACATTATTTCTTCATTATCATAAGGCAACCGTCTAGGTAGCGAATGATTGTACTGACGCTCACGTCAACCTCGAACTCCACCTTCAGTCTTAATCGAAGAGTTTTCAAGGTAAACGTAGAGTCCGCATTCACCCATTCCACCAAGCAATCCATGGGACTATCTGACAGACATTTCCGACGCGACAAGCTACGATCGCTTGTCGGCTCATGCAATTCTAATTTGCTAACCCAGCTATTAAAATTCTTCACATTTACCTGTAACAGAGCTGCAATGCCCTTCCAATTTTGACCTCTTCATAGGCCTTCAGGATAAGCGCCTTTATATCGGACGGATGACGGGCATACGTTCCTCTTCTTCCTGCCGCACGTAATGTGATCTATAGGTTACAAAGCCATCTAAAGCAAATTAAAGACAAATTTGGTAGGTGAACTATGAGGAGAAGTTTCTTTTCACATTGCCCGCTGCGTACAGTTCCCGTTCAACCAAACTGGGGGAAAACAGGAGTGAAAACTCCGCTGACCACCGTCGGACTATGGGAACCATATGGACATTTCCACTTGTAAGTCGGAAGCCTGAAATCAGCTTGACGCTTCGGAACTAAACTTATGGCCCCGTATACCAAACGCATGTGATGTCCGACGTTTGACTATCACTTTGTCCCGCTCAGGCCATTGGGCGTAATGACCCCGAAATTGTTACACCACTCACGCATTCCACACGTAGGCGCACGTACGTAGTCTCTCATGCGAGGTCCACGGCCGACTCCTCTGTGCGATCTAGGTTAAATTTAGATGGGCATTTAATTAAGTTTTCTGCATTACGGATGACAGCTGTGTAAACGATTAAACGTATTGCGTTTAGGCTGAAACCAATAGAGAAATGGCATAGATAGCACGAAAAGACCTTAGGAGAGGTGAATGAGTGCTTGGCCGCTTGCAAAGCGCGTTCATATATTACTGTTTACCACTCTCTCTCCAACAGCCGAACTCATAGGTGTGGCTTCCCATTTGATATGATTTGACTAAATAGTTGCCTGAATTATAGCCTGTTTTACTCTACTTTGTTTTCCTGAATGGAGAGAACTACTAAAATTCTCTGATGGTTGTGTCATTACACACACAAACTATGTAGATTACATCATACTCAATTCACAGACCGCACTGATGATTGCTTTATAATTGTACTCAAACATGCCAGATAACGTAAGCTCCCTGTAACTTATTCACCTCTGGCTGCAGCTTGACCGCAAAATGACTCCGAGAGAAGAAGAGCTAAACCTGGTAGTGAAATGAGCTCGCTACTCGGCTACCGTCGTCTTTGTACATCCAGGCCTATATTTATTATTAGTGAAGTCTGAAATCGCCCATGGTTGTCCAAGAGGATGGATTTTGCTTATACTTTTTGAGCAATCACAATGTGTACGAATCCTGTTACATAGGGTCCCAAATTAAATCAGTCTCACTCGGCAATAGCATTGAAGACGGGTAGCTCAGGTTGTTCAGATGGCGGTTGAACTGTTCGCTGAGCTTGGCAATTTTGTTGCAAACGTTTTGTCACCAATCAAGGTGACATCATCAGTGCGTAGTTGAATGGCATGCAATAGCGAAGAATAGCGTAGAGGAGCCTCGGTGCGAGTGTCTCACTCGGTTCGCAGTCACCGAAGTTACCCAGGGTAACCCAATCGTCTGCTACCAATTTTCGTTAGCAATTCCCATACAGCTCTGTTGACTTCACTCCGAATAACTTGGGGTATTTATGTTTTGAGCGATTTTCACAGTTCTTTTGTTCCAAACACTAAATTGATGTTTATTTTGAGTACGGCGTAGCAGTCTATACACGCGCTATTTGCAAACGCAATTTGATTGTATTCAGTGGCCACACAGAGCCAGAAGCTACGCAGAGTTTTACAGTACGATAGGAAATTGGTAAAGTGAGTAAGCCAGGTTTGGTAACGGGAAGGCATAACCGCATATGATGCACCTTGTTAGCTAATCAGCTAGAGGAATACAATCCCACATCTAGGCTGTGGCACAGCTGACTTGAAAGCATAGACGTCCATGTAGGAATCTATGTCCAAGACTGATGCTAGTGGAGAACCATCCCTCAATTGCTTTTAAGCTTAGTCGCTTCCATTATTTGAACACCGGGTGCAGAAAACGGAGTGCGGCCTTGAGCCACGTTGGTGACGGAACATGCCCTGCTCCCATAATGAAGCACATTGAGCGCAGTCGGCTAGCGGTTCTTGATAATGTGTATATCACGAGACTGCCAGATTGTCGTGAAATTAAATAATTCGAAGATCTCTACAACATGGGTGTTTTAAGAACAAATGCCGAAAGCGCAAAACACAGATCAAGGGACGAATGTGAAAGAATAACCAGACTGGCGGCGCGCTCGTTTGATGTAACAGAATGGTCAATTAGATCGACAGGGGTGAAACGTACGTGGAACGCTGAGATGCGATGAAGCGAGCTAAATAAACGGAAGCACGTACCCACACCGCAGCAAACACACAGGTATACTGATAATAACGCTTCTGTCCGGGGAGGATGGTTTGGTTCTCAAATCAAAATAAACTAACGATGGAAGAGTAGATTGGCACAGTAAAAAGGCTAGCGCCTACAAGCCAAGAAGGATAGTCTGCTTCACAAATGCGAAGTATATAATATACAAGCTGACGGGCCATACCAATTGACGGCGAGGTCACCACGTTATCTACTAAAACAGAGCCATAGATTCACCTACATCAATTTTAAGGGAATGTTGGTGCCAACACCCTTAGTCTTTGTTGTACTGTCCCCAAATGAACACAGGCTATATCACGCAAAATAAAGCGTCAGTAAAACGCCAACCACAGACTGCTTAACAATGAAATTAAGGACAAGCGTTAGGTTATTTTAAAGAAGTGTTCTAATACTGACTAACTTTGGGCGTGAAAATTCCGCAGATATTCCAATCAGCTATACTGTTTGGCCGTCCTCATCTAGTCTGCCTAAGGAAACGGTGATAAAGGTTGTTGGGGCTCATAAGGGTCGTTAACCTTATTACAGATTTACCCCATAGACTTCCCGCCTACGGCTGTGTACTGCTATGGTATGGGAGATGCAACAAGTCGACAGTATTCTTGATAAGCTTTCGCTGTGGTGAGTTCGAATAAAGACCGATCGGGCTTTCTTCCAAGCCTGCGAAAATTGAGTGAGATATCCCACATGGAGCGGCATCTCGTCGTTGCATATCTGTGGGAGAGTGGCAGAGTAGAACCACCCGAGAATGCCCTGTACAATTGGCCAAAATACTAGCTTTTGATGTTGCCTTTTCAACCTGGCTCAAAGAGTTGAGATCACTGGATATATGAACTCCGAGAGTGCATCCGTCAGAAACCTGGTCAATATTATTGAACGATTTTTATTTGGCAGCCGTTGCTGCAGCACATGTGTGACATGTTTACAAATAATCAGCCAACTTGCCCTGACGCGAATCGTTACACCGAGTTTGACCAGCATAAGCCCAGTGCAAAGGCCAAAAGGAACAGCAAAGACGAGGAAAACTTCCATTAGTCGCCTCCCCTCTGAAACATACCCTATAAAGAACGCATATGGCATGTTTGCGATTAATGTGCCTGGGAATGTGAAAGTTTGCAATACACCAGAATAAGTACAGGAATCCTGAAAAGCGAAAAACATACAGACTGTTTAGCTGCAAAAACGCAAAATGGACAAGAATATCGTACACATTATAAGGTCTGCAAGTATAATGGACACGAAAGCCAGTTAAAATTTTTCTGAAAAGCAGGTGGATTATGAAGGACATATGTCGTGGTTTCAAACTGTATGCAACACGCATTTCTTGCAAATGAACCTCTTCGTTGGCCCTACCTTGGAATATGGTAAACTATGTAAGGCGCTATCGAAATCACTGTCATTGCGATCGCATAACAAAGGAACATTTAATTATCGAAATATATGACATAGGTATGTCGATCATCGCTGATACGCATGTTTGGCGTCTCTGCTAGTGACAAGTTACTTGTGTCCGACCTGATAAAGTACAACAGCCTTTCCGATCACAAACGGCTTGCCGCACCAGATTTAAAAGCGTGTACACTCCCTGTGGGCTGAAAACTGCCGTTGCAACTGATGCAACAGGCGGCCGACGGATTGGCGCAGAAAAGTTTCCTTAACTTCATCAGCACAACTGCATCGTGGATCGATTTGAGACGATTTTCATGAGTTTTGCTTGATGAAATGAAACATTATCCTCACCGAAAGGCAGGCGAAGAGATGATGCGCAAAAATGAGCCTAAATCTGTATGTCGGTTGCGAATAATTGCAAAATCATTACCAACTGGAATATGACTTACAATGCAGACAAGGGCCATCTTAAGAAGAACCGATCATCAACTGATTCTGACGTCTCACATCCGGCGAATAGACAATGCTCAATTCCTCGACTGGTGCGTTCAACATATGACATACGGTGTTGCTAGTTAGTTGTCGTTTTAAGTAACGTCATAAGAGCCAATGTTATTGGCACAAATTTCAACTACTAAGTATCAAAAAAAGCTGAATCCGAGGAGCGAAGACGCTGTGCCCTGGTTTAATGCTGCACAAACACAAATGCATCGTGTGCAGCGTTCGGTTTAGATGTATTTGATCCTGAGGATGCACGGAAAACTTAGACACGGAATTGGCTTTAACCATGGGAAAGTAGAGAAGTACCAAACGGCTTCCCAGAACTTACATTGGAAGTAATGTTTGAAGTATGTGAGCAGGTCACAGTCATCCACATTCAATTTGGTGTACTTTTGCTCAAGCAAGACCCATTTGCTGGGAAAACGAATAATTTTACATCCTCCTGCTTTTTGTAAAACTTCATGCTATTATAATAGCTAGTTTCATGAGCCCAACAAAGTTTGCAGAGAGTCAGCGGATAACTATTTCCTTCCGGGCACTTGTTATGGTAACGGGAAATAACAAAATAACCAGATTAACTGACACTGCTTGTGAAAATCCCACGTCGTTCTTGATTCACGGTTCTCCCCACCAGGTTGGCAAACGAGATACGACCCGTTTTGTTAGGCGAACTAACTGCATCTTGTAGCACATTCGTCCATAGAGGACAAATAGTTCAACCTCATGTTTCGAAATGCAAGTCCCTATAGCGATATTTATTGTTAGCTAATGGATTTTGAGAGTTTGTTAAGTTATTCCACGCATTGAGTTGCATCTTCAGGTAACCTAAAATTTCGTTATGGTGGACTGCCTCTCAGAATCGGTGAAATAAACCCAAACTTCAATTTTCCCATCACGTGCGACAAAAGGTCTTCATTAAGCCGGACCAAAGATTAGTACAAATATATCTGGTACACTCGCAATAAAGATAAGTAGGTCTGATTACATCACGCTGGGTGAATTAAATCAAGTCATTCTTGGTTAAGGCCTAATAACAAGCACGAATGTTTTCACACTGTCCCTCACGTGAAGAAGCCAAAATGAAAAAGTCTGAATGTCATGTTATCGTGAAATTTACATAGTATAGTAGTACAAATATAATGTTCAGTATGGATATAGTTCGGCTACGTATGAGAGTGAAAGCAGTGTTGGTCAGTATTCAAAATTACTTTCTGCCGGGATAAAAGTGGTACACTTGGTTATTGTGATATTGAATGGCCACTGGTTCAAGTTAAGTCAAGCCAGGCCAATCAGGCGCTTTATGCACTAATGAAGAGTGAATATTCAGCCAAGGCACAAACGCTAAGAGCACAAATAAACTTTAATAAAAATATGCGAAAAGCATCTGGTGCACTACCAATGTGAAAAAGTGGCAGCGGTGATATCATCGATTCAGTCTGGCAATAAGTTCTTGTATGAATACATCCCTCGGAAATCATGAGAAATAGGAAACAACTGACGTAATGTAAACTCGTGTAAAGACATAAGTATCTCTGTACCTTTGTCTGGTTGAAGATATTGAGATACATACGGACAATGCACAATGGAGACGTTCACTGGCATCCGTGAGTAACTTGGAAGCCAGCTTTTCGCAGGAGCGAACGTGATTGGACACAATGATGTTAACAAACGCTAGCTACAAATTCCGCTGCATCCAGCAAGATGCTTTAATGACTTGTTAATCAGTTAGAATTGCCCATTTAAAAGCTGGAATATATTCTAGGTGCGCAATAGGTCCAGTGCGGGATTACACGAGCGATGACAAACTGTAAAATCAAGTACAAAGGCACAAATAAATACCAAAGTCGGGAGACGTAGAAGGTTAGTCTCCTGACTTTAGTAAATGTTTCATTCGTGTGATGTGACCACGTGAGATCCCGACTTAGTGTAACTCCGAGATATTTCACCAATGTACAGGTGTTTAGACTGACACTGTCAATACTACTATGCGGGGTGTGCGTCAGGATCTGTTGAGAACAAACTTCCTTAGACTGCGCGTACATAACATCTTTACACTTGAATGCGCTAAGTGAAAGGCAGCGAGATTAGGACAGGGAGTTGAGGTTGTCCAAGAAGCATTGCAAATTGGCCGGTGAATCTGTCGTGTGTTTGTCTACACCAAGGATCACGTCAACAGCATACTCCATCAGGACGGCTTCCTTTGAAGCGGAAATAGAATTAATGTAGGTGGAAAATAGGAATGGGGACAAAATAGCTTCCTGAAGAACACCCGCATTTGTGGTGGATGAGAAAGAGCTTTTCCTCCCAATCTTGGTAAACTGCGTACGACTGGCAAACTAGACTGTAAGAAAAGATACTACTGAAGATTGAACTCCGGGAACTAGCAGATCGTGTAACAGCAGCTCGCGGTTTACACAACCAAAAGCATCGCTGTAATCTAGAAAGTAGATCCGCGTGGGTTTGTTTTTACTATCGAGTGATGAAAGCACTGAGTGTATAAGCCAGGCAAATGCATCAAAGTGGAGTTTGAACTGCGATAGGCGTATTAAACTGGATCACTCGAGTGGGTTTGGACAACTATTCTTTTAGTATGATAGGTTCAAATGTTTTCAAACTCACAGTCGTACAACCAATGGACCGGTACTTAAAGATTCCTTTTTTGGTACAGGTGTAATGCGGGGGCTTAATTAGCAGTCAGGTATCTTGTGTTGATGTATACGCATTGTGTACAGTTCGGAACAAGGTTGTGACATGACATTAACACATTCGTCGCAGACTTTGCGCTTGAAATATTTTCCCTTGCGTCTACGCAGTCTTTATTGCATTGAGGTGAAGACTTGTCTGCGCGAATGAAAATGGTTTGCATAACAAAACAAATCGCAAAGCAAATTGTAAGTAGCTGGTTAATTGATCACAGTACTTCGATACATCATGGTTGTAAAATATATTTAAAAACTGTAGTGGCCGCAGTTTTGCAGTAGGAGCTAAATGTCTCGGAGAAGACATTAATTTTGTTTCCGTCTCTGTGAGTACTATGCGGTAACTCGATTTTTGGCATGCCATACTGATCGCGCTTTTTGGCTACAATACTGGGGAAAGCAGTGTTTGAATAAACACTTGTAACGGAATTTGACTATTGTCAAATTTCCTCTGATCCAAGATATCTTGGATCGATTAAAGCGGTTCTGGTCAAAGCGTCTTTGGCGCTTACTGGTAATTTTTCCGGTTTTTCCTAGTTTTAATCCCGTTTTGCACCCAGGTTTTGTCTTTTTATTGAGGTCGTTAAACTATTGTATACGTGTTATTATTCCACTCTGTTTTCCACTATGTCGGTCTCGCAATGCACCGAGGCTGTTGTTCTGGTGGCTTAGATTCTGAGGTTAGCGCACTTTGTTGCAGTCCAAGCTGCAATATACCAGTAACTAACGATTCCGACGGTATGCAGTGCAATGTCTGCAACCGATGGTACCATCAGCTTTGTACTGACCTAACTACCTAGCAGTACGCAGGGATGGAGTCCAATGAAGTGTTGCATTTCAGTTGTGCCAATTGATGTAGCCGCCGCAAGGCCGTGCCGCCTTTCGTACGAGAGACGAATCTCTTGATACCTAGCTGCGAAACGTAGAGCGTTCGTTTTTGATGCTCTCAGATCTTCGCCTTAATATTGATCTGCTCATGACGACGCTTTCGGTCTCTAACAACGCAGATTTGATCGCTTACACTGGAGATCAACTCGTGTCACCTATCATTATGTCACCCGTCCAGATGGCTGCTAACCACAAAAATGAAGCTGCTTCGGACGTCGTATCTAAAGCTAGCCTGATCGACGCCGAATTGCTGGTTCAAGGGCCACTTCGAATAAAGCGAAAGAGAGCCAGGAAATCCCATAAGCTCTTTGTTTAACAAGAAGTTATACTTGTCTCCGCACCGGAAACAAGCCAAGTGTCGTTACTTGTCAGAGCGTCTGACGGTAGTACGAAGGCGAAGATTCCAACACGCACTACTTGTCAGTCGAAGTTGCCGGATATCTCGGTTCTCACCGAGGAATCATGTACCGAAGGTTAGCTTGACTCTGCTCAAAGCGAAAATGTGTCACGGGACCCTGCTCCCGTTATTAAGAAGAAAAAGCAGACAAAATCTGCCATAAACTCTTTCGATGGAATCAATGACCCGAAAAAAGTAAGACATCGACAATGGAGCGAAAAACATACGCTGCCGTTGCTACATCATCGGAGGGGCTAAAGATAGTCCCATCACCAGTGGTGAAGCCACCTGCTCCAAGTATCGAATCAAAAACCCGTGGGGTTAATACACTCAGTCGTGGCGATTCTTTCACGGATAGTAGCGTTATATTCCTTAACGCCGCTGAATCTACTGCTGTCCTTCCTGCTGATCGCATGTTGGACGATCTTCACTGGTTTAAAATGTGCGTAACGAAGCTTCGTCCGCCTGGTTTTCCAGGCGTTACTGTCAGGAAGCTGATTAGACTGGGGAACGTCCCAGTTAATGTACCAAACCCTCGACCGCGGCTACGTCGTGTTGTACTCTCTACCCCGGAGAAACGCAGCGCTGTCATGCGGTTTGCGTTTAAGCTGAAAGGTACAACTATTAGCTTTCAGCCCGACCTTCCTCTGGCCGATAGGCTGAAGCTAAGGGAGGCCATCAAGGACCTTAAAAGCAGGCGGGCGGCCGGTGAACAAGGTCTCCGGTTAGTGGGTTTTCGGGTGGTCAGCCGGCGGTCCTATTCCGCCCTACCATTGCCAATTCTGGTAGTGCACGACCCAGGTATGGATCTAATGAATCCTTTCAGGTAGTGCTAAGTAATGTGCACAGTCTAAGGAATAAGGTGTACGAGTTAGGCCTGCTTGTAGATGGGTCTCATCCCGATATACTCGCATTCACTGAAACTCGGCTGTCTCAGGACATCACCCATGGTCATGTACATCTATCTGGCTACGCACTATTTAGATGCGATCACTCCGCTGGCCGGCAGGGAGAGGGCGTCGCTCTTTATGTGAGCTGTAAACTTGACGTTTTGAAGATATGCTTATTTCAGTCAGCAGACAATACTGTTGAAGCTCTGTCGGCTGTTATTAGCTTATCTGCGGCTCAGGTTACGGTGGTAATTGTGTATAGAAGCCTGGGAGCGTATCCAAAAAGGTAGTAGACTTCATTCGCTCCCAGTCCGCAAATAAGTGTTTAGTGATGGGCGACTTCAACCTCCCAGAGATTTGCTGGGCAGATCTTTCTTTCGACTCAATGTCGGGCACATTCCGCACTGATTTGCTTGAGCCTACGCTCCGAGTACCGTTGCATCAGTTAATTGACTTCCCCAGTTGGAACTTGGACGCCCAAGTACTGTCTATCTTGGACTTGTATTTGCTAAGTCACTCGATTTTGTTGGTGACATTACTTACGGACCTCCACTGGGTTCCAGTGATCATGTTTGTTTGCACTTCAGTTGTACTCTGTCTAGACGCTACCGGAGTACTGTTGAGTCTCGCCCGAACATATGGCACGCAGACTATCAATCCATGAGAGCCAAAGCTTCGGGTTTCCATTGTGACATCTCAGACGACGATACTGTCCAGGTTGCCTGGGATAAATTCAAGTACTACCTCACAGAGGTCTCTGCTCCCTTCATCCCAGTCACAAGGAGAAAGGAGGCACGAGCACAGCCGCCCTGGATAGATCCCACGGGCAGGCATCTGCTCACAAAGAGGTCTAGGTTTTGGCGGACTTACCGTGAGGCTCCGTCCACCTATACTTAAGACGGGTACCGTAAGGCTAGAAATAGGTGTAAGCAACACTTAAGGGATGCTCGGCTCAATTTCGAGAAAGGGTTAGCGGACGAAGCTTCAGAGAATCCAAAAGATTCTTCGCTTATGTCAAAAGACGCTGCGGTTCGAACATGTCAATTCCAGTATTGATGCGTGATGACGGTACTCATGTGCATACGGACTATGACAAGGCCTGCGTACTTAGTGGGCAATATGCGGCAGCGTTTGTAAGGGAAACCTCTTTGACAGGCGTTGAGCTGGTTTGCAGGATCCCAGAGGGTTCAGGACTATCTGAATTTATTGTAGCGGAGACGGAAGTTCGTAGGCTGTTACAAGGGCTGAACCCTTCTAAGGCCTCCGGGTCTGATTTAATTCACCCGAAACTGTTGCATGAGTTGGCTGCGGAACTAACTGGACCGCTCGCTATGTTGTTTCAGAAATCGCTTGACAGCTGTGCATTGCCTTCCAAATGGAAGGAAGCTGTCATCTGTCCCATCTTCAAAATTGGGGACAGGAGTCTGTCTGCAAATTACAGGCCAGTTAGCCTCACGAGTGTAGTAGTTATACTCCTCGAGAAACTGGTAAGAGATTCATTGGAAAGTCATCTGAGTAGATTTAATCTACTTAGCAATATACAACACGGATTCCGGAAGGGATTTTCATGTCTGACGAATTCACTGGTGGCTCACGAAAGTTGGGCGGATGCATTGGATAACAGCCCCGCAATGGACGTACTTTTCGTCCACTTTTCGAAGGCATTTGACAAGGTACCCCATTTGAGGCTCGCGCAAAAGCTGACCTCCTACTGGGTATCTGGCCGCGCCCGTCATTGGGTGACTGGCTTCTTGGGGAGTAGAGAACAGTGTGCACGGGTAGGCCGGGGCCTATCGTTTAGGCAGTCTCTCCTCAGTGGCGTGCCGCATGGCTCGGTCCTTGGACCGCTGCTGTTCTCTATCTATGTGAATGATCTACCCGCGGAGCTTGAGGTACCATCGCTGCGATATGCTGATGAGCTGAAGCTGTGGAACATTGTCGATGTTCCTGGGGGTTCCGAAGCTATTCAGCGAGCATTGGATAAGCTTTGGACTGGTCTACTTTATGGTTACTGCCCATAAATCAGGCAACGTGCTCCGTTCTTCGAATTGGAGGAGGTTGTCCTCCTACGAAGTACATGGTCGGTGGGGTGGAATTATACCGTGTATCTAGCCAGGTTGACCTAGGCGTCGTACACTCTTCGGCTTTACACTCCGGCGACAACTGGAAGAAGGCCGCAAGCAGAGGTTTCCGCATGTTGTGGTTAATACGACTTTCTTTCGGAGTCTTGACGGGCGGCATGTTTACTAGACTGTTCTCGGCTTTCGTTCGGCCTCATCTGGAATACTGCGTCCAGGTTTGTCCGCCCTGTCTCGTCCGGGACAAACTGGAGCTAGAGAGGGTTTTACGAGTGGGTATTAGGCTAGTCGAGGGATTACGGGGACGGACGTACCCCGAGCGTCTACTTAGTTTGGGAATGCGTTCAATGTACCACCGAAGGCTTAGAGGAGACCTAATCCTAACCTACCGTATCTTAACTGGGAAGGTTGGCCCAGATTTATCTGAGCTATTCAGTCCCGCTAGATTGTCTGTACTACGCGGTCACTCCTTAAAGCTGGACAAACCGCAGTCCGATCGGATTAGGGCGAAAATCCGGCTGTCACTCAGAGTCATTGAGCGCTGGAACACGCTTCCAGAAAGTGTTATCAGGGAATCTACGGTTAAGCGGTTTGATCTGCAACTTGACGGTCTTGGGTGGCAACACGTAACCTTTACATTTTCCTGAGTAACTCGTATCTTCGTACTTCGATTTTCTTTCCTCTACTTTTCTTGACGCATTGGTATTATTTTCTTATTTCAAGCGCACTTCCTTATTCTGTACCTTCGATTTCTCTTCCTATCCTTTGCTTACTTCACGTGACTGCCACAGCAGGGACTTCTAGGGCAGGAAACGTGGGCATTAACTGGTTGGCCAGGGTGCGATACGGGTGTTCCGTTTTAGATCCATCAATAACTGAGCACTTCATCAATTCCTGGCTCAACGATCCACTCAAGATAGAACACTCACGGGATTCTCCTATTGTTCCAGTCCCATCTGAACTTGAACTTGAACTTCAAAGTTTGCAGCTAATAAGATTTTGTGATTCGTTTTGCCATAGATTAGCGGCGGTATCTTTATGGTGGCATAATCTGAATATCCAAGTGGTGTCCTGGTACAAACGAGGGACTTTTTAAGTTGCTGACAAACGCTATGTCTAGGGTTGCTTGTAACCTTGTTGCATACTACACAATGTTCTTCAGTCCAAGATTGGTAATAAAACTAGTGTCGAATCTATTGAAGTCACTGGCAAAACACATAAAGAAAAATCTAGATGTTCAACGACGGTAGTTGAAAAATCGTCATTAAAGTTTTCAGCATCAGCCAAAGGGTAAATGGGAGTAATATAGATGTTTGCTACTAGAATGGAACGATATCCGCACAAGGATCGAGGCCTGCACTTCACAAGTAAACACGTAATGTGCTGCCTGTAAAGACGAACAATATTTTTTGTCGACGTGCACCATGAAGAATTTAGGTACGTGATAAACCACCACCACTCTGCCGGTGTGTACTTGAGCGGTCAAAGTCATGCCATGTAAATCCGTCAAGTGCTACAAGTTTATCTTCTACATCATCGTGCCGCAAGGATTCTAGTAACATAATGACACCAAGTTGAGAGTATTTGCAACAGCTTGTTATAATGTTAAGCGTTTAATTTGTAATTGTAATGTTTTCGTCCCAGCTGCTCACAAGCTACATATCACAGCCTAGTCTGGAAAAGCACCAGACGCGTTTCGACCTATTGGGACTGGTCAGTGGTGCACATTCCCCCGGTCCCCTACTGGGGATCCAACCCATGACCGCTAGAGGCAGTTGCCAACTAGCCAGCAGCTTAAGCCAATGAGCCATGGGGGACGAGGGCTGGACGACACAATTTGCAAGCTAACTGGGATATAGCACTACCTATCTTCCACTGCCACGCAGGTTACCACCTTAGCCGTTGACAGTGGCTAGCCTCCGAAGGGCATGTGTTCCTCTCACTAGACTCTACATCCATAGCATTTGAAACTAGGAGAGGCTCCATTTTATATTACCACTTCCGATGTGCTCACAAGCAAAAGGATTTTGGCAGTGATCAACTTAGATATATTCAAGTGGTTAAGATGTTTGCTTCGAATCGCAACCCCCATACTTTGTGTTGCTTTCTTGTGAAACTACGATTTCTGATTCTTTCCCATTTGAAAAGCACAATTAGAAAAGGTAGTTCGACAGATGCATGCATTTCGCATCGTCCCATCAGTGCAGATAACGATAACCAGTAATTTTATACAGGAGGTTGTAGGTACAGACAAACATACATGCCAACGAGAGAAATAACGCGTGTCTTTCTTCTACAAGCAAGGCAGCCTGAGTCTGTCCGATAGTTAATTTTGCGCACAAAGCACTGGTGTAATCCGATTAATGCCAATCGCCACGGCAAACCGCAGGAGCAGGAAATTGGTCTGGTTAAGCAGGATCTTAACGCCTTTTTGACCTCAATTCCGTGACCCCATGTCAATAAGTGTCTGCCGATGGAAAATGCCGGCGGCCTGTGCATACACATAGTCCGATTTGGGCTTGCTTGCTGATTAATCCCGCATTGAACCCATGTTGCTAAATACGCCTTTATTCTGGAAATCAGTGTTCTGTTGGTTCAGCCTATGTAACTATCTCCGCAGTTAAATACGAATTGATTTATGCAGTAGGAATTGGCCCCCTATAAGCAGAGTTTCCTTTAGTGGAGGCAACGGTAGCTTATGAGTTCGATCGATGATCAAAGGTTCGGCAGCTCAGAAAGTGATCTGT
Organism: Dicrocoelium dendriticum; assembly: GCA_944474145.2. NCBI lineage: Eukaryota > Metazoa > Platyhelminthes > Trematoda > Plagiorchiida > Dicrocoeliidae > Dicrocoelium > Dicrocoelium dendriticum. The sequence continues at coordinate 27,008,667 of OX104071.1, forward strand.
GTAGCAGAAACCAGACCTCTTGTAGTCTTCAAAGAATCAATGTTACCCTTAAAGGACAGCTCTAAGAATACCGTTTTCTTAGGTAGAGTAGGTACAGCAACTTTCATTTCACGGATTTGGCTGTGCTTCCGGATAAATTTGACAGGTTAGACATTAGCAATTAGCGTGTTGGTAATTAGTTCTAGTTCATCGGCTAGACAATCGGTTGAACATATTCGTCTGACGCGACTAAATAGGGTCTTTACAAGCGTTTGCTTGTGCCACATTGGCGTAAATCTGTTAGAAATGCACTTACTGTCCGACCACGTTGTTTTTCGGTAGACAAACCTTTTACCAGTCCTTTCTCCCTGCCGCTGATGAGAACAACTAAATGTGAAAGACAGTTTTGTTGTTCGACTTCGTAGGAAACGCGCAAATTGACATGCGAGGAGTTAAAACGAGTCACTAGCTGTGCGATCTGCAATTTTGTGGAACAGAACATCAAGGTATTGTCCACGTAACGTTTGTACTCCGGTAACTGTGTTATTTCTTCGGATAGACTTCGTTATCTCATCAGCATGAACAAATCCGCTAGTATGAGACCCAGTGGGTTGCCCACGGCTACCCTATCAATTTGGCGATAGGGTATGTTTCGGATGTGGAAATCAACATTCTCTGTGCATAGAATTAATGCTTATCTTAAGAATTCAACCGGAATCGGCAACGAACATTCCATTTCTTCCCTACAGACTCACCAGACAAATGTGTTAAATATATATTCGTGATAACGTGCAGATTATCTAAAATGTTGCGAGCGCGGTTAATCATCATGCGATTTGCGCAGTAAAAACCGGCTGAATTTATACAAGAAGTAATAATATAATGAACCCACCATGTGCGTTGATAAATCCAGTACATCGGAATCACAATACACGGCCGAATTTGATGGCCTCGCGTTTTTCTTGGTGCTCTATTGCGGAGAAAAGCTGTCGCTTTACATATCGTATCGGATGGTCGACGGTGGATGAGTAAAATAAACCCGAAATAGCAATTACTTCAATCATTCATCCAGTTGGCTGTAACCAACAAACAAGCCTAGGCTTTCACAATCTGGCTTTCTCGTTTTCAGGTAGGTTGTTTACAAGAGAGTAGTATGAGTAATTGAATGATTTAGGTAGAAGTTCATCACATCGATACCCAGTCAGCTAGTCAGCTCACATCCTGAAAAGCACTGTATGACCGTTTCATCCTTCCGGGATTTGTCAGCAGCGAGCATCCCATCTGAACCCCGTGGGGCATGATCACTCACCTAGACGGTTGACAGTAGCTAAGGTCACTGACCTACAGAGGACGGTAACGACCGACTAGACGAAGTTGCTTGATGTGATATAACGCCTCGCACTATCCACCGACTTGTATGTTACTATCGTGTAGAGGAGAAGTTAACCCCCTAATGGCAGTTTGGTGATGCATGGCTAATCCAGAAGAACAATAGGACCAATCTCGTCCCTGAGTGCATCAGCTACAATGGCCTCCATATTCTTTGCAAGCACTGGAGTTAGAATAACTTAAGGATGGAAATGCTTATCTCCCCTCTAAACGAGATTCATTACCCGGGGATTTCTCGTGGTTCGCAAATGCTTTTCATTAATATATTGCTGGAAGAAACAAGAAATGTTTGACCATTTCTACAGAAATCACGGTAGTAGTCTTCATGGGAATATCAACAATTCCAGGACAGTTGTGTGTGCATAAACAACAGAATTCTCACTACGGCATCTGTCATCAAGAAGATTTGAATAAGCCCCCGTGCTGGCGCAACCCACTAAAAAGCGTCTGCATACCACGAAATTCATTGCAAGGTTGGACCACTCACCGCTTATTTGGAGGTCTGCTCAACCTAATGATTGTCTGAAGTGTGGGGTAACCCCTTTTCACCTTATGCTGAATCATTTGGTTTGCTGTGGGACTCTGTGTTAGAATCCCCGGCATGCTTCTTTATCCCCGCAGACTGGATCAGTGCAGAGGTTACGGTGGGTCAGGTAAGTAGCTCAAAAGGTAGCATTTTCAAACAACAACTACGGAAATTTCAAAGTCAACAATAATAATAGGTATATTTCTCATGGGGTTAGAAAATGTTGCCATATTTGGCGCAGATCATATTTTACAGCATATATCATGCTCATGCATAAATGGTGAACATTTATGTGATTTTCATTCCTTTTGCTATTTCAAGGGTTTGTATTAACTCGCAGTTGTGTTTCAACACAATGGGCACTACTTGGACTAGTGGATATTAACAGCACAAGGGGTATGTCACACAATATGAAAATTTTTTTAATCATTAAAGGTTGTCTGGTTCTTATTGGTACAAATCATCAAGTGATATCTCCCAAGAGAACAGGGTCATAATCGTGTTCAAATCCAGGTACTTGGTGAGCATAACGCAAAAGGCCGTTGCACCTCTACACCATCTGCTTGTGACTGGGAGCTTATTCCACAGGACAGCATATCTGATAAGGAAAATGTTAGACCGCAGATTTACGCGGCACCTAGGTACACTCAGGGTAAACTCCCTATTGCGTAGCTCCCTTATCGGACTACTCTGTAGTTTTAGGGAGAGCAAATAGCAGTGGGTGTTTTGATGAATCACGTTGTACGGAAGCATCAGGTTATGTTGCATTCTTCGTAGCCGAAGCGGATCAAGCTGGAATTGTTGGTAGTGCTGCAGATAATATATTGCTGGATGTTTTGTTTACCACGCGTTTGGTAAATGACCTTTGTATGCTTTCCAGAGATACTCTGTCAGATTTCCTCACGCTGCCACAAATGATACTGCAGTATTCCAAAGTGGGGCGAATGAGGATTTTGAAGAGTTTTACTCTGGCTTGGGTTATGTGGATCTTAGGTAATATATTAGCTATTGCTTTTCTGGCCCTGGCCAGCTGGTATTCCGCTTGTTCGGAAAAGTTGATGGTGTAGGAATACCTGATTTCGACGTCACGGATAGATGGCTGTACACGAAGGTGTTCCCCGTTGGGTGTAGTTGATCCCTCGGGTATCGAACAGCCGCGATGAATGATGCTGGATTTTTTCATCGAGAACTTCATCATTTCGGTGTGACACCATTTCTCAAGCGAGTGAAGGTCTTTATTTATAAGCAGTAGTATATTTTGTAGTGCACCTCTTCGGAATTTGTAGACTATGTCATCTGCTAATAGGAAAGGCATGTCATGACTGATAATCACACTAATGTCATTGACGTAAAGCAGGAGCAGTAACGGACCAAATTCACTCCCTTGAGTAACACCACTAGTGATTGGACGTGGTGAATAGTGGTGGTCGGCCTTGCTAACCACCTGAGAACTGCCGCTCAGGAGTGGGTCCTGAATTCCAAAGGAAGCAATCTATTTCAGCAGCCTTTTAGGGGGCACTCGATCGAATGCTTTTCCATGTCCAGGAACAGAAGTATGATTGCGTATCCTGAGTCAGTAGAATCCGAAACATGGTTTAGATAATATAATTGGTAGGTTATGCGCGATCGTTTGACCAAGAAACCATGCTGCGACCTGTCTATTAGCTTCAGCAAATTGATAAATTTAGTCATACCTTATTAACCAGTTTCTCTAATATTCTGGCTACTACAGGGGTGTGATGAACTGCCCCGTAATTATTACTTTTTTTGAAGCCACTCTTTTGACGGGGAATGAGGAACGATGTTTTCCACTGGTCTTGAAATCTAGCTTGATCCCAACGAAAGGGTAAACATGTTCAGCAATTGTAATGACATGTCTGGCCGTCCCAGTTTTATGACGGCAGGTGGGATACCATCGGAATCCAGATGGGAAGAAGGTTTAGTAGAATTAATTATATGTTGGATAGCAATGATGGAGAAACTCCATCTTACACAGGGCGTTGCTTGGTTTGCACCCCGATGCATGCATTTAAGGGCATCGTCTCCAGGCTCACGGAGTTAGCGACTGATGAGCTAAACGCTTCGCAGATGTCGGCTGGATCATGAAGGACTGTCCGTTTGCATTAACCGGTTAATTAATGAAGGGGGAGCGGTTATTAGTTTTGCGATGCAGGATTTTAACAAGTTCTTTCGTTTTGCATGTCGTCTGTACAGTCATTTGTTCTTCGTGTATCTTCTTCGTCAACTGTATGTGCTTGACCCT
>OX104071.1:27013242-27039350 GCA_944474145.2 Dicrocoelium dendriticum
GTCATACTGCTACGTAACGAACTGGGCAATTGTGGGGAACTTGTGTTGCCTAAACTTCACCTAACAAAAGTGCACTACGCCAAACAGTGGTGATGGAAGAAGAGAAGTCTGCAATTTATGTTTTATAGGACGGGGAAGCACATGGCACTTACATCAATTATTTGCTTCTATAGAAGGGTGTCTAAACTTTTTGCAAGGAGGGCCAAGTTTTGTGAGCTAAAAGGATGTCAGGCCATATTCACTCTAAGGTTAGGATAATAACAAAAATTACCCATGTACGAAAGAAGACCAAGACTGAATTATCAATTCATGATGAGGCCGCGGGCCAGTTGAAATGTTAACGCGGGCGGAATTTGGATACCCCTGTACTATAAAAAGCACTTTCCTGAAAACGGACAGTTTTTTGAAGGGGCGACATGATAATCTATTGTAGCGATAGCATATATTATGAGTACATAAATGGCTTATTTACTGGAAGAACGGATGAATGCTGGTTCTGCAGTCGGGAAGTTCACTTTCAGACATACGTACAAAGGATAAGTCGATTAAAAAAGAATGACAGATCTATTTAAAACGAATTTTCACAACACCTTTTTGGCACCGTATATAGCCGAAACGTAAACCCTGCAGTCATTCAAAGCATGTATAGTGCACTATTTTACCCGTATTCTAATACATTTTGTAACTTACACTAGATGCAGATAGCGTTGGTTATTTATGCGCAATTATCACTCAAATATTTCTCTTACCACTACTTTATCCACAGAGCACATTTTTCGGACGAAGAATATGGCAGCCCCACGGTTTCTCCAATTTTACATTTGTGATAGTGACCGCAGTGTCTTCACTCACAGACCAAAGAAAAAGATGATGAATTGAATCATGCACAATAATTTATCACGGGTAAAAAAGCATGTGCTTGACAAGTCACGTAGGATGGTTGGAGTAAAAATTAAAATTTGAAGCATCATCAGATAAGTAACTTGTTATTTCAAGCGTCCAACGAGTTAAATGCACTATTGCGTAACGATAGTTTGAGAGCTGTTATATTTCAGCGTGTGAGAAATAAAAAAGGAAACGATAACGCACACTCGTTTGTTTATTCATTTGACAAGTGTGATAGGTTATTCCAGTTTAGCTATATTCAGGATAATCACATGGACATTACTGCATATATACTCAACGTCACGTTGCGGAGAGGGCCGTTAAGTACATGGAGAGATTTGCGTTGTTTCGATCTCCAAGTGGAAAGAATTATATCAAGTAAGGAAATGAGAAGACGAATATTGGCATATGATAGCATTTCGTATTATCTCGTCAGTACCAATACAATGACAGGGAAATCCTTTTATGTGTCTAATAGGGCACAGTCAAACCAATCAAATTTATTGTTGTGGTCATTATTTTTGGGAATAGGATCACGGCAACCGCAGGTTGAGAAATAATTGCTTTTGAACACAAAAGGCTGGTCTAATTCGGCTTATCGCGACGGCCACGGCTAATCGCAAAAGGTGTGAATTAGTATGACGCAACAAGATCCGGAATGCTGATAAAAGATTGACCCGGTGACGAGTCGCCAAAATGTGCCTGCCTATGGAGGACGCTGGCGGCCTACGCGAGCACGTATCGTAGGAGGTGGATTGACTAACTTCGCGCTGAACTCAGTTTGGTAAGTGTTCCTTCACTCTGGAATCTAAGGCCCATTCGATTCTGCCGATGTAACTGATGCAGCAGTCACACACGAATTGGTAAACGCAATGTGATTTGGCCCCGACGGGTTCATCTTCCTTTAGTGAAGGCAACGGCATCTTTCGGGTTCTGTTGATAATTACCGCCCCCGCAACACAGTAAGTAGGCTGAAGGGCCGAGACAATGCGTTTGGTTGTCCTTCTAGTTGCGGTGTCACACTTGAGTGGTAGATTAGGCGCATTGCGTCAGCGCAATTAGACACGACCAAGGCAAAGCTAACAAGTCTGATGAAGTTACATATTCGCGTGATGCCCGTTGTGGAGAGCCTGTCCCTATGCTGCCGGATTGTCTTCTCAATATTTTACCAGATACTTTTCCATCACACGAAAGAAACTTTCGGAAAGCGCCTACTAAAATCTTTGATGGAAGCAAATGACCAACCCGTTACACGTGATCTTGGTAAGTACGTATTGAATGTGTCTGATGTACAACTTGATGATATGCAACTAGAAGCACTAGCCTTGGGGTCTGATTACAAAATTACTCCCAATAAGCTGAATCGATTGTTTGTTGAAGCACAGTTTGGGAAATTTTTTCGACCAAGTAGCTGAACTTCAGTCAACCAGCCATGATGCTGCCAGTTGGTTTGGGAATAAGCTGACTGATATTGCTTATGAAGTCATCATGGTACCGGTAGACGAAAAGTGAGCGCTTACAAGGCGTCATTTTAACGCTCTAGGAGAGCTAAGAAATAAGGGAGTGGTTGTACTAAGACCGAAAAAGGGTTCAGGAGCAGTTGTCATGAAAAAGAGCGATTACATACAAAAATTGCTAAACATTTTAAGTGACGAAAGCAATTTTCAGCGCACCCATCGGATAGAATCTTTGACAGAGATATAAGCCATTATAACCCGACACCTTGAAACGCTTCTCTTACATCGTGTAATTGACGAAACCCCCAACAAACACCTGAAGCCGAGCGGTTCATCGACACTACAGCCTTTCCTTCCTTCCAGGGTTGGCCATACCAAAAAGAAAAATAATTCCGCCGGCATTCTAGGTGACAATACTGTGAACACAATTTCTGAGTGTTACCTCTGAGATTGGTGTTATGGCTGAGTCTCAGCAAGTGACGGCATACGGCTGTCTAACCGAACAGCCTTCATATGGCAGCAACTGGGTGGTTCGGGTTAATCCGGTACCAGCGAATAGTTAGGCTGCAGTGTTCCAGGATGTGGTGTGTTTTCGTCTGGCAAGCGTCCTCAATTAAAAACCACATGGGTCCGTTTAACAACAATGCGACGTGGCGGATGTGACTCGCCACTCAATAAACTCACCGCCTCTTCCCCTTCCGGAGGATCTCCACTTCACGAATGTCATCTAGTTCGAAGAGTACCTTTGATTCCTTCATACGATAGCGAACACAACGAACAAACTCACGAATTCAGTCACACTACATAAGTTCACTCACCATGCCCACTAACACATACACTTACATATATACAGCCTCGTAAATCCAGTACTTTACTGGCTATTTTGCCACATTTTTAAAAATGTACCAACCATACTGTTTGCATTATCATGATCACGCCTTCGCAAGCGTGCCGCACACTGTCGTAAAGAAAACATTCATTTGCTTAGGGTCAATCAGTATTTGGTAGACTAATATGCGATCGCCGCGCAGCCTTCGGTAGCAGCAACTGAAAACTCCCAGTGACTTCAGCCTTTGATGGTAGGACAGATTTCGTAGACCCTTGACAGTCTTTGTGACCCTGCGTTGTGGTTTCTCTAGTACTTCTAAGTCGTGGTTCAATAAAAGTCGCCAAACTTGGATGGCGTATTCAACATGAGGGCACACGTAAGAATTGTGCAGCATGGAGAAGCTGGATGGGTCGAATCCTCTGAATGCTCTCCGCAGCAGGACGACGTGCTGGTTTGCTGTCTTCTCAGCTGCCTCCAACTGCTGTGAACTGTTAAGGTCACTTTGAATGAACCCTATAAGTTCGCGTTCTTGGGAAGTGGTTTGCAACACATGTGATTCAAGCCTATAAACGTAGTCACGCTTGGGCGCAATTGAACAGCGTGACATTTTTCCACATTGAACGGTAGTGTATTCAGAACTGACCAATTCGAAATCGTGTTGAGGTTACGCTGGAGCTATTCGTGGTCGTTCGGTTCCCTCAGCACTCGCCACAACTTGATCTCATCTGCGTAGAATAGGAAATTGGAAGTAATTTCCCTCGCCAGATAGTTTACGAAACGCAAAAATAGACGGAGCCCGAGCACCGAGCCTTGTAGTACGCCTTACTTCACCTAACTTGGGTCAGACAGGGATTCTCGTACTCTCAACTCCAACCGACGTTCCTGCAGAAACTTGCCTTTCCCACCCAGCAGTGGGTCACCAACACCATAGAGCTGAAGTTTATGGAGGAGAATTCGGTGGTCTAAGCGATCAAACGCTTTTGATAAGTCCAGGTAAATGACATCGACTCCTGCTACACCATCAACTGCTTCAGTCCAGCTGTTGTGTGCAATTAGCAGGTTCCTAGTGCATGAGCGCTTTTGTCGGAAGCCATATTGCTCTGGTGCTATCATCTTGTGATATTCCAGATACTGCACGAGTGAATCAGCGATGATAGACTCCATAATCTTGGAAAGCACAGGGAGTAGCGTTAGCGGACGGTAATTGGTTAGGTCAGTGGGGCTACCTTCCTTATGAATAGGAGCGATTACCCCACGCTTTCATATCGTTGGACTATGGTTCTTCTCCATACAGCGCTGATAGAACATAGCCAGTGGTTCCGCCAGATCAGCGGCTGCTGCCTGTAAAGCCTTCGGTCAAATGTAATCGACAACAACAGTGCTGTGGAAACGCAGGGACAACAGTTTCTTTAATACAGTTTCTGTAGTAAAAGTAATGTTGGATAAAACTGTTGGTGGGACAATAGAAACAGGGATAACCGTTCGGCCCGTAACTCTCTAGAACATAATGGAAAGTTATGAAACAGTAAGAGATCGGGGGCTTCGTTGCTGATCGCGTGCACCCGTCAGTCGTGATCAGTGCTTGAATTCCGTTTTGCACCTTACGAAGGCCATTAACAAACCTGTATAAGAGTTTGCGGTTCGTGCATAATCTATTTATTAACTCCTGCTGATGCGTCATCTTGTCCTCGCGATCAAGCTCACACAGAAGTTATGCCGTGCTACGTAGACCGTCTGGCTTCCGGAGTTCGGCGAATCTTTGTGAGCTCACCAAGCTAAGTCCACCAAGGACATGCATGTGGGTTTTCTCCTCCTCAGAAATAACCTGCTTCTCAGATGCGTGCTTTACCATTGTGGTAAATCTCTTTGTGAAATTGTCTCAGGCGATTTCTGGGGGCATTCAGTTAAGAAAGTTCAAGATACCTCCTTAGCAAGCGTGGATAACACGTTGTAGTGCGGGACCGTTTAAACTTTACAATCCTATTCCTCAAGATATTCCGCATAACATACATGGTTCAACAGTAGAGTCACATGGTCACTGCGATCCAGTGGTGTGCATGTAATTATTCCATCGACCATGAGTTTTTCATTGGTGAGCACAGGATCAAGTATCGACGGCTTATTAGTAGTTTGAAATCTGCTGGGAAACGTCATGTAGTTGTACGGAGGGTAGCTGGAAAATACCTCTTGTAAACAGGCTTTGTGCTGCATGCTATCGGTCGTCACTATTTCAATGGTTCAATGGTGTATGATGGGATAAAAAAGCATAACTTTACAAGACCCACAGGATGGATATGCAAAAGAAAATTAAAATCAAAATGTCCCAACGTGGAACGTAAAGTTAAACGTCAAAATTCGCAAGTTCAAGTTCGCTACACTTGCTGCTTTCGAACATTGGAGCGAATTTCCAAGACTCTCTTGCACGATTATACCTAGGTCGCGTTCACTAGTCACGTGTTGCATGACGTGTTGCTCCAAAAGGTATGTGTTGACGAAGCTATTGTGCACCGTCAGCAGGTGGCACTTTGCAGGGTTCAGTGGGAGCTGGTTCTTTTCTGCCCATTCGTTAATCCGGGTCAGATCTTCCTGGAGGTAGAAACGGTCGGATGCTGAGCGAATGGCTCTCCATATTTTGGCATCGTCTGCAAATATTTGCATTGGAGATAGAATGTCTGCTGGAAGGTCATTAATGTAGACTAAAAATAGGAGCGGGCCGAGGACGGATCCTTGTGGAACACCACTGGAAACGTAAAGGCTTTCGGAATAGGTGTCGGCTACTCTTACCTTGATTGTTCTGTCATGTAAGTAGTCCTCCAACCAGGTGAGCAGGGGTCACACACATTAAAGTCACCTGCGATGAAATGCAAGCGTAAGTCTTGCTCAAAGCAACATGAAGAACGTGGTTTAGTTTGGAGTCCAGTTCACACGTAGAGTTTGGTGGATGGTAAACCACGGCTGTAAGACATGTGTCTTCGTTCCGTAACCATAGCTGGCATCAACACGAATCGGGCATGGATTTCTGGGTGGTCAATAACTTCACATCAGAGGTTAGCCTTGCAGTACAGAACTACGCCACCACCTCTCCTAGCTCTGTCATTCCGAATCAGTGACATACCAGGTAAATTGACTTCAGAATCTGCAATCGCAAAGCTCAATCAGGTCTCCGTAATCATAATGAGAGCCCGCTTTTTGACGCCTGCCGTTCTCTAAGCTAGGCCAATGTATTAAGAAGATCTTGGGCGTTAGTATACAAACAGGATAGTGTTTTTGATGTTAGAAGTGTGTAGGTGGACAACAAAATCGTGTTTGGTTTTAAGCCGACCGTTCGTCGGTCATCCGCTAATCGTTTTTGCGTGGGTCTTTAGTTCTTGAATTTCAGTCAGGCTGCATGGTAGCATGGAGTATCCCAGGTCGAGATGTTCCCTCGTGTTGTTCTCTGTCCTCTCAGGTGTCGCTAATGCCATGTTTTCTACAACAGCAGAATTGTGGAGGCAAATATTTTACTAAGGATGCCTGCTCCAATGAAGTACTGATAACTAGTGGCCGTGTGCCGGCTACCTTTAGCATAATTTCTGTAGGCACCCTAGAGCAATGCTTCAACTAACTATTCAATAGGACCTCTGTCTTTCCATCGGAATGTAGCAGGATTTGAATATTTTTGGACCGCAGCCCTTTTAGTTTGGAGATGAAGAAGTACTCATTAGTGATTTAGCGATAAAGTCGTCCAGAGATAGTGCTTCGCTGAGGTAACACCACTGCTCTCGGTCATGCTTTTGCACTTCGTGCTCAGGAGAGCTCAGTATTTCAGGAACACCATGAACAAATACGTTTTTTTGCTTTCGTTCGTAGAACAGCCGCCATGGTTTGCTTTTCTTTTGACCGTCCTTTCCAACAAATATCGGGTACTATGCGTACCCTGCTCGATGTGTAGCAACGATGGACTGTTGGGAGTAGGACTATCTCTGCCTCCTCATTTGAGTTCAAAGTTACTCGAAGTAATCGGGGTTCGCCGTAGTGCACTGAGTTCGAGTGACCCGCTACGTGTCGTAGCCCAGTTGGCGCAGCCTGAATGCCAATCGCACCGCAGATGGAATGCCACTGGCTGCGATAATCTACTAACTTGCCCTTTATTGTGCCAGTTCTGGACTCAGGAACGTTAGTGCACACGGTCGTTAACGTACTGTGGTTTCACTTAGCGAATGTTGGTTTGAACGTTGTGGCTGTTAACTTGGATTGTTTCGCGGGCACTAAAGAACGTAAAAGCTACGTCGCATCGCTCCTGCTTGGTCCAGATAATGGAAGTACGGGTGTCACTTTAGGCGCTGTTATCAAGGTGAGTGATGCGTATGTTACGCGCTTCTGGACTGTCGGTGTCAGTATTGTGACCAAATCGTAATTTGTGGCATCTGGGATGAGTTAATAGCAGTCACACTGGTTGTAGCTTGACTAATTATAGGATTAGTAATGTTTGGATAAGATGGCGCAGATGCCCTCGGGAGGTTAGCAAGGCTGACTTTAGCCTTCGAGTTAGGGACAGAGCTCTGAGAGTTTTGCTGTAAAGCAAGATTGATGCTGTTAGATTCTAATGGCAAAGCTCTGAAGCTCGCTATCTACTGGACTGTTTCAGTCAGCCTTGCACACTTTTTCTCGAGCGATATTATACATTTGACTATTGAGATTGCTCTGCATGTTTGGCAAAACCAGAGCGAATCAGTCAGGTTGATTTATTTCTTGTATTGTAGTTGACTTAACCCAGCACAGAGGGTATGGGACAGAAAGCCACAAAACTCCCAACTAATGACTCATCTGACTAGGCGTGTACAACTCTTCCCACTACAACTTAGGTTAGGTGGAATCAGTTCCTTTGAGGGCCTTGTTGCAAACGAACGCTGCCCTTGTCTGGTCATGCGTGGTAGTGGGCGAGTGACGCACGTGTTCTTTCTCTCAGTCGCCCTCTCTTCATCGGTTGCCGTAGGCGAGTGTGCACGACGAGGACACACCTACACGAAGTTTGGCCAGCTTATTGACCCATACTGGTTCCTGTAGGACAAACCCGTTGGAATTGGCTTGTAGTGCGTGGATGACAGCAAAAATTGCCGGCGATGGGTGAATACCAGTGGAACCACCGACTGAGTAGTAGCTTTGTTAGAAATGATGCTATGCATGCAATTCTAAGACCAGCAGATAGCGTGGAGAATCCTTGACCGATCACAGCGTCACAGCAGTGAAAACTGCTAAAAACCAAAGAGTGGCGCGTCTGGATAGAAGCAGGAAACGCACTAAAACAACTTGGGTTGCACAAATCACTTTCCGTAGGAAATCATTCTGTAAAATTACGCCCACTGGACACAGGGAGTTAATCCGATTCGCATAGGTGTATGATAACAGCCCTAGGTGAAGGGGAAGACGTGAAACTCTGTGACAGAGGAGAGGACTTTTACTATGCGACAAGTCAGGTGAATCTCTAGTTAGATCTATGGACAAGGGACTCTAAGGGGCTACGACACCCCAAAACCACAGCTCGAACTGAAACCGTTGCAGTTGCCTTGCGGAGACTACTAGCTGTCTAACGATGGCTGGACAGTGATATGTCATATTTTGAGCAATTCACTCCTGCGACGTTCAGACTTAATACCAACCTAATAAACGGCCGTATTTTTCCTGCATAGGTGCAAAAATTCATAACCGGCCTCCCAAACTATTTTGTTTCGGTTACAGCCTTTTTTATTTCCATGTGTTTAAAGGAAGTGAGGAACGTGCAGAGATCGAGATATCGGTAGACTTTGAAAAAATTCGGATGCGTGGTGTTTAGTTTAGATTGGCTGTTACACATATCAGTTTAACCGTCAAGTGTTGGTAGAAGCCTTACCGCAATGATATTGGGAGGGTTTACAATGGCAGCTGTCCCCTCACACAGTAATACACTACTGGCGCGGTTAGATCCCAGTTTCGATCTAAAGATCAAGTGTCAAAGGAGTCGATCTTTGACCTACGGTGACTACAGCTTAAGTAACTAGTCCAATGGCGCGTCCTACAAGGAGATCAGCTTCAAGTAGCACAAACCAAGCATACTGCTTCAAGCGTTACCAGTAGAACACTGCAGAAGTGACATACTCAGGCGGTAGATTCGGCAACATTTGTCTCCAATTAAATATCCGCCATGGAGACAGAGTTGAGAGATCTTTAGTTCCGACTGAGTTGCTATGCAAGATTTCTTATAGTAGCTAACATCGTCAACCTATGTCCTAGATTCGTCACAAACCCAATGCATTGAAGTTTGCATGGTGCGGATGACTTCGTAGCTACTGTTGCCACGAAAGTTCACGAAAGGCTCACAGGTTCTAAAATGGTTGTCATCATTAACGTTCCTGCGAGGTAGCCGATGGATACTCCCATGCGCTACATCTTTAATTAGCGCAGACTGCGCGGCTATATGAGTTTAAAAAAGTTCGTGTAAAAATACTTACCAGTAAGTACTAAGTTTCCGCTCCACAGAGAATACCTGATCGCTGAGTTATAACCGAAATCTAATCTCTGCCAACACTGAATACAGTTTTGCACTGGTTCTAGCTGATTGGCCCAAAATGGAAAGAGCCCAGAACAACGCAAATTCCCATTGAATCTTACTGTCTCGTGGATTAAAACAAACGCTTCCGCAAACGATCCGCAGAGTACAGCGCGGCATCCCAGGATATCTTGAGAGCAACAACATCCTAGTGTCACAGCAACACGGATTCCGTCAAAAACGATCCTGCACTACAAACCTGCTGCTAGCCCAAGCAAGCTGGACAGAGTCAGCCGATGCCAGGGTGGGATTCGACTTTGTCTACCTGGACTTCTCGAAAGCGTTCGACCGTTTGGACCACCGCATTCTCCTTCACAAGCTTCATAGCTATGGAATTGGTGACCCTATACTCGGTTGGATCGGCAACTTCTTCGCTCACCGTCAGCTGAATGTGAGAGTCCGCAGCTCCATTTCCGACCCAGTTGACGTCCAGTGTGGCGTACCTTAAGGATCGGTACTGGGGCCACGTTTATTCCTCACATTCATTAACGATCTTGGCAGTGTACTGCAGTCGAATTTCTTACTATTTGCAGATGATGTCAAAATTTGGCATGATATCAGGATATCGGATGATCACATGGCATTGCGGAGCGGTCTCGACAGGGCTTATGCGTGGTCATCCGATAACCTGCTCCAGTTTAACGTGACCAAGTGCAAAGTCGTAAACATACGCCATCAGTTTATCTATGAATATCAACTTGGGGACCAGCAGTTACAACGTGCTTCCCAAGAAAACGACCTCAGGATGATCGTGCAGTACGATCTTGGTTGCGCGAGACAGGCTGAAAAAGTATCAAAAAGTGCCAATCAACATCTTGGACTCTTACAGAAGGCATGCGGAAATTTTGTGTCATCAATCTTTACGCAAACGCTGAACGCGTTCCTAAGGCCTCACGTGGAATATGCGATCTAGGCCCGGTGTTACTGGCGCAAGCGCGACGTCCATGCAATTGAAGATCCACAACGTAGAGCAACCAAACTCCTTAGAGGATTGTTTCATCTTTCCTACCAACGCAGACTGCAGTCCGTGAGATTCCATAGTGGTGAATATCGACGTCAGCGAGGAGACCTAATCATGGTTTGCTTACTACTGACGATCCCAACTCACCCATGTCGCAATCTGTTGCAGCTGAGTCAAAATATCAACCTGAGAGGTCATCAGCTCAAACTGGCTACGCACTACCGTCGATTTGATTGCCGACGAAACGTTTTCTCCCTCCGTGTGTCCCATGCCTGGAATAACTTTTCGACTCACATTATCCTTGCCTCTACATTAAGGCTATTCAAAAATCACCTTGATGAAACTCTTTCAAACTTGCATTACTTGATATAGTCCGTTCCACTTGGAGAACGAAACAACGCAAACCTAACCACGTGTTTAATGGCCTCCTCCGCAACGTGGCGGTGAGGATGCATGCAGAGGTGTCCGTGTGATTAGCTTGGATGTAGCTAAACCAGATTAACCTACCACATCTGTCAAAGGAAGTAACACACCAGTGAGCGTTTTCGTTTCCTTTTTCCTTTCTCACGCATTTACTGAACTGTAACAGCTCTCTACACAAGTATTTTTATGCACATCCCATTCCCACTTAAAACTATCGTTATGCAGTAGTGCATTTTAATGGTTAGACATTTAGAATAACGATTTACTTATTCAACGATCCACTAAATTTTAAAATTTACTCTAACCATCCTACGGGACTTGCCAGGCACATGCTTTTTTACCCGTGATAATTCATTGTTCAATCACTGTTCATTGGTCAGTACAATCCACCTAGTTGTGATGGTTTACTTTTAGGACAGCGCACTTCTGTCTTTGATTATGCTTCTGAGCTGTCCTTCAGTTTAAATATATTCCGGGGGTGACGAATTTACCAGATATTTTGGAAAGGGCATATTGCACCACTGCGGTTAATGAATTTCGTTTCCGAATTCCAGGTCCTGCGATGGACACAAGTGGTTCTTAAATCTTCCTAAAAACGCAATGCCTACTTGCTTTAAGCCAAAACCACACATGACCAGGTGAGAAGTTTAAGTGAAGTGTGGAAGCAAGTCTCCGGGAGACACTTTTATGAAAGGTCGTATTACTTTACTTGAACTGACGGCTATATCTATTTTTTTCCTACTCTTAACTTATCCCTATTTTACTACTTTTAAATGATTGAGCACCTCAAACACCGCATTGAGAACACAGCAGATCTTGAAAAATCTATCCATTATTCTACTTTGTTTTACCAATTGATCAGGCTCTTATTTTCCCTGCGTCTCGCATTTCGAGAAATATATCATTTATTTAGTCATTTACCAGCGAAATCAGGATTTTAGATCACATTTTGGCCAAAGATATCCAACTCATATGTTTCGATGTGCTAGCTCGATTAAAGGTAGCGATCATATATTCGCGCACCCCACTTTCGCGATACTCATTGCGACCCCACATTGCAACACAGGAATAGTAGCGCAGCCTGATACTGAGTTTGGAAATGCAAGATGATGCGTATGCTGTAGTGTTGCAAGAAATAAACTGGGATCTGTAATTTCTTACCACAGATTCACAGGTTGGGGTAGATGGAACATCGACTGGTGCCACAAGGGTACTGGCAGAAGGGAAGCGAGCTTTGGTACATGACCATAAGTCGGAAGCCTTGACAAGCCCCTGAAGGCCAGAAACTACAGTCAAGACAAATCTGTAATGAATCGTACAACTCGACTTATCCATGACCAGGGACCTCAATATAATAGAGAAGCTCATGAACGAACACTGTTTCATTTTGTTTTCTACCTCAAGAAGCACGCTTAAAATTAGCGCTGATGCTGATGTCAACAAAACGGGACAGAGTGCAATTCGATTGCGACGACCTTCAGGCCCACGTTGATCGGTTACATTCTTCGTCTC
This sequence comes from Dicrocoelium dendriticum, assembly GCA_944474145.2. Lineage (NCBI taxonomy): Eukaryota > Metazoa > Platyhelminthes > Trematoda > Plagiorchiida > Dicrocoeliidae > Dicrocoelium > Dicrocoelium dendriticum. Next base: position 27,025,875 of record OX104071.1, read on the forward strand.
ATACTGGATCTGACGGCCCACTCACTTCTCTAATAAATAGAAAAAATTAGTTGGTGAAAAGCTCATCTTCAACGATTCTTCATCAGATTACTACAGCGAGAATGAATGACATGGAAACGTAACCAATAGCTAAGGGCACTTGTTCCTAAGCCTCGATGGTCTAAGTGCCCAAGCAAATTGATTGGTCCCGAAGCGATCAAGGGGTGTGGGTACGTGTGATAACCTTCCCACCATGCATCAGGATGATTTGGGCTTGGGGCAGACTGATTGCCCGGACGAATGTCAAGGTCATGGAGTCGAATGCCAATCGCTTTGGCCGCTGCCAGTAGGTGACGTCTGACGGTTCTTGTATGGCGTCCAGGCAAGCGGCAGATGGAATGGAATGCATCGTTTGCATTTACCTGGTGGTTCGAATTGACCAAATGTGTAGACACGGCCCTTGCCATTGTTCTAATCGATCCGTTATCCAGTCAAACTGGACAATGAACCGGGCTCCATCGCACAGTCAACTGGTATTTTTTCAGGTACAATAATATTGACACGAACAAGAGAAGGAGTAAACAAGAAAGGGAATACTTGACCGGGAATCCTGTCTTTAAGTTGCTGGTTCAGAAATGGCACTGAACTGAAGCTTAACGGTTTGTCTGTTGAGTAATATGTTTGAGAAGTGGCTTCAGTAAGCCTATTAGACGTTCCTTCCACTATCCCGTAACCTCTAAGCTGTAGTGATAACTGCTTCTCCACTGATTCTGAATTGCTCTTTGTTTTTCGAACTCTGTATACGTCCGAACGAAATTCTCCGTACGAAGTTTAGCTCATCTGCGGGCGTGTTTTCGCTATATGTCTGTCTTGTTCGTCCTGTCAGACATAGAACAAGTTTCCGTTTTTTGGCTAAATGAGACGAAGCGGACAAAATGCGTGTATTACTTATTTCAAATTGACTTCTCGTGGACACCCAGTTTGACCGACCCGTCCGATCGTCAGTATATCTGAACGTCTAAGAATGGCACGGTGATGTTGCATACACATTCCAGGGTGAATCGTTTGTTGTCATGAGCTGGTAAACTGCGCCAATAATTTTCCCGTGCACAGGTGACTTCCTGCAATGCAAAATATATCGTAGTAGACTAAGTTACTGGTAACTCCGTTTAGACAGTTCTTTTCCACTTCACTCATAACCATCACTGCTTTTAGCGCTACTAACGGTGAGCCCATAGCAAATCCATCCTTCTCTAATAGATTTTGGTGGTCACGACATATTAAATATGTTTTCCTATGTGTGAGCCTCTGGATATTCCAGAATCAGTTGAAACTAGGCTAAAACTTAGACATAAGTAGTACTCAAAATTAGACGTTGAAAATTACCACTCAACTATACATACGTCGAATATTTCGAGAATAATGGAAAGCAAGGGCAATATGCATGCACTCATTATCACTGAAATTGATAAACTCAGACTAACATAGGTTCTTGCACCCCCCCCCCTCAATGTCAGTCTCGTCAGCTGGTGCTTTTAAGCGATCTATCCAATTCCAATGATAATAGCAAAAGGGACATCATTATTGATGCGTAGAACGCGTTTGTTAGAATGCCGAACGATAGCCTGTTGGAGAAGTTAACGAATTCAGGGATCACCGATCCCTTGTGCGCATGATTCAAATCTTAGCTTTTTAGCCACACGCGACAAGTACAAATAGGGTATATTATCGCTATAACCTATATTATTTTTCAGCTTTTCTTCTTAGTCGCAAATGCCCAGCGTAAATTAAAACACCCGACCTGGTAGAATAATGGCAGCCACGTCCGCCTCGCACACAGCTCACCAGTATCCCCATCTGGTTGTCTGGACATTCCTGTACAGGTGCTGAGTTAAAAAAATACCTTAGTTTTTCACTGCCACTAGTTGGAACATCAATTCCGAGTCGCAATAAGTAAACTGCCCTCGGTCCCAGTGAGCGATTTGACCGAATCTCGGTTCCAAGTGTATCGCGGCCCTGATCGAAATAGCTTGTCGCATTCTATTCCCACCTGGTTTACTTCAAAATGACTCCCACTCAGCATAAACTACTCCATAAAGCGATTCATGGGGGGTCCAGTAAGCCTCGACTATAAACATAAAATCTAGGAGACAAGAAAACGATACTGTGACATGGAGCTGAAGCTCGTGCCCGCCGTCATTCTTTTCGACATTCATTCTGAGAAACAACGACTGTGGTATAAACAATTTAATTGCCACATCGTAGAGCAGCTTGTTCTCGGTTGGCAACAAATGATCATAAGCAAGCCGTTGTTCCAGAACTCCAGCGTGAAATGTGTGAATTTAGGAAACGACATTCAGTTAAAAACGAAGTTATTGAGATCATAGGAACTTTGTCATCTTTTGCACGAAGGCCATTGGGTGCAAATCGGGCAGTTAAAAGAAGTTACGAGTCTGATAGCGCAAATGTCGGCGTTTGGAATAAGCTTTACTACCTATGCTAGACCGGCCACTACTGCGTCTACTGAGCCACTGAATGCGGAAAGCTATGATTACCCTGAAAATGCGAAGCAATTGGAAAGAATGTGTACGATTCTTTAGAAGTTGACCTATTTGCGCATTCCGAAAGGCATTCGATGGTGGCGTGATATCAACGGTACGAATGAACTACCCTCAATTAATATGTGCTCCATCTATTTGTTTTTCAGTTACAAACTAAAATGCATTGTTTGAGCTACGGTCGCTAGTATGTCCAGGAGCAGCAGAAACAGACCATCAGCGCTCACGACCGCTGTACTCAATTGCGCACGTGACCTGCTCAAAACAATGGCTGTCAAAATGAGTTCACGTTCACCGCAAGTCCGTGGTCACACGCAGGCGTCACGTGATGTACATCCCAGTTAATTGCCGCAATTAAGCGATCCAATCGCCGATAGTTTGTATTGCACTCACCCCCTGACTCAATTACCTGTCGCAACATCGATCGGTAATTTCATTGCGGAGTCGTAAAATTCCTCAAAATGACGGCAGTGGTCGCTATTTTAGCACCAGCGTTACAATAACAATGGACGAGCGCCTCATTTTCAAGAGTCAACATTATGCTGGCTATTTTCCGATCACTGTCAACTGACAGAGTGCTGGAAAGCTGTAAAATAAACAAATATTTTTGCATCGAGTTCCGTGTTTCACATTGAAATCGAGATCGCATATTTCGCGTGGCGGTCAGACATCTACCCATAAAGCTACAGGTCATATCTGTTGAAAGCATGTTCGCAAACTTCATAAGTGTCAAAGGAAGCGTTTAGACGTCATTTTGTGGTGTTTAGTGTCGTTTTCCACCAAGCGCGTTCTGTTCAATTAAGAGATGAGTTTTGAATTGGCGGTTGCCGTTCTCCCCGAAGTCTAATTTTTGCAATATTTACTATCAAAATAACAAGTTAGTAGGAAAATTTTGAGGAATTCTTTGGCTGAGCGATTTCCAAACTCACTGGCGATTAGAGTACATTCTCCGAGACAATGCGCACAAGTCGCATTATGGTTACCTTTGTCAAAATAAAGCCAGCTGTCAAGAAGCATTTTTGTTAAGTTCGCCTCGTCAACGGGATAAAAACTATAATAATTCTCTCCGTCTATAACCAATCTTCAATAGGGTATGCGGAACCGCTTGCACTTGTGATATATGTGCACCCTTATCACATTTCGTTTAACCACTTGTAAACGTTTCATTTCTCGATAGTGTAAAACGCTGAAAATGCGCACATTCCGATGCACAAGGCTCATCTTGAAATAAATTGAGAGACTTAGACCGATCTGAAAATACTGGACCTGCTGCTATTCAGCATTGTGACACCGCTGGTTGAAAATGATCGGAACTTATCCAGTTCCCACATGATTGCTAGGTTTCACAATAGCTACTGTGTGTTTGGATCGCAACATTCATCCTCACCTGGAAAGACGGTTTACAATGAAGTAGATTTCGCTAATTCCCATTATCAGGAAGACATCTGTAGTGGAGAGGTTCTGAGCTGCTCGTTCCCATAATCGCACACCACGACTGGTTTTGGCCTTTACTTCACTCCCCACTTAGGAGGAGTCAGTCGGGAGGTCAAGGGAATGCGGTGGGTTGGAGGATAAAGAGCTAATGTCTTGGACCCAGGCCACTAATCTACGCCAACAAAACATATCACAGTGGGTAGGGCTTTATTGTAGTTTTCGTTTAAACAACGATGTGTGTTGGGATCTGGGTGTTTCTTCCCAGTAGTTTACAAATCAGACAGTCCTCCACATGCCCAGAAAAACACCGAACGAGACCGCCCATTGTTTTCCTGGGCTTGTGGAGAAATACCTGTTTTGGAAGCTACTGAGAAATAATCCCCGAAAACTTACACAAAAATTCCTCTACTCTTAAGTATACCAAGAGATTCTCCACAACAATTTATAACTGCGATATCATAGGTAACTATTATCAAGGAAGGCTTGTCTATCAAGGACAACGCTGTCCTCTGCAACAACCATAGCTTGCATGGCAGCAAAGGATAAGACGTGATATATTGCGGTTTGCTTGTAAACCATGACGATCCACCGCTATCCCTAATGGTTCAGTGGCATAAGCTGCTGGCTGACAGTGCAAGCAGCTGGTAGTTATGGGTTCGAATCCTTAAAGGTCTGGTGGATCTGCGCCAAAGACGAGACCTAAAAGGATAAAACGGAAATCTAGTTCTTTTCCGACATGTTGTGGACTACGTGTTTTAGAATCCACTGCAAACAAACCCAAATAATTTACACCGGAGATCCACAACTTATGTGTACAATAATATGTTTGTTTAATACGCAAAATTTGCAATGTGATCTCTCATTAAGGTGATCCAGATTCACTGACAGACAGAAGCTGGCGTTTGGAAAATTCTGCTGTTTGCTCGAAGAGATAACCTAAATAATGAATTGGTATAATTGGTTGAACTTAGGCTTAAGCCGGCTTATTCATTTCCATCGTGGTAGAATTCTCCCACGGAACACGAGATATAAACCAACAAAAACGCAAATGCATTATCATTGCAGGCACACGTGGTCAGCATGCACTCATCCGCCTGTGTTTTGTAGTTGAAGTTGGTTACCTTCTCTCCAAATATACCAAGGTAGCAAATAATACTCCTCACCTGTTATTTGAAGTCATAACACTGGTTGACATCATGACATACAGATTTCTTTTCAGGAATGTGTACTGTCAACAGTGGAATAAAACAAATCGTTTACTCAAGTTAACAAATGCTGCGCAAACAATCAGATTGTATGAAGACTTTATTGTTTACCGTGTAAGGATTGCGCACACGATTCCTGCAAAAAATCAGTGAAATGTTTGAAGAGATAAGGGAGCATAGAACATTTGCACTGAATCAGATGCAGGTCAAAAGACACATCCAAATCCACCGTACCAAGGGGAAATCCCAACTCGTCTTTCGTACAGATACATTTACCTTTCCACGGCTGCCAAAATGTTGATCCAGTTCAACGGTAAGACACTGGCAAACCTTATTCCCAAGACAAGAGGCCTGTTCACATCAATTTAGCGTGTATTTGCACGTCTTGCCTTTCCTGTGAAGCAGAGTAAATTGACCGCATAACAATGGTTCTGTCAGACAGCACCAGAAAGCACGACCAGGTTCCGAGTAACCTGAGTATCGAAAAGTAACTAATATCCCTATAAGCCTAAACCTCAGAGACGTTGCATACATCTCCGTCAAATGCGTTACTCAGTATCGCCAATGATGCGTTTTGTGATCGATCAGGCTATGTCCGCACGTGGTTAAATGAAGTCAGCCGAGTCCATCTCGATCCGGTTGAACCAAGTAGAATAGGGTCAATCAGTGACCCGCTCTAACGTTAGGACTGCTCTTAACCGAGGGCATTGTAACCTGTGGCGAACACTACAGTTATGTTTCAACTGGCAGCGTTTCTCCATGGTCAGTACTAAGAATACCAGCAATAGTTTTAGCAAATGTTAAGAATAATAATAATAGAGTAAGGATCAATTTGCAGTGCTCGCTAATGACTTGCAACACGTAGTCTAATTCGGGACCCAAATTACTCTTAAAGTAAATCAAATACAATTAGGCAAACTGGCACTGCATCTGGAGCTGATGAATGTTATATATAACCTGGTCGTAGCACAAACGAAGATAAAAAGGGTGACGAAATTTCTTTTCAATAAATCCCCCCCCCCACAATAGGAAAATACACTCATTGGGACAGTAGATATTTCTAACAATGCAGCGATTTGACGGGTATGCTACGACCGGAGAGACAAGAAGCATTTGGATCTTGCTAGCAGCGACAACAAATCTCAATTTAAAGCCACTGTCAGACCAAAATCCCTGAGATCAGTTGACCAGGATATGGCCATGGCAAGATTAGACTTTGTATATTGACACGCTGTTTGCACACTATCGGCTGTAATCGCTTGATTGTACTCGCTTCAACCGTGGCCACTAGGTGCTTCCCGAGTTATCTTGGACTGAGTTTTACTGTGACATAAAATACCTTGAAAATGTCTTTTGTTCATATCTGCTGTCCATTTCATAATATGTGTTCTAGAATGGGTTTGTGAACATGTTTAGTTGTGTAATGAGGCAATGCAGCGTTCTGCTCTCCGACTTGATTGACCTCTGGTCGCGCGTCCGAGTAATCTTTCCAAACAGACGTAGGGGCTCGGTTTCGGTAACAAGGGAAAAGCCGGACTACACGTCTACGTTGCTTGCCATCTTGCAGGGATCTAGTATATTCGTCGTTAACTCATCGTAAAAGGACAACATACCGTGCTATAAGAGCAAAGTTATAAGTTAATTTAAGGAACATAAAGGCGGTGACTATATGTATAGGTGCTTACTTGGGTGCTAAGCACTTTGTGGTTCGCAACCACATCACCCCTATGGCGTACCAAGATTCCACAAACTAAATCTCGCTCGCTGATCAACATGTCTGGGTCCGCCGCACACTCTGTCGCAAAGTGGCTCCTAGAACTAATGGAACCAGTACACGGAGAATCGTCCAGTCATACTTTGAATGGCACATTTGCATTTGTTCAACAGACGGAAGACCTAAATGTGAGGGACGCATTGATGCTAACCTGTAATGGAGAATCTCTCTTTACAAAGACCTCATTATTGAAAACGGGCAACTTCCCCTGTGAGTACGTAGCATAGAATAATCTTGTTCCTCGTATTATTGTGCGAAATGTTAAAGGAGCCAAAATTGCGATGCCGAGTCAACAGACAGTTTCTATTTGATGGAGAATACCATCGACACATAGACAGAGTTGTGAGAGTATCTCCCTTAGGACCGCTCCTCGCAAATACTTTTCCCGCAACAATTGAATGCAGACCTATCGGACACCTGATCACACTGCTTAACCACTACGAACGATACATGGATGACGTGTTCATCGTTGGTGACTCTCACACTGATCATTTTCATCGTTTGAACCAATTTAAGAAAGCGCAAATTTCCTTGCACTTTAGTTGTGAAACCGAGGAGGGCAGTAAGATGCTTTTCTTAGATCTTAGTTGCGAAAACGAGAGGATGGATCACGTGAAAGAAACGACTTTCGAATAACCCCCTCCGTAGGTCAACGCACAAATCGTCACAGTTTTATAATGACGAAGTATGTATGAAACTTGATGTGTTGTCTCTACTACTGGGCCTTAAGACGTTGCAGCTCGGACACACCGGACACTGAATAGGATTTCACACTCAATGCACTAGAAGGCAACCGGTAGGTTACTGCATTAATCAGTGACATTTCATGATGTGAGCTGAACCTGCAAAGAAAGGGGACTCTACGTCACAGTTACATTCGAGCTACTGAGCGGGAATGTGTTTTACGCTTTGAGGCAAACGTACTCGGTTGCCATAATCCGTATACTCGCCGAAATTTTTTACACTCATGACCCATCGACTGAAAGAAATGTTTCTGATCCACATGAATCTGTGGTGCGATAACTCGGACACGCGAACAGTCACCAATCAAAGCGGACAACAGAACGCTGCATTGACTCATTACAACATGACATGACGAAAAATGTCCACAAAACGATTTTGTAACACATACTATGAAATGGACAACAGATATGAACAAAAGACATTTTCAAGGTATTTTGTGTCACAGTAAAACTCAATACAAGATAACTCAGGAAGCACCTAGTGGCCACGGTTGAAGTGATTAAAAGCAAGAGACTACAGCGACTACAGTATATGAATATGCAGTCTAATCTTGGCATGGTCAACTGATCTCAGGCATTTTGGTCTGACAGTGGCTTTAAAATGAGATTTGTCGTCGCTGCAGGCAAGATCCAAATACTTCTTGTCTCTCCGGTCACAGCATACCCGTCAAATCCCAACACCGCTAGATAAAGCGTTCTTTGAACGAGTATATATTACATAGTGACATTTATCTGCTGTTTTTGAAGTAAAGTTTCCTCGCGATTGCCTTTTGTCGTTCGTATAACATAATTTCCAAGCACAATAACAGCTATACCGGAAAGTATAATAATAGCAATGATAATAGTCGTGATGGTTTCGCGACTTTTTACTCAAGTGTGTTTAGGTGCATAATCCATCACATACATCGCAGCAATTGCACGATGAGGCACCTTCTGAGAATATCACGAAATTAGAGCCATTGTTGTCTATGACGCAAGAAGCGAGGAGTAACATTCCGAATTGACTTGGTTCATAAGCGTGTATTCGTATCAAATCTTAATATTCGCTACAAACAATTAGATATGCAATTAGGATGACCAAAAACAAACTTCCGGTGTACAGAAGGAAAACTCATGTTCCGAGAAAATTCTACCTAGCAAATACAGTGAGATCTGAAACAGACTCCCTACTGAAATAAGAGCATGTGAAACAAAATCAGTGTCTAAAAGAGCAATTTCAATCTCTCTGACAGTGCAATACGTAAAAACAATGTTGCACCTAATTTGCAATGAAAATATTAGGTTTGAGTAGGGGGCCGATGCGTAAGTTTAGTGAATACAAATGTACAGAAAACGTGCACGAACGGTGCATTTACTTAGTTAGACCCACTTAAAGAGATCAATAAAAAGACGGAAGGTTGGCAGAAACTCTTCGATATTCTTTACCCGACCCCCTTTGCTTCTTTACCCTGGTAACAATTTCACAGACACACTAATAATTGTGGGTTACAGAGAAAGTGCTAACTGATTTATTACTATTTCTGTCCCCTCCACATTTTGCCTACTCAGCTTAGAAAATAACGCTGACTGAATCTAGCCATCTTCATTCGGTTTTACCATTCTTTCTTTCTTAGTTGTCTATGCTTCCGATGTTGTCCTCACGTAAGGTGAAGGTAACCGATTTTGTTGCCAACATCTCCATCCATATTTCAGTTAGTTGGTTTTCATTTCTTCTTACACGCTTACGCCTAGCTTGCAGTCACACTAAAACGTCTGAGCCAGTTGACAAGTGCCAACCACGTTTGCTTCACACACAACAAAATATGTCCCTCTATTTTTCTCTGCCCATATGTACAGCTGCTGAACTGACAATCAGTAAGCACTATTTCCTTACACGTTTCCAGAACTCCACAATGTGAACAAAATGTTTAGCCTAAATCAGATGGTTTGTTCAATAAGTATGCTTTCAGATTTAATGCTTCTGTAACTTGAAAATTCCCATTTAATTCTCTGGAACAAAAGACCATCTGGTGAGCAATTACTTTCAATGATTCATCGTCAGACCATTACAATCATATAGAGAGTAGAAAGAGAAATCGACCCAGTTAGTTCAAAACGAATTGATTACATGTAGGTCAATGTCAGAGTGGAAACAACGAATTAGGTCTTAGAGAGCTAGATGTTCGCTACCGCGTCTGACCGAAGGCAGTCGACCTGGGCGTCTTCCGTCTTCGCTGGCCAGGGAAGCTGGAGAGCCTGGACGAGTTTCTTCTGTGGGCATAAGGACGGTTGGAACAATCGAATGCATATTGCTTCAGCTGTCGCAAGGGTACGAAGGCGGTAACCTTTCGTTCGGTGCGGCGGAACCTTGTAAACTATTCGAAAAGCGCGTTTCCAATCCACCTCATGGCCGGTGTCCAGAATATGGGCCAGAATGGCGCTACTAATGGTCCCGGTGCCCCCTTGACGCAGCCAACGAGGGCAATGTTCGTTCACGCGCTTGGATAACTGCTGCGCCGTTCGACCAATATACGTCGCGCCACAGGCGCACACGAATTGATAAATTACCATTCATCATTGGTCAGCATCGGCAGCTTGTCCTTGTTTTGTGAACGAATGAGTGGTTCCTTTGAGAACACGCACTTCAAATAGGCTGCTGGAAAGGTCGACTTTACCGCGGCCGAAAGGCTTCTGGTTAGACGCTCGGTAGCCGCATCCCCTTTGAATGGTAAGCGAATAAATAACTATTTCTTAGATGCTGTTAACATTGGCACTGGTTTGGGTTTTTCTTGGAGGTTCCTTAGGATAAATCTATCGGGATAACCGTTTTCACGTAGTGTTCTGTATGAACATTAACTCCGCGTCTAGGGTGTCTTCCGTACAGATTCAACGTGCTCTTGACGTAAGACAGTGAACCAAGTTGCGCAACTGATCCAGGCTCTCCAGCTTCCCTGGCCAGCGAAGACGGAAGACGCCCAGGTCGACTGCCTTCGGTCAGACGCGGTAGCGAACATCTAGCCCTCTAAGACCTTATTCGTTTTTTCCACTCTAACATAGACCTTCACGTGATCAAGTCGTTTTGAACTAACTGGGTCGATTTCTCTTTCTAGCCTCCATGCGACTGTAATGGTCTGATGATGAATCATTGTAAGCAATTGCTCATCAGATGGTCTTTTGTTCTAAAGATTTAATATTTCTCTTATCACTACACAACTGCCCTTCATGCTTTACGCAAGTGAAAGAAAACTTGGTTCCGTCCGCGCAAGGAGCTCTGTCAGGACACCATGAATTATCTTTTGCATATTCAATGCTTTTAACTGGATAAGCATGGATGTTAGAAACAGGATTTTTATTTCTTCCTGTAAATATTAGACGACACAATTGTCAAATTTGATCATGCTGGAAAGGACATGGCCCATAAACCCAAGAAGGCATTATTATTCTTATTGTTATTATTATTATTATTTTGCGCACACTGACATGCGGCCATGTGGGGCGCCTATTTCCTCAGCACCGCCAAAGTTGAACTCCGCAAATGACGTGACATATCCAAATGTGTGGGTATCATGGGTAGTACCGCGATTACCTCGAGTGAATCTCTCACAGCACAAATTGATAGCAGTCCAGCGTCCAACAGTGAGCATTCAACTATTTAACTGCATCGTTAGTTGTGTAAACCGCCATCGTTCCTTCGGGCGCAGTGGCATGAGTTGCAGAGTAAAACACCGTGGGATTAGAATTGTCCAGCATTCAAAGAAACTTGTGCTGGAGTAATGTTTCTGTATGGCAAAATGATCGTCCAGTGTTTCTCCAAATACACCGCGACCATGCCACTGAGAATAGCCATGATCTAGTTACAGGCAAATGATATTTCGGACCACTTTGATACCCAAAACACAATCCACGGTCGTGGAATTATGTCAACCTACATGGTCGCTTCAAAAATGTCTCGTTGCTACAGTACCTCGTGGGACAGCTAAAATCCAACCCAAGCGTTCTTTTTGAAACTCATGCATGTGTGCTACACTTGACCTGGAAAAAGACAGAAACGTAAGTTCGCAAATGATACTGAGAGATGGCCGGTGATCTAGGCGAACGACGTCACGAAGTGCAAAGCCGCTTTAAGGCTTGGTGAAGATAGAAGACGCTCTATTGTCTAGCCCTCTATCCTTAGAGCCAAGTCGACCTGGTGGCAACGTAAGCTATTAGCCCTCGCGTCCAACACCGTTTAGAAGTAACAACTTTGAATATCTTACATCACTCATTAGGTGAGGCACTACTGCGGAGCGATTGAATGAATGAACGTGGGGGCGGATTACTCAAGTTAACTCAGGGGAATCTAATTTCTGTAGAGGCACAAGTGATCTGACCACGGACCCAAAATGAATAATGATCTATGAAACCATTCGGTTAACAGAAAATCACACAAACTTCACAAAGACCAGTTGGATGGGGGAAGTGAAACCTCCAAACAGGTAATTAGGTCGGCGGTGTATATTCTCTTCAACACAAAAGCAGCGGATTGAGAAAGGAAGTTAAATAAGAATTTTTAACATTTTTTCCACCGGTCACAACGGCCCAAATCACGAAACAACAAGATGACCCTGAAGGCCAAAGTTGCAAAAAGCGCTGGGAATGCAACTTTACCAAACCGGTAAACGGAACCCTACATTTCGTCTCATCCGGTCCATCAAGCTGGCGCGCAAATAAACGCGTCAGTCCGTTTTCATACCGAACACCGCTACTTATATTCAGCAAATCCACTAAGTCATTGATAAGCATCCCCACATGTGGAAAATAATATCATTATTCAAAAGATACAAACAAATGGTAGAGACAGTGCTCACCAGTACTTTGGAGTATGGCAAGAATAATGGCCAACGACTGGATCTGAGAGGCAGTAAAAGAATTGAGTGAACAGTCCACTAACACGCTATGCATCTTTATTCGAGATTACTTCTTTTTGGAAACTTTCACCGGTGGCACGACCACCACGGGTACCTTGGCGTCGTGCAGGACATAATCGCTCACACTTCCAAGTAACGCTCTTTTCATACTTCCTATTCCGCGGTTTCCGATGATGATCATGTGGGCATTTTGGTCTTGTGCCAATCGGACAATATGTTCACCCGGCTTTGTGCCCACGTGAATGCTAAACCTGGCTTGGAGCTGCTGACTTTCGCAACGAGATAGAAATTTACTCTTCAAAGATCGTCCGGTGTCGACTAGTTCATTCATATGTCGAGTGAAGTCTTCTTTCATTGCTGGTGACTTGCTGGCAAGTGAGTAATTCATTCCAGGCGACAATGGTTCAACGATATGAGTTAAGTATAACCCATCCCCCGGTTTCATAATATTATCCAAATACCACATAAATGCCCTCTCGCTATGTTCGCTTCCATCCACGGGCATCAAGATAATCCGTGATGCACCTACTATTGCCGCACCGTCCTCACTGTCGGCAGAATCTCCAGACCGCGGAGTGTAAGGTCGCGGTACAACAGCCATTGCCCATCGAGCGACGGATGTCACAACAAGCGAACAGCACTTGGGCCGGCACTTGAACCGTGCACACCATTCGCGGTAGACTTAAAAGAAAGCAGAGTGCCAATCACAGTCCCGGGATGGCAAGGTCACCCATCTGATAAATCTAAGCGACTCGATTGGCTGCTCGCGTGACATTAGCGATTTGGCCCATTTCAAGGCAGCAACCAATATCTCTGTGGATATTGTGGAGCTTACCAAACTTCTATTAATGACTAGTAGAAATGCATCAAAATGAACAGCTGCTTTATCGTCGCAAA
>OX104071.1:27039850-27069693 GCA_944474145.2 Dicrocoelium dendriticum
GAAGTTGTGGCTGCAGAAGGTGCTAAGAAGTTAAATAAGGAGTATGCTGAGCGCCTGCAAGTACTCGATGGAAAAGATAGCCAGTAAACTTCATATAGAATACCATTATTTTAGACGATATCAATCGACTTCTACCTCTGGACTTGTGGACTGCTTCACATCCTGAATATGACTAACAGCGTTATAGACTAACTTGACCCCAAAATGCGATGCTGCCTGAGAGAGGGTTAATGTGTAACTGCGAAGGCCGCGGCTAACGTGTGAGGAGGGCTGTCATTGTATCAATAGCATTTCTAATGGTCCGATCAGGCAGATTGAGAAAATCGAGTTATTATATAACTCGATTGCATAAAATAGGATAGGAACTGCCAATAGCGGATCGTGCAATTCAGTATGTTTCGAGCTTTCTCCAATGTCTGCTTTATGCCTTACTTATAGACACTACTGCGCAGAGAGTGCGAATCCTCAGCTCAGGGCTGCGATACACCTGGAGGCGGTTACATGCACACACCATAACTGTGTCGCGCATTCACTACATAAGATGATGCCTATATGTCGCCAATTCATGATTAGAGTGGTCTTCATGCTCACACACCCCCGTCGTCGCCCCAGTTCTCAATTCTATTCTCAAACTCTGAGAGTGTCCAGACATCCTCCGATATTTATGCTCTCATAGTATTTTCAACTCTCTTCTATACGCCTTTCATGCAAGCTGAACAATAAATACTAAATATCTAAATTATGGTATTTTGGTAAATAGCTCTCCAGAATCCCTTGGTTATCCACAGTGTGTTTTTACCTACGGGTTCATGTCTCGCTGTGTTGAGGCTCGCGATCTAATGTTGTTCTGCCGGAGTAAGATGAATTATTAGACAAAACACTATATGTGTGCTCAAGATCGATTGCGCCGCCTATCCAGACAGACGACGGCATTTGATATGTCTTGTACACGTACCAAGAGCTGCGTGTTTTATAATCAACGCTTCTTTCTGTGGTCGCGCGAAGACTGACAGCCTTTCTAAGACGCGCTGTGAGTCTTAGGCAGCAATACACGCTGCAGCAAACATCATCAGCTGCCGAGCGAGCTTCAAACTCTATCAGGTTTGCGCTCGGTGAAATATAATTTGCAGATAAATTACACAAAATAATATGCTAACGTTCTATTTCCGCGGACTGTGGTAGGCACAGTACCTAATGGTATTGGTGCTGTTCAACTTGTACAACGTTGATAGTAGAGATTCTGTGGTTAATTTTACGTGTGTTTTCTCTTCTTCACGGGTTACCAGAGAATATCGATCTTTACAGCGCGATTATAATCGTGGAAATTAATTAGACGAGATTAAGAAACTGGGGAACAATAGCCAATGCTTCGGCTTTCACTGGCGGAATAACTTTTTAGTTACGAGGTAATACTGCAATCTATGGAGCTGTCCTCAGGGGACCTGCTTCCATGCAGGGTATTCCCTCGATGGGTTTCACCCGCACTTCCGTACTCCAATTGGCTCTGTGCCTGTGTGGCAAGATAGTAAATAGGTCATCAGAACTAGGTATCAAATGTTTTTTTGGGGCTGTTTTATGCATACATTATTGGTGATGAAACCTCAACCCGTTTCGTCATGCGGATAAATAAAGTATGACACTTTTGTTATAATGTAGCGAGTAAGTAGTAGTATGATTTGCATGGGTATAATATTTTTAGTTTAGAACCTGTAATCCGTCACCTCAAGAGATCAGCCCAGTCACGGCCAACAATGAAACAAGTAGGAATATAAAGTCTGAGGAATTAAAAAACATAATAATGAATACAATCGCTTGCCCATAGGCCAATCACATTTGATGAAAAATCTTGGCAAGTGACGTCGACGGTACAGAGACTTCAGTTAGAAAGGCGTAGTGCATCTTCAAAGCAGTGCATCAAAAGAGAAAACGGAATTGGTTAGACAGTGATAGGAGAAAGATCACTTATAGATGCGTACTCAAGAATTCCACTATATGTAGGTAACATTATTATATGGATGGAAATAGGGATATGGCGACTTTCAAGTGTATCCAGGACCATTCACATGCAAATCATCTAGAGTCATGGTTTGGCTCAATGCTGACCAGATTGGAGGGTCAAGTTTGGACTACACGTTGTGTGATTAAATTGCGACGCGCAATCTCAATGTAATGGACTGTGGTTCACATTGAAATGAACCTTAGTCACTGCGATCGCTGGGACCGTATTCAAAGTAGATGGAAATTGGGTATTGCCCACCCGAAAACACTGCACAACCACGACGCGTTTCGATGTAATTATTCATCTCATCAGGTGAGACAGCAGGCCTCGATCCCGTGACCATTGTAATAGTGACCGAAGCCTCTATCCCACTTTGGTGTATCCAGGACCATTCTCATATAAATCATCTAGAGTCATCTTTTGGCTAGGTGTTGACCAGATATTTGAAACAGTTTGGTGAATATTACTCATGCGTTTGAATTGCAGATAAGTAGTGCAGTTCATAATGCTCGATGGATATTAGTTCCATGTTAACGCTTATGTTACGGAGAGTAAAGTAGTTGAGTGACATCTTGTTGCAGGTTTTTTGCGTTTGCAATGTGCACTCACTGTTTCTTAGTTGCATAGCGCATACGAATCTGAAACTCGAGTTGTGGCAGAGCGCTGAAGCTTAATCGGAAAATAGTGAGTGGTTTTGAAAGATAGCTCAATTTTGAATACTGCGCAGACCATAGCGCGGCGCCGACTTATTTTAGAGGACATCTCAACGCGTCCTATCGGTATGACCAATAGTGTTAGGCATGTTCAAAACCCGCTTTGCGAATGATCCTTGAATGTTTTCTAGTGCTACAATGTCCACTTTTCTCAGATTCCCGTGCACTACGGCACAGTATTTAAACTTCAGCCTAACACATTTTAAAGGCCTGAAGTCTGGATTCCATCAAGAAAAGAGTTAGACTTATGTAGGCGATCAATTTCCTGGGAGAAGCCTGCAAGCATATAACATGATCTAAAAAAAATTAAATGAGGCAGAATACTTTAGACCAATGTTTCAGACTGCGCCACACACATGAATAGGGTTATCGTTTAAGGTAAAATGCTCGGAGAAGCGCCACAGCAGTAGTACAATAGATTACACTTGTCAGTGGAAAGTGTAACTTCCAGGAGTTACTCCAGTGCTCCAATGTGGATAAGTCAGAGTGAATACAGGCTAAATTAAGACCACGTTGCCCAGAGGCGATAGAATACACATTTTTACATTATCGATGAAGAGTAATAACTTCCCGCAAAAGATTTCACCAAGATCGTTAAAACAGATTGGGAATGAAATCGGGTATAGGAGGCTATCTTGAATCAATCTACTAGAGATTAAGGTGGCTTCAGGATGTGTATGATACCATATTTAACTGCTTGCTTTCTACCCAAGAGGTAGGAAGACAGTGACACTAGGAGCGAATTTGTGATACCATAGGACATAAGCTTCCGCAACAATAGGTTGAGTGGGACACCCTAAAATGCTCCTTGAACGTCAAGATATATTACAATGATGACACTTCCGGCGTCTCTTTCTCTAGTCACATAAACAAGATAATCTAACTGACAGGTAGTACAAGCCTTACCTTTCAAAAAACAATGCTGATGTTTACTGAGAAGGCTCATAGAACTAAAAGCTTCCATTGTACCTTCTTTGACTAACCTCTCCATGATTCGGTGTAGTTTATCACGCGGTACTTTTTCACATCTTGCACAGATCCGCTTTTGGGTCGCGGTATTATTTTTGATTGTTTCCATTGCATAGGATACTCACTATTGAGCATGTAATGTGTAAACACATTAGGCATAAATCGGAGGATGTCTGGACCTCAGTGTTTGAATAGAATTGACGGGGCGTCGTCGGGGGCTGGTGAGCATGATGACCAATCTAATCTGAATTGGCGACATATGTCACTATGTGTGAATCGAACAGTTTGGTGTGCATTACCGCCTCTGTGTATCAGCCTTAGCAGAGGATCCTCATCTCGCTAGTAGTGCTATAAGTAGACATAAAGCAGACATTGAGAAGCGAACATATGATTGCACGATCCGCTATGGCAGTTCCATCATATTTTGCAATCGAGTTTATATAACTCGATTTTCTATTCTGCCTACGGTCCAAATGTTTTGAAATGCAGCCTACCACGTTGGCGCCCTTCAGTACCATTAACTCCTCAGAGCATAGCATTTTATGGTCATTTAGTATAACGCTGTTAGCATTCTGGTGTGAAGCATCAACAGAGTAAAATCGTTTGTTTTCGTTTAAAATAATGTATTATATGAAGTTTACTGGCTATCTTTTCCGAGATGCTTGCAGGTGCAGCACTCCTTTTAAACTTCTTTGTACCTTCTGCAGCCACAACTTCAACCCAAAGCTGAATACGGTGGTAGAACTCATCACAAACCATTTGAACATTCTTTGATAAGAAAAATGGATCATAATACAAAGAACTTATAACATCCGAGAAAATTGACCAAATCACAGAAAAGAATGGGGTTTTACTTGATCACTGATTCTATCTTGCAACGTTATAGTATCCTACGTGGATCCATGATGGATTTCGGCTGTACTTTGCAACATCGGGAATAGACAAGCGGAGCATTTTTTACCAGCGAAGGAAGGTCATCGCTACACACCACCCTACTCGTGGAATTCTGGGTACATTTTTAAAAAAGATGCGTGATAGATGTTGGAGAAGGTTAAACTATATTTTTAAACTGATTGCAGATGCGCAACTATCAACTACCCGCTGTAAAAATCATGTTTCCCAGCTCTTATCTGGAGCAACAAAGTCAAATAAATTAACGGGTACCTCGTTTCAAAGTGAAAGGTTGATGCGCAATATTGGGATGAAGTTTCGAACCTCGTGTACCTGATTGGATTGCGGCCAACAATCCTTCGAAACATTCATTATTGCAGATGCGCATTCAGTGATCAAAACTATCGAGAGTTAACTCGGAGTTAAGAAATCGAAGTTACCCTTCGTACTCTAAACAATCATCAATTAAGTCAAATGTGAGCAACTGAAATCCGTTAGAATTATCACAAATAACATGTTGACGGACCGCGTTGGAGACGGCTGGATTTGGCCCATACGTTCGGGTTGCACTCTCAGCATGGACTTTCTACTAGAGGCCTCAAAGAAGGACGTGATTAGTCGCATAGTGAAAACGAGAATTGCGTGTGAGGTACCGAGCGCCCACAAGTATAGACTCTGCTCAGGGCGCCTCGTACAGTCAGCAATCCCATTGCGTCTATCGATGGTGGTGAATGTGCAGGAACTCTTTATATCGAACTGTCGCAACTAGGTGATTTGATATAGCACTTGATCAGGTGTTTTAGTCAGTAAACTTGCAGATCCTACACCGGAGGCTCGCGTTCAATAGTCAAGTTGCAACCACATGTGTTCAACTACAATTGGGTTCCGGGGACACCAGTTGACAGCCGATTATGGCGCCCTGCATAGGTGGCATTCATTGTACTAGGGACAACAATTAATCCAAGGGTGATCCCTTACCAATAGCCCTAGTTCCAGTGTCTTCGTTCAATGAAATATTATCGCGCATCTTAATTTGTATTTATAAATTCCCTAAGCAAGACAGCAAGAGTTCAGACTTTTAATTATTTACCAATTCTTTTGGTAAACATTTCATGTTTAACTCTGCTACAATAGGAAATGACTGCCATGCACTCAACCACTACAGTATATTTTATAACCTCTGAGAACTGTTAAAATTTTAGATCCTGTTATCTGGCTTCATCTACAACTGATATCTATTAGTTAACAGCGCGGACCGGACACATTTTCAAAACTCTGCAAAATATCTCGGAAATTCGCCAACAACCAACTACTCAGACATTGCGTAATGCTTTTAAAATATTTGCAGATAAACTTTCCGATGACATCCAGCTCCCAAACTGTTCCCCAAACACATTCTCTTCGCTAAGTCAAATGATAAAATCCACTTTGTTTGAACTCGTACTATCTGCCAATTGTCTCAATGGATTTGACATTCACATTTACGTTACAAAGATGATGCTCATTTTGGCCTCCTACGGATGCAGTTCATACGTTCGATCTTATCATCTTCCTGTAATCGTTTGGAGCTCGCATGTAGTCCTGAGTAGAACACATCATGCACATCTGCCAAAATCAAAAAGGTAACTTCCTGTTGAACGTGCAATACCACGCAAGAGAGCGAGCACACATGATAATAACTTGTCTCATGTAACGCACTGAGCTAGGCTGAATATCCCAGATAAGTAGAAATTACTGTATCGGTGTGGTTAGGACAACCCTAAAATGGGAGCGGTTATTAATACCACACGGAGCATGTTAGTTGTCAAGTATGAGGCGTTGTTCCAACACTGTCCAGATAAACTGCAGGCTAAAGCGAGTCACGAAGCACCATCCGCTAGGGTGTAGAGTGAAAGTCTCGTTTTCTTTCCCTCTCCCAGTTTTCTAAACTTGAAGTAAACAACTAATTTCATTCCTTGTGCTGTCACTATCTGCCACTTTAGTAAGCGCTTCGAATGAGCACCAACCTATTCTAAACACGCAGTACTATGCTTACCCATCAGGAAACGACAACACTATTGCTTACAATCCTTCCCCAACCTTCCTATCCAATTGACGTGTCAGTGATTACCTCCGTTGTATGTCAACACATGCTGAATTTTCCGGCAGGTTTTGCATTTCTGGCGTGCAGCGCAACAGAAACTGAGCTGAACGATAGAAACCGATCGTCCTCGCGTTTTCGGATCTTTGCACACACAGCATTCATCTATCAACGGACAAACAATTCCCTTGTTCAATTGATGCAAACCCTTTCGTTTAGAAGAATAATAGGAGCGGTCCCATTTGTAATGGCTTGTGGTCGGATAAACATGAACCCACCATATTCGTTCATTCCGCTTCCCGCTCGTCGGAGTACAGCCTCTGCGTCTTCATACCGTCTGGCTGAGGTTTGCCTGTTTGTTGGATCGGCTGAGTATCACACTGTACACCAACTCTGCGTCTCGCTTTTGCGCAGATTTTCCTTCTGTAACTCGCACCTGCTCCTTCCCCGGATCTACTACAGGTGCTCTAGCAATATAGTATGTCATCCTCTTCCTAATTATTCTATGAGACTTGTTAGACGTCGAATGTTGGACAACATAAAAGGTCATTTTATTGATCCACTTCTTTTGTACTCAGGTACCGCCTGGTGGCATCGTTATATCTATGAAATTAAGGGTCCAAACCTATCGGACTTCTTGTGACCACACACAGGTTGGGAATGGGTTACATTTGGCTTGCCGAATACGCCTGGTCTAGAGATTAGTACAGAACATGCTCAGCAGCAGGTCATTCTCGCCAGTGGACTCCACCCATCTTACAAATGATGTCGGATTGCGCAGTGAAGTAATACTCATACAATTGAGTTTGCACGGGTGCGTTTACTTTTATGTTATGTAAATCACAGTTTAGTTTCCATTTGTACACTCATAACAGTGCTAGACATATGAGCGGAGATGACCGATAATACCTAGGCTATTGTACCGCTCCGAATGAATCCATTCATTACGACAAGGACGCAGAGACATTTCGTTCGGGCGCATGCAGTCCTAGCTTGCGTAGCAGTCAATGTAATTTAATAATGACTGCTGTATTCGATTGCTTTGTTGTCACAGATAGTTAATCATTGAAGTAGTATTGGAACAGAAACGGCAGCTGACATCGTGGGAGATTGCACATGAATTCTTTAGGTCGCTCTACTTGTATCACATTACCAAAATGTCTGACAAACCTGCTTTGAAAGAAGAGCTCCATGCATGTCACGGAGCTATTCGTGGCCAAAATGTGAATCGAGATATGCCGAGGTAGGGGCACCGAATATTCGTTAGATCTGTGACCAGTATTATTCTGCCTCTGACTGTTTGAACAGTTGGGGTCACTTTGAATGAGCACACAAAGGTCGCGTCCTTGGGAAGTGGATTGCCATACATGTGACCCAAGCTAAGGCACGTAGTCATGCCTATGGCGCAACTGAACAGGGTGACATATTTCCACATTGAACAGCAGTGTATTCAAATTGACCAGGTTGAAATCATGTTGAGGTCACGCTGGAGCTTTTCGTTGCGGTTTGGCTCCCTGATCGCTCGCCATAACTTGACATCATCCGGGAAGATTGGGAAATCAAAAGTAATTTCCCTCGCCAGATAGTTTATGAAAATCAAGGATTGATGAGGCCCGAGCACCGATCTCTTTTTGGTACGCCGCACTCCACCTCATTTGCGTCGGACAGGCATCCTCGTACTCTCAACTCCAACCGACGTTCGTGCAGGAAATTACCTATCCAACTCAGTAGTGGGTCATAGAGCTGAAGTTTATGGATCCGAATTCGGTGGTCTAAGTGATCAAACGCTTTTGAGAATTCCAGGTAAATGACATCAACTCCTGATCCACCATCAGCTGCTTCAGTCCAGCCGTTTGCTTGTAATTAACAAGTTTGTAGTGCATGAGCGCTTTTGTCGGAAGCCATGTTGCTCTGGTGCTATCATCTTGTGATTTTTCACATACTGCATGAGTGAAGCAGCGATGATATACTTCATAAACTTGGAAAGCAGAGGGAGTAGCGTCATGGGACGGTAATTTGTTGGGTCAGTGTGGTTACCTCTCTGATGAATAGGAGAGATTACCCCACACATCCATATTGTTGGAATATGGTTCTTCTCCATACAGCGCTGATAGAACATAACCAGAGGTTCCGCCAAATCAATGGCTGCTGCCTGTCATGCCTTCGGCTGGATGTTATCAACACCAGGAGAGCTGCGTATACTCAGGGACAAGTTCCCTTGACACACTTTCTGCAGTAAAACTTATGTTGGATAAAGCTGTTGATGGGACAATAGAAACAGAGATAACCGTTGGACCTGTTACTCTCTAGAACGTTTGTTGGTAATAGAACCGTTTGAGATCGGCTGCTTCCGTTGCTGATCGCGAGTATCCGTCAGTCGTGATCAGTGCTGGAATTCTGCGTTTTACCATACGAAGGCCATTATCATGCATATATAAGAGTCTGGGATTCGTGGAGAATCACGTCAGCTTGTCCTCGCGGATCAAACTCACACAGAAGTTACGCAGTCCAGCTTTCGGAATTCGGGGAATTCTTGGGAGCTCTTCATGCTAAGCCTCAAGGATATGCATTTGCGTGCACTGCTTTTCAGAAATGCCTTCCTTCTCCTTTGACGATGGGAGCATTTTTGCTCAGACGCGTGCGTTACCAGTGTAGTGAAAGTACTTGTAAAAGTGTGCGAGGCGATTTCTGGGGGCATTCCGTTAAAAAGTTCCAAGATACCTCCCTAACAAGCGCGGATTGCACGTGGCAGTGCGTGACTGTATATGCTTTCTCATCCTCCGTATATTCCGCATAACGTACAGCTAAACAATTGTCAAATGGTCACTGCGACCCAGTGGTGTGTTTGTACTTATTCCGCCTACCATGAGTTCTTCGTTGGTGAGCACAAGGTCAAATATCGATGGCTAATTGGTAGTTCGAAATGTGGTAGGAATGGTCACGGGGTTGTACAGAGGGCAGCTGGAAATTATCTAGTAAACTGGCTTTGAACTGTATGCTATCGAGCGCCGGTATTTTCAGATCGTGCACATTAAATTCTCCTGCGATGAGAATGTGACTGTATGTCTTTCTCAAAGTAATCTGAATAATTTCCTTTACTTTGGAGTCCTGTGCACACGTAGGGTTTGGTGAACGGTAAATCACAGCTATAAGACATGTGTCTTCGTTCCATAGCGATAGCCGGCACCAGATAGAATTTGGGGCACGGATCTCTGGGTGGTCAGTAACGACACATCGGAGGTTAGCCTTGTAATACAGAATTACGCCACCACCTCTTCCAGCTCTGTCATTCCGAAGCAGTGACATGCCAGATAATTTGACTTCAGAATCTGCAATCTTAAAGCTCAGTCAGGTCTCCGTATTCATAATAAGATCCCACATTGTGACGCCTGACGTTCTCTAAGTTCAGTCAACTTAGAAGACCTTGGGCGTTAGTATGCAAACGTGATAGTGTTTTTGATGTTAGAAGTGTGTAGGTGAACAACAAATTCGTGTTTGTTTTTAAGCCGATCCTTTTTCTGTCAACCGCTAATCGTTTTCTGCGTGGGTCTTTAGTTCTTGAATTTCAATCAGGCTGCATGCTAGCATGGAGTATCCCAGATCGAAATGTTCCCTCGTGTGTGTCTCTGTCCCGTCAGGTGTCGCTAATGCCATCTTTTCTGCAACTCTGCAGGATTGTGGAGGCAAATACTTTACTGAGGACGCATATCCCAATGAAGTACTGATAACTAGTGGCCGTGCGCCTGCTATCTCTGGCCTAATCTCGGTAGGCAACCTGGATCGATGTTTCAACCAGCTATGTAAAATGGCTTTTGTCATTCCATCTGAGTTTAACGCGAGTTTCAATATTTTTGGAACGCAGCTCTTGTAGTTTGGTGATAAGGGATTTCTGGTTAGTGATTTGGCGACAGCGTGGTCCAGCGAGAGTGCTTCGCGGATGAAGCACCACTGCTCTCGGTCATATTTTCCCGCTTGGTGCTCAGGAGAGTCCAGTAGTTCAGGAACACCATGAACAAATAACTTTTAATTTGCTTTCGTTTTTAGAAGAGCCGCCATGGTTTTCTTTTCCTTTGGCCGGCCTTTCCAACGAATATCCGATAGTATGCGTATCCGGCTCAATGAGTTGCGAAGATGAACTGCTGAGAGTAGGACTATCTCTGTCTCCTCAGTTGCATTCAAAGTTACTCCAAGTAATCGGGGTTCTCCGAAGTGCACTGAATTTAGGTGACGCGCTACACGTCGTAGGCCAGTTGGACAACCCGAATACCAATCGCATCGCAGATGAAATGTCACTGGTTGCGATCTTCTAGCAAATTGCCCCTCATTATACCAGAACTAGACTCAGGAATGTAAGTGTCCATGATGGTTAAGGTACTGTGGTTTCGCTTAGCGAATGTTGGTTTGAGTGTTTTGGCCGGTAACATGAATTGTTTCGCGGACACTAAAGAACGTGATAAAATCGGCGTCACATCTCTTGTGCTTGGTCCACAAAATGGACATACGCGTGTCGCTTTAGGCATGTTTATCCAGGCAATCGATGCGTATGTTACTCGGCTCTGGACTCTCGGTGTCGGTGCTGTGACTAACGGATCAGTTAATAGCAGTCACGCTCTATGTATTTTGCTTACTTAAGCGGTCAGGAACTGTCGGATTAGGTAGTGCAGATGTCGTCGGGTGGTTAGCAAGCCTGACTTTAGCCTTCGACTTAGGGACAGAGCACTGAGTGTTTGTTGTATAGCAAGCTCGGTGTTGTTAGATTCCAATGGAAAATCATTGAAACTCGCCATCTTCTGGAGGATACCAGTCAGCTTGTCGCACGTTTTCTCGAGCGATAGTATATATTTGACTATTGAAATTGCTCTGCGTGTTTGGAAAACTAGAGCGAATCACTCTGATTTGTCTCATGTATTGTAGTTGACTTCGGCTAACAGAGAGGGGGTGGAACGGAAGGCCACAAAATTCGCAAATACTATCTCTCTTAACTGCTCGTATACACTCCTGCTTCCCACATTTGCGGTTAGATGGAATCAATTCCACTGTGGGCCGTTGTTGAATTACCAATGAACGCTGCGCTTGTCTGTTCACGTGAGGCAGAGCCCGAGTGAGACTCGTGTTCTTTGTTTAGTCGCAATGTAGACGCCACTTGCCGTAGTCAAGTGTGCATGACGAGGACACACGTACACGGAGTTTGGCTAGATTATTGATCCACACTGGTTCCTGTAGGACAAAGCCATTGGAAGTGGCATGTAGTGGGTGGCTGATAGCGGAAAATGCCGACGCTGGGCGAATACAATTGAAAGCGCAGGTTGAGTGGTATTTTCTTCAAAAATGATCCTATGGCTGTAATTCTAGGACAACCATAAAACGCGGAGACTCCTTGATAGATCAGCGTATCGTAGCGGTTGAAACAACAGAGTGGCGCATCTGGATAGAAGCACGAAGCGCGCTAAAACAACTTGTGTAGCACAAATCACTTTCCCTAAGAAATACTTCCGTAAAAGTATGCTTAATAATCGCGGGGATTTATTCCGATTCGAATGAGTGTGCCATGACTGCGCTAGGTGAAGAGACAAAATTACCATCCTGTGGAAGCTGAGAGAGTTTACTATGCGACTAGTTCAGTATAAGTGAACTGAGAGAATACCTGAACGTGGAACTCAGCGAGGTTCCGCTGTCGTTACATCCAGATTTTGGACCGAACAATACAAACGTTTCTCGATCTACATGTAGTAAACATAACACGTCCTCCGTCAAATCAATAAAACTGACAGCAATAAATACATCAGAAAATCCATTGCAGATTGACGGAACAGTAACATGAGAACGCGTCAACATTCCTTTGCCTTGAACGAATTGCACCGAGAAGTTAACTTTAATCAAGGAGTCACTGAGTCATGTGTTCCATGGTCCAATATGTCGACCGTACTTGTTCCAAATACTCGTCTGTTTACTAGTTCCGCACATGAGTGTGACTTCTATCTTGGTCCAAGTTCAAACTACTACGGTCGCGGATACATGTGAACCCAAAGAGGTCAGGATAGATTCCTTTGTCCAAAGTGTACGTGTATCAATCCAAGACACACTGCCGACACGCTAAAACCGGATTATCAAATTCTAACTGCTGTGTCAAGCTCTGCTCGCAGAGATCGATGGCATGGTGATCATAGCAATAGCGGCCAATTATTATGTGCCGAATTCCACTCCTAACTCGAGATATCTCTGCCTGATTAGTCAACACAAGAAGGAAACCGTGTGACGTGGAATGCAGGGATGGGAGAGAGCAACAGCGAAACTCTCCACTTCGAACAGGGTCCAATTGATCGGAATGGCGCAGGCGCGTACTCTAAAACCCGACAATCCACTCCGAAATAGCCATTTTACTAGGGAAAATTGTTAAAGAATCGAAGCAGCCGCGTTTGATTTTTGTGAATATTCTTCAAGCCAAATGCGCAAGTCTACTATCTTTGCATGAAACGCAAGCTTCTATACACTTCAATATTTAATTTCTGCACAAGATATGAATTGGTTAATATTTACTGTTTATTTCTTTACTTCCTCTGAATTAACTTCATTGTTCATCTGGACAGATATACTCTGGTTCTTGATCGTCTCGGTGTTTTCGGCATCGCAGAGAGGTGGAGAAAGTCCGGCATAGCGCCATACCGAACTCACGACTAATAGTTCTACATTTGAAGGGTCTTAGCTGAAGGCAGCGAAATGAAACGAAAATTCGAGGCAACCACAATGGCAGGTCGCATTTGATGTTCAGTGTTAGCAGACAGACTTTTCTGTAGTAGCATCGATTGTACTATCTGAATTGAATACTGCCGCGATGAGCTCCTGATTAGTTACATCAGAAATCCACCGGTTAGCTGCATCCCGTTTCGGGTTCAAATATCACTGTGGCCAGCAACAGCAGGCCTGAGCCTACAGAGGGACCATGGATGGCTTGCGCTGCACCACCCATAGCTCCAACCACATACCTCATATCCAGTGTAAACCCGGAAGAATAAGACCGGGAGGCACGTTGATGGGAGTCATGGTTCATCAAGGTAGCCGTCCCACACCTCTTCACAGGCAAAAACAAGCATGCTCCGCATGCGTTTGTAAATTGAATGTAGCATGTCTACAAACGCTGTGAAGCTTCTGCCCATGTTCTCATAAGGATCCTTCCTCGTTTCGGTGGTGTCTCACTAGGCCTTCCTGACTCTGGCACTCGCGACTGCATGTGCTACAGCACCATGCGCTCGGCGTCGAATGAGTACAACCCATCGGCGCCTGTCGGTTCCGCAATTGCCGCTTCTGCTCTGCATGCACGACGGCTTCCTCTTGCGTCTCATCAACGGTTTCCGTGATCAGATCGCGCCATGTACGCCGTCAACCGCCTTCGATTCCCATGGCCTGCAATCAAGATTAGAACGTGAGAGACTCACTTGGATCATATCCTGGTAATGAAGCTTCGGTTTATCCACATTCCGTGTCCCCAAACTAAGGTACTTCCATATCCGCATCGCATCCATACGCCACACATGACCGAGCCACCTCAGGTGTCTCAGCAAAAGTATGCAGTCCACTACATACATACCACTTCGGCGCAACAGTTCCGTGTCTGTAACTCTGTCCCACCAATAAGTGTGCAGCATCCGTAGCAAACACTGTTGATGGATCCGCTCGAGATATTGCACATCCCGTCGGTACATCTTCCACGTTTCGCTGCCGTATAGAAGAACGGACAGCACCATGGATTTACACACCATCCACTTTGTGCCAACGGTAAGCTGATGGTTGTACTGCACTCGGTATTCTAGCTTCCTGAATGCCGTCATTGCCCTTGAGACACTGATACGAAGGTCACGGTGTAGGTGCTGGTCAGTCGACACCGCACTCCTAAGGTAGCAGAAGCGGGAGGTGGTTTCCAATACTTCATCACCAATGCTGATTTGCGGCAATATTGAATATTGCCCCTATTGTGAACGTTGAAAGGGACAGACAGTTTTGCTTTTGTTGATGGAGAGCCTGAAGTTGGCGGCTGTCGAAGCCAGAGCACTAGTCTTGTGCTGCAACGCATCCGCGGTGTGTGCCAACAACGCACAGTCGTCAACGAGCAGCAACATACGGATAGTTGTCTCACAGACCAGGGTTCTCACACCGAAACGACGGATGTTCAGCAGCCATTATCAATAGGGTGCTCTACATGAACACCGTAAGTAAAAGCGGCATCAAAAGCGTAAGGCATTATGGCATGTAGAAAAGTATTAAACGATGCAGGAGCTAAGACACAGCCTTGCTTCACACCAGAGACAACTGTAAATTCATCCGAGGTCTTTCCACTCAGCTGCACACTCGCACGCATACCACTATGCAGAGACGTAATTAAACTTACATGCTTACTCGGACAACCAAACTTACCCAACACCATCCAAAATGCTTAGCGGTTCACCGCATCAAATATCTTGGTGAAATTAATAAAAAATGAGTACAACGGCTGGGGTCGTTTTCTATACCTTTCCTGCAACTGACAAGCCGCAAGCACCATATCGACGGTGCTGCGACCCGAACGGGATACACACTACTCTTGCACCACCTTCGGTTCCAAAACCTGACCAACGAGGCGGTTGAGCAGAATTAGCGCAACCACCTTATCCACGCAACTCAGCAAGTTAATGCCACGGTAATTAGTACAACATTGCCTGCACCCTTCGCACTTGTACAGTGGTGGCACAAAGATATCCTTCAGCTCTGGAGTCATCTCCTCCTAAACCCACACACGTTGCGCCACGTGGTGTATCGCGGTCACCAACTTGGGTCCACCGCTTTGCAATACTTCAGGCGGGATGCCGTCAGCATCAGCACACTTGCCGCTTCGCAGCTGAGCACGTGCTCTCTGCCTCTCATCCGGTGTCGATGTGTCCGCCAGACTCGACTTCACATCGTGCTGCTTGATGCCGTTCAAAGTAAGCCAGTCGATCGGTTGTTCAAGACACAGTCAAAGTGTTTCCGCCAGATCTGCATTATGTCTGTAGTCTGTGTGCAGGTAGCGCCTGAAATACCATCGATTAGCGCCCTCAACGGCTCCAACATCGATCGATACACCGCATTCAAGGAGTCAAAGAATTTCTTGTGTTGGCGGCGTTAGGCGTAGCATTCCATCTGCTTCGCCTTCTTCGTCCACTATACACAGTTTATGCAACAGAGCTCTCGGATCATTAGCTGTCGAAGTTTGCAAAATTGACTCTTATTCACCAAGTCACTGGGGTCTGCTATATGTGCAGCAAATTCTGCATTGTTCTCCCACACAATTGCGCCAATCGTCACATTTTTCTTCTTAAGCCGATTAGGCAGCTTGCAGTTTGCGCGCCGAATGGTCTCCTCGGCAGCAGCTGTCACCTGGTCGCGAATATGTTGCCATCGGTCGCCCACTGTGGCTACGCATACCACATCACACAGACGTACAACCATCGCCTTCTTCAGCTCAATACGTTTCTCCACAGTACCCAGGGAAAGAATGTTATATTTCCGCCGATTCACAGCGGGAGTGCAATACATTGAGTTGCGAATATATCAGTACAGTTTGGTCCGCACCGATTTGTGCTCAGTGCCACATTTATCACCAGGTCGTAGACGGGTCATGCTCCCTTCAGGCATATCAGGCCGACATACGTGACATAGTCTAACAGGTGAACGTGACCACTCCGTGGATGCATCCTAGTTCCTAGATCACTTGCACTCCGTGCATACCGATTGTTCGTGGTCGTCAGACCGTGGGTGGCACACATTCATAGCATTCGGTGCATCAGTGCCATACGGACCGATGACGCAAGTCCACATCGAGGTATCAGGCCCAACGCACGAGTTGAAATCACCAAAATCCACTAATAATGAGCATATCAATATATTCGCCCTAGCGATTTCTACACGTCATGCAATAGATAGCTACTGACATTGGAATTGGTGTTTTAGAGGTCCAAGCTGTCATTTGCCATGTTTGTGACGTACACGGCTGTTGAATATAGGACGCGCTATACCGCAGCTAGTTTATCAATCACGGCGGTCCGCCGCTGCCTCTCTTGGCTCAGGGGTATAGGCCGCTTGTTTATGGTTCCATACGCTGGTGGTCATTATTTCGGATCCTGATGGAGCCGATGAACGCGCTGTATGATAGAGAACCAACAGGTCGAAACAGTCACCTAGTATTTACATGGACATGTGAAGCCTTATCTGGTTTGGAATCTGTCGCAGTAAATTCCCAACTGAGTGCATATTGCACAGTCTAATTGATTTCTGACAGCTTAGATAAGACGAGTCAACAATGTGAACAGAGAGTTTCTTCCTTCCACTGAAGGGAGATATGGTGAAGCTGTTGCACTTAACCTAAATCCGAACAACAGTATTACAAATGGAAGTTTAGTAGAAGCAATGACAATAGCACATCGGCAGTCCACACTGGGTACAAGACCAACTGTTTAGTTGTACGCCGTTCACATGTTTTAGCTAAGCACTCGCTTTTGAACCAATCAATAAGCATCACTGGTTAGTCGGGAGATGGACACTCACGCACTAGCACGCACAATGCAGTTCCACAGGCTAGATAGTGTGGCAGAACCTTGACGCGCTCAACGTCTGTATCACTTTTCCCCATTTAGTTGGAGCTATCCAGCTTGGAAACGATCGACCGGTCGGCGTCCGCGCTCAGAGCGATTGTGACTCAGCTACCGGTTCGGCGTCACGCACGTGCATGTCGTTCGATGCTTGAGCTGGCTGCTCTGTCTCGGCAACTGTTTCTGTGTTGGACATTCTCGGTCGCACGTGATCTAAATGGCGTCGAACGATCCTGCCATCCTCAGTCTCTGCTTCTATTATCTGTCCGTTAGTTGTTTTAACGACGGCTGGCTCCCACCCCGAGCCTGTAGGTAAGCGGAGGTAGATGGGATCTGAATCGGTCACATGCTTGTCTCTGCTACAAGTATCAAAACGCTCTTTCACTCGTTGTTATTTTTCCGAAACTTGTTGCTCAATAGATCCATGCAATAAATCCAAGTTGGGTGGCCGGACAGCACCCGAAAGAACTCATGCCCTTCCGTAACAGGATGTCTGAACTCAGCCTCCAGAATGGATGCTTGCTGTGGGGCGCACGAGCTATTGTCCTCCAGAAATTTCGGTCACGTATCCTTGACGAACTACATGATGCGCATCCAGGTGTCGCAAAGACGAAGTCGTTAGCTCGA
Organism: Dicrocoelium dendriticum; assembly: GCA_944474145.2. Taxonomy (NCBI): domain Eukaryota; kingdom Metazoa; phylum Platyhelminthes; class Trematoda; order Plagiorchiida; family Dicrocoeliidae; genus Dicrocoelium; species Dicrocoelium dendriticum. Next base: position 27,057,728 of record OX104071.1, read on the forward strand.
TTTTATGTGTGGTGGCCGGAATTAGACCGTGATATCGTGGCGAAGGTTGGAAATTGCAAACCTTTCCAGGAGATCCGAAACGCCGCTCCTCATGCGCCAATGCAGCCTTGGAAGTGGCCAGAAACACCCTGGAAACGAGTCAACGTAGACTATTTCGGTCCCCACGGAGGTCGCATGATTTTGCTAATCATCGATGTCCATTCTAAATGGTTAGATGCCCATATTCTTGTTTCAGCAATTTCAGCTGGTACTATGGAGAAACTACGCACAACGTTCGCAACATTTGGCCTTCCCGAGACATTAGTAGCTGACAATGGACCAGCATTCGCCAGTGTTGAGTTTTCTACCTTCCTCAACTCGAACGGCATTAAACACATAACAACTGCACCCTATCATCCTTCTTCTAATGGGTTGGCGGAGAGATCCGTACAAACAGTGAAGAAGCTGCTAATAAAACAACCAAATGCTCCGCTGCGTGTGCGTTTGGATCGTTCCTTGTTCGCATATCGCAACATGCCAAAAGAGACCAAAGGCAGAAGCCCCGCAGAGTTAATGTTTGGTCGTTGACTGTGTACACAATTGGATTTATTGCATGGATCTATTGAGTCACAAGTTTCGGAAGAACAACAACGAGTGAAAGAGCGTTTTGATACTTGTAGCGGAGACAAGCATGTGACAGTCGCAGATCCCATCTCCGTCGCCAAATTGTTACACTCAACCGAAATCCGAACAACAGTATTACAAATGGAAGTTTAAGTAGAAGCAATGGCAATAGTACATCGGCAGTCCACACTGGGTACAAGATCAACTGTTTAGTTTTACGCAGTTCACATGTTTTAGCTAAGCACTCGCTTTTGAACCAATCAATAAGCATCACTGGTTAGTCGGGAGATGGACACTCACGCACTAGCGCGCACAATGCAGCTCCACAGGCTAGGTAGTGTAGCATGACCTTGACGCGCTCAACGTCTGTATCAAAGCATATTTGACTCCCTTGATGAGGTCTTAAAACCAGTCACACTTTACCATAGCATATGGGACTGATTTATCTGATTAGACGTCACTCTAATGTCAAAACCATGCGAAGGTTCCGATTGATTTTGGAAGAGCCGCGCTACTGACAAGCAGAGGATAGTTCCGTTATCCTTAGATCTTAAAGGCTACTAAACCTAGTGACCGAAGAAATGAGCGAGCAAATTCGAGCCACTTGTTCAAGTAAAGAATGACAGTAAGAGCAGAGGAAAGGATGCTGCGCGTATCCCGAAGCATTAATGTCGAAGATAGCAGCACATTATACGGAACGCTTTGTAGGTCTGTTACACTGGGTTTCTAAGGAACGGCGCTCAAATTCTAGTGTTTCGCACTTTTGTCCATGCATCAGTGGATTGCAGTAATCGTCTTAGTAGTTTACATACCACCTCGATTAGTGGCGGTCTGCGAAAGGTGTCGCAGTTCGGGGGTTAGCCCGATCTTGTGCTGGTCCCTAATATGCATTACAGTAGAGGATTGCTCGCGTCATTTCGCAGTTAAAATGCAGTCGTGGCGGTCCTTCGCCATCACTTATGGTACAGTGACATAGGTCGTTTATTCATAGGAATAAAATCATGGATTCCAGTCCGGCATGCTTCTTTGGATGCCCGCTACGGACGAGTCCCAGTGGGACGGAACGGCCGTCTGTGTGTTGGCTGTCTATCTGAATCTAGGTGGGATGAATCTTCTCAAAAGCACAACAAATGCCCCTACTGCTCATTGCAAAATTTTAACAATTGTATTCCACATAAGTTGGGTTGGCTCTAAACTACCTTTTAGAATGGGCTGCTAGGAGCAGAGATGGCTAAATTCAGAAGCGCGTTACAGCATGGATCTCCGAAATGTAAAGGGTAGTCTCAATGTTTATAAAAACTACCTGTTTGCAGATGATTGTGTTTAGGCTGCTGGCCGATAAGAGAAGCCTCCTGGCTTGTGAGCTAAAGGTTATCGGTTCAAAGCTGCGTAGGTGCGAGTGATTTCGCAATATCGCCAGCTAGAGCGCGACTAGTGGTCGTCGTGTGGTAGCCAAGCCTGTCAGAATACAGCTGACGCCTTCTCTTCCACTCCTTTCAGGTATGCCTTATGAGCGCTATTGAGTGAATGAGGTTCCGCTTGAGTAAGCTCAGTTAGCGCCATTGCACAGCGTTCGGTAGTGTCCACTGCACTAACCTAGTTCTTGCACCCATTAATGGTAAGGGAGGACGTGTTGATGGTGGACGGTCTTAGTTACCAACTGCTAGTACATTTACCTGGGCCTACAATACGGGACTAGTCAAGACGTCTGTCTTTTGACTTTTCAATGTTTCTCCACTGCTCCATTAGTTCAGTTAACTGGGAATCGCCTGGGTGTTGTTTAATCCCACTTCTGCACCTCATGATCGTTTGCGTGCCTGGTTGCAATTTTCTGTGAGTGTTGACGAAACTGCGGCGTTATCCCTCATTCTTGATTGTTGTTTGTTAACACTTTGTAATCACAACGCCGAGTCCTAAGGGAAAGGTTTGCCATAACGGTTAGGGAGAAACTGTTGGCTGACATGCGGTGTTGGCTGTATGTACTAAAAGCACGCAGATGCTGTCATGCAAATGGAGAAACTCCGGTGCGGAATTCATTCTAACGTATTGCTATTTTTAACTAAATGTACAAACGCTAGAATACTGTGTTCCCCACACTCATTGATCTAATTACAACTAGCATGCATAACCAAACGACGAGCACACCAATTGGAATTTGCCGTGACAGGCATTTTTCTGGTCCCCAAAGCTAAATACTAAGTGGGTCCACCTGCATATTCGATGCGATGTTTTAGCTATCTGTCGCTTAACGTTACACTCAGCAAGTGAGACGTTCATATGCTGAAGTGTCAAGAGCACGCAACACTATTGCTTTGGTCGGATTGCTCAAAATGACCCCAAAACCCAAAAAAGGTTTGTGTGTTGCTCCCCCAACACTGTTACACCGTGACAGGTTTCGTCGTGACTTGGACTTATCAATTGGGGATACCCTTAGATGGAGTGGAATTCTTGGGATAATGTTTGACAGCCAATGCCCTGATCGCTATACCACAAAAATCCGTAAGCAAACCTTGGCCCAGCTGTAACCAACTCAAAGTTGGTTTTGGTGATTCCGCTGTGTGGATGGATTGCGACAAGTAGTATCTATTGAGATCTACGTTCACTTTAAACTAAACCGAGGTTATTCCGATCCAAAACACCGTATCCGCATGGGGCTGGTTCTGTGTTGCTGCTCTCAACATTTACACCTCGTGACCGGTTTCGTCCTGGTTTGGACTCATCCGATGGAGATAACCTGAGCTAGAGTGGAACTCGGGGCATAACGTTTCACGTGTGTAGTCTTGATCATCATGACACCAAGTTCAGTGAGCAACGCTTGGCACAACGGTAGGGAATTGAAAGATCATTTGGAAGTACCCGCTGTGTGGTTTGATTGCGACACGCAATCGCTATTGAGACTTCAGTTCACTTTGAAGTAAAGCTTGAGACGAACAACACTGAAACACTGAACAAAAACTGAAACAACATTTAAACACGGATACATTACCTGTGATCGGAATGACCGAGCTCCACTTCAACTGGAACCTAGGTCTCAATAGAGCTTGCGTCTCGCAATCCAACCACACAACGGGTTCTCCATATCTAAGCTTGAATTCTTAACAGCAGTACCAACCGTTTCTCATAGATCTCAGTAGCATGGTGATCAAGAGTCAGCCGTGAAACAGTAGACGCTGAGTTCCATTCAAGCTCAGTCTATCACCTGTTGAAGAGTCCAAAACAGGACGAAACCGTCGCTCGCAGGGTGCTGGTGGTTTAATGTGTACCGAAGGTCTAGGTTACACCACAAAGTTACGCCTATTTCGTTGTAAGTTCGAACACAACATAGAACACTTGCAATCAAATGAGTCAGCACTACTCTAGTCCTGTGAAGTCGGTTCATTTTAATTAACATTTCCAATTTACTAAGTAATCTCATCAAATTTAGAAAGGTGAAGAGTTTTATCCTCCAATTGTTGCAAGCACAGAAACAGAAGACGTTTTAGCAAATTGGAGAACATACTAATTGACTAAACTCCTCACATTCGGTACATTTCCTATAGTCAGTTGAGACTATTGATCCATCTATTGACCTAGATCTGCAGATAAATATACTGGTTAGGTAGGTTGCTGTGGATGAGTAGATGTGTGATTTGGGTATTAATGGGCAACGTTTCCTTCCATTCAGTCCGTGGCTGTGCGTGTCTAGCTCCACAGATGGGGGGAACAACTCAAGCTACCTGCGGCTTTTGATGACATATGGGTGGGCCAAACTCTGGTCAACCTAATAAAACTATTTGCTCAACTTCTCCAGAACAGACATCGATAATCCCAAATGTCGTGTAAAATGGCTTGATAGATCGCTATCGGACTCAATCAAAATAGACTTACCAAATTCTACAGTCAGTTGCCCTTGGTAAAGGAGCAAATAAGAAACGACTGCATAAGTAAACTTGATGTGGCGCCCTCACCACATGTGAAGAATGTTCGACAAGCTACTTCGTTGTGCATCTTGAACAACCCCACTATGGCCTATTGAACCGGGGCTTCAAGTACTCAGTCGAGAGCGACTGAGCCCCTTAACTTCAAAGTAGATAGGACAAAGCAAACAAATTGCTTCCGAAGCAAGACAATCGTCACGGACAAACAAGGATGGATCAACGTCAATCAGTCTACGTCAACAGTGACTGTACCTGTTTGTAGGTGCTCTATCTGCAGGAGATGGAATTGATAGAAGAGCGACCGTACGATAGAGTGGGTTGCACAAACGAGGCTTAGGGTTTAACACGTTTTCCTTCTCTGTCACTCGGCTCGCCCTCACAAAATATGGAAACATACTGTGGGCTCAGTTTTGCATGAATGTGTTGGTGGTTGAACAGGTACAGTTGTATAAGCAATCCACTGCATTTACTCACGTTATTCCACATTCCTCCAGCATGCTGTCTCATCGTTTCTGTTAAGCTGCTCGTAGTATTTATCGTTTGAAGCGTGTCTATTGCACACGTAGGTATTACGCACATTGTGTCACAGATTTGTCATGTTTTGTGGTATTTAGACTATGTTAATTTCATGTAATATTCGTTCATTTTGGTATTCTGGGAGAGCACAATCTGTTACAACAGCACCTGGAACGTTCTTTTAAATAGTCGAAGGATTTTCTGCTTCCGTTCAAAGCAGACAATTGTAAACTTGCCATGTCGTCCACCAGTCCACTAACACATGTAGGCTTGTAGACGACATCTTGAAGAACGACTCACACGAGCGCGACTTTGGCATGGAGATGTAAGACGACCTCGGCTGTTCGGCGCAGTACTTGAAGGCATCTCAAGCAGCAGACCAACATGATGGTCTCTTACGGAGAGAGTTCAGGGGGGGGGGGGAGTAGAACCTTCCATCTTCCCGCAAATGGTCAGCGCACGTTTGAGGCCTCAAGTAGTGTCTGGGATATAGGTTATCTTATTCTGGAATATCAGCTTTTGTAAACCCAACCCACGCTTGACGCCATGTTCTTAAACTTGGCCGCAATAAAATACTAAGGAGTCACTAACTGAAACCGGCCACTCAAGACAGCCGCTTAGAATGGCTCCGGAATTATTTTTCTAAACGAAGTTGTCAGCCGTGCAGCACTCTTCCAATTTATGTCATTTCTGCGCTGAAAACGATACAAAATGTGCACAAAACACAACATCCGATCGATAAAAGGAACATGTAAGGAAAACGTAAAAAGAGGCTCATCAGTGGAGCAGGATGCAGAAAGAGTGAAAACGGAAATATAAATGTTTATCTGATCACGCCTCAGAAAAACCGGATATAATAGTATGATTTACCTGCATAGCTTGACTTTCGAGTCAGCTAAGTAAGGCGCTTGTTGAATCCGACAATTTCAAAACCACCTAAGAATTGTACCATTAAAGGAGATGGATAGGGAGAACGAAAGACATTCGCGCGAGATGACCTGAATCCAGATTATTTTCTTCCGTCATAGTCTATCACGGGCAGACAAGCAGGGGACGTTTCACTGGAGTGCAATAAAGGTCATCAATGAGACGGAGAACTTCAACGCTATCTGCATGTACTTACGTGAGTTTTGCTTTACCGGGGCAAGACGGTGCTAGTCACAAAAGCAAGCCATTTGCTGAGGTTTGATTTCAGTTGCGGGATGGCAGAAGCCTCAGTGAAACGAAGTATGCTCGGATTATTCTCTCTGGTGAAAACCATGAGTGCGTACCGATGATTTTCGCACAAGATGCAGTCAAGCAGATGTTAGGTGATTGAATTAGCCAGAAGCTTACGCCCACTCGTTGCTAAGCTGCATAGAACGCCTTCCCTGATTCTCCTTGATTCTATTCTCTATGTTCCGTCAATGAAGGCGTTAGTGCAAGTATGGGTAAATTGTTAATCACATGAGGTGGTAAACCGAGAGTAAGGCATATCCAAATTGCATTCATGGATCAGTTTCCTAGTATGATGAAACAGCACGAGCGCACGTGCGTAGAAGCATCACTTCATGGCTTGGCGTTAGTGTAAGTCGAGTCTACTGTCGTCCTGCCCTCCCATACATGAAAATATAAAGAAGAATTATTCACAGGAATATCCACACGCTTTCCATGCCTGACAATCTCCTCCCTATACTTGGCAATAAATTTGTTCAGATTCAGATCCAGATGCGACGGGAACGGTACTAAAATTTCTTGAGTGCTCATTCATAAGCGGGTCGTTGAGATAGGAAATGATTAGGTGCTACGAGGTTTTGATGGATCTAAAACGAAACACCAGAGCCAAATCTGGTCAACCAATTTCTGCCCACGTTCCCTGCACTAGCAGTCCCCACTGTGTGGGTCACGTGAACTAAGGAATGCGTATAAATAAAATGGAAGATAAGAAGGGAAAAAAGTCACTTAATCAATGAAGGATAGTATCACAGTGAGGAGAATAACAGAATATGAGCTCCAAGTTGGAAGATGGATATGGTCAGGAGAGGAGAAAGGTTTCGTATTTCCATCCAAGCTCGTCTAACAGGCGCTCGAAATCCTTAACCCTAACTTTACTGACTACAGTTCGTGCGAGCGAGTTCCAACGCCACATAACCATAAGCGATAACGGAGGCTCCGTCCTGATCCGCTCGGAACGCAGATTAAACAGCTTCGTGGGATGACCGCTGCCTAAATAGCCAGCACAAGTCAGGTCAAAGCTTCCCTGTTAAAATGCGGTAACTAAGGATTAGTTCTTCTCGAAGCCGTTGGTAGTGTACTGAATACATGCCCAAGCTAAGTGAACGTTCGGGATACGTTTGCCCCCGTTAACCCTCAACCATTATTACTTAGGGAGACGTGCTATCTTTTATTTCAGTCTGGATTAACTCTGCTGAGCATTTTCGGTGGGCTCATTTGAAACATGAGCGAAATAAGTACCGTTTGTATTTCATACAACTATAACTGTTGAAATGCAGGTATGGTCTAGACCAGCTTGGTTTCTCATGAATCGATCTAAAAACAAAAAATTCTACTCATAAACGCGACGTCAAGCAAATGACACGAACCACTAGACGCAATCTTCAAACTGAACGTGATTTTGGGATGGCATTTGTCCTATATCTCCGACGATCTGTGCTAATCCATCAAGACCTACACTCCCTTGAATAATGGTCTGTCACCTGGATGATAAACTTCTAGGCAAAAATATCCAGCATCATGTATAGCAGCTGTTCGATACCCGAGTGATCAATTACACTCAACAGCGAACACCTTTGTGTACAGCTATCTACCCGCCACCTCAGAATCAGGTATTCTTGCATCATCAACTTTTACAAACAAGTGGAAAACCACCTAGCTAGGGTCAGAAAATCCATGGCTAATATATTACATAAAATCCACATAATACCAACCAGAGTGGAACTCTTCAAAAACCTCACTCGCTCCACTTTGGAATACTGCAGTATCATTTGTGGTAGCATGAGGAAATCTGATAGAGTATCAGTTGAAATTATACAAAGGTCATTTACCAAACGTCTGCTAGGGAAAACATGCAATAAGAACCATCAGGAGCGTTGCCAAAAATTTCAAATGGATACGCTTTGGCTACGAAGATTGAGACATGACCTGATGCTTCTGTACAACATGATTCATCAAAACGCCCACTGTTATTTGCCCTCCCTAGAACTACAACATAGTTCGACAAGGGAGCTACAAACTATAAAGAGTTTACTCTGTACGTACCCAGGTGCCGCGCAAATCTGCGATGCAACTTTCCTAATCTGATATGCGGTCCTGTGGAATAAGCTCCCAGTCACAATCAGATCGTGTGAGAGCGTGAAGGCCTTTCGCGTTAAGCCACCAAGTACCTGGATTGGAACACGATTATGACCCTGTTCTCATACTGAGAGATCAGCTGATGATTTGTACCAAGAAGGACCAGACAACATCTGATGAGTGAAGCAGACAAAACTTTCACACTGTGTGACACACCTATAGTGCTGTTACCATCTCCTATTCCAACTAGTGTACGTTGCGTTGAAATACAACTGCGAGCTAATACAAACACTGGAAACAGCAACAGCAATGAAAATCTCTTAAATGTTCATCATTCGTGCATCAGCATGAAATGTTACGTAAAACATGACCTGTGCCAAATATGGCCACAGTTTCTCACTCAATGAGAAATATACCTGTTTTCTTAGTAAAAGGTTTCAACTTTATTAGGCAGTATTAACTGCTACAAATTTGTCGCCGATATCCCTTGTGTAAACGTGTGTCTCTTCAACCTCATTGCAATCATTGCTATCCACAAGAGGACCAGTAAAGATGTCGCCTAAAATCGGTAAAATTGAGCTACTCATTGAAGGTTGTGGTTAGTCACAATCGTCCAGTTTGGGTTTGAGTGCACTAGTAAACAGCTGTAAACAGGACACCGCCCTCCATGTTAATACACTTGACACAGCAGCCGTAGTCCCCTCAATAGAAACATCCAGTAAATTTGACTATTAGGAGGCATTCGGGTAGCTTCATTTCATTCGGAGACGAGGAATTCGGGTACAGTGTCACCGTCTTCAGTTGATTGCATAGACGGTCAGTCTGTATGCTCTCGGAACTGCAAGGCTTCGATACATATATAAGATAGTACAATGGTATAACAGTGGCAAAAGCACCAACGGTGAACAGGTCCCGAGAGATGGTCGAGAGTAAAACAACGGTTTCAGCGAAAAGTGTATCAATGAAATTGATTGTGTTCTGGGGAATCCATACACATTCTAGCATGAAAACCATTATAGCTAAAATTGCAATGATTTTGTGTGTGCATCAACCGGATGCGTCATGTACCTGTCAGAGGAACATAGGTCAAACGGAGAAAACTAAACAGCGCATGACGTCATCAACTCATTTGTTGAAACTCCTTAACTTGGGAACAGAGCTGACTTGTGCGAGCGGAGCATATCATGACTGGCAAAACTAAATGGGAAGAAATTTCGATAGCGTTCCAGTCAACTTTGCTGCCTGGAGGACATTAGAGGAGGTGCTCTCAGGCTGACGTTATGACAGAGTTCAAGGGGAAAGTGGCAAACGTGGGTGGAAATTTCTCGGCGCACCAACTGAAGGTCTTTGCCAGAGTAGTCAGGAGTAATCGTCTTTTCATTAAGCAGAGCCGTAGCTATGGCGGTCCTAATAATCCTAACGACGTTGCGCTTGCTTTATATGCTTTTATGCCGCAAAATATTGATCGTAAGACGTCGTAAGTATTTCCAAAATCTTTCGATATGGAGTAAGCCTCAACTGGACAGATGGAGAATAGAATTCCTGAGATGAAGGCATTTCTTTGCTAAGTGTAAGTTTAGCAGCAGCATTGCCTGTGCAGAATGCATCTGGGCACGATAAGATGTCATACATAGCGGCACTGCTTCGTCCCACTGGATAGACTGATGACGTTCGATGAAGCATAGTAGAGTAAAATTGATGGTCCAACCAGATCATTGAAAAGTCCCTTCCTCCACAGATGATACATTCACAAGTTATCAGTAACTCCCTTAGCTGTATATATGCCACCTCGATTGTTGACGGCTTGCAAGGGAATTCGTTGCTCTGGAGGCCAGCCCTGTCCTCTGCACGTTCACAACATGCATGGCAGTGGATGGTGATTAGTGCTTTATCGCAGCTAAATATCGGCCGTGGCGGTAGGTTGCCATCGCCCATGGCTCAGTGGTATAAGTTGCCGACTCGCAAGAGTAAGGCCGTGAGGTGGAACCCGGCAGGATTCGGCAGGTGCGCGCTAGTGACGAGACCCAGTAGGACGAAACGTCCGCCTAACGCTTCCCTGGATGCATGGGGCTGTCTGCCTGAGTCTAGCTGCGATGAATCTTCACCGAAATCCAATAAATCCCCCTACTACTCATCACTTCAGTTAGCACGTTTTAGAGGGCGAACAAGTGACACAGGTAACCCACCAAAGCAGTGACCTGATCAGATTGTGGCAGCAAACGTGCACTATGACGAGTCATCCACTCTTGTAGATGGCAGACATGACAGCTGTAGTAATGTTGTACCGCTTTTTGACGAAAGCTAGAAGGACAATGATTATGTGATTCCATTTGCAGTAAAACCGTCAAGTTAGATAGCGGAGGGGAAAAAAGTTTCAATCTGACACCATTTTGTGACAAAATTTTGAACGACAAAGACGATGTGATTCCATGTGTTGCATGACTTCAAAACTTGACCACCTCTGTATCCCAACCTCTAAGTTGGCCATTTTATTATTCATTGCTTGAACGTTATCCATGTAACACTAATGGATCCAGACCTCTGTGCAATGATCACTACAATTTGGCCTTTCGATCCAGTCCCTTCAGTGGCACTACGCTAATGATATCTAATCTGACTCTTTGACCGGAATCTGACGTGGTTTTTGGTTCTGAATGGAGAGGGACGTAGAGCGGCTTGAGTCCATTTCGAATTAGAACTGGGCTCACATGATGCATAGGTTTTAACAGCGTCAGAGTGGATGTCTGGCCACCATAATCGAGAACGTGAAGTAGGCGCAGACTTCAGCTGATCGCAGTGCCTTAGTTGATACGGAAAACTTGCAAAATCTCGCAAGTTCTGGTCATCGGCGCTATCACTTTCAGTCCCAAATTTTCGAGACAACACAGTGTCACCTCCATTATACACAGTACCTTCCAATAACCAATTTGAGCATTTGCTTCTAGAACACGTGCTTTCACATCGACTCCTGTGGCTTCGATGGCCAATTAAATTAGCGTTTGGCAGTGCTTGCCATATTTGGGAAACACACATTGTCTTCCAGCCACGTATTGTCACTCGTCATCTCAACGAAGTTCTTGTGAATCTGCTCTGTCCCTATAATTTTACTGAGCTCATCGGTTTAAGAATGTAACGCTCTGGGATGATGCTTGCACGTATGATCGTATTGTTGCAGTTAACTTTGCCACCTGACCCACTGGTCAGCGAGAAAGTTTTGTCTACTGAAGTGACTGGTAATTAGTACGCATGTTACGCTGTTCACCGAGTATGTCTAGTCTGAATGGTTGCATGAAACCAAGAGTTTGTACAAACGGTGACGGACGCACACAATCACTATTTTGCCTGCAGCAAATTTTATGATAAAACTATGCCGAATGTTTTATTATTTGTACTGGTACCGAACAGGATTATGTAGTAAGTTTTCTAGCTTGGCGAACACATGTTGACAATATTTACTCTACAATAAGTTTCTTCCTTTCTCAGTTAGGTGATCTAAAGTTGAGGAATCGAACATAAAGTTAGAAATTGTTTGTTATTTGAGGCCAGTTCCAAAATGCTCTTTCTTTCAGATCATCCAAATGCTTTGTGGGTTGTGACTACCGTTTTACACGTGTCTCTCAGAACGACGAAAGTACGGTC
>OX104071.1:27070189-27088493 GCA_944474145.2 Dicrocoelium dendriticum
ACGAGCCGCAAGCACCTCATGACCGGTTTCGTCCTGGTTTGGACGGCGATAACGTGAGCCTGAGTGGAACTCTGGGCCTAAGGGTTCACGCGTGAAGCCTTGAAAATCATGACATCACGTTCCGCGAGCAACGCTTGGCACAACGGTAAGGAATTGAAAGATCATTTGGAAGTACCCGCTGTTTGGTTTGATTGTGACACACAATCGCTATTGAAACTTCAGTTCACTTTGAAGTAAAGCTTGAGACGAACAACACTGAAACACTGAACAAAAACTGAAACAACATTTAAACACGGATACATTACCTGTGATCGGAATGACCGAGCTCCACTTCAACTAGAACCTAGGTTTTAAGAGAGCTTGCGTCTCGCAATCCAACCACACAACGGGTTCTCCATATCTAAGCTTGAATTCTTAACAGCAGTACCAACCGTTTCTCATAGATCTCAGTAGCATGGTGATAAAAGCATCACCCGTGAAACACCAGACGCTGAGTTCCATTCCAGCTCAGTCTATCTCCTGTTGAAAAGTCCAAAACAGGACGAGACCGTGGCTCCTAGGGTGTTGGTGGTTTAATGTGTGGCGAATATGCAGTTTACACCACATACTTGCTCCTATCTAGTTGTAAGTTCGAACACAACATAGCACACGTTAAACCAAATGAGTCAGCACTACTCTAGTCCTGCGAAGTGGATTCACTTCAATCAACAGTTCCAAGTTACTAAGTAATCTCATGAAATTGAGAAAGTTGTAGAGACTTATTCTCGAATTGTTGCAAGCACGAAACCAGGAGACGTTTTAACAAGTTGGAGAACATACTAACTAATTTAACTCTTCACATTCGGTACATTTCCCATGCGTGCCGACAGTCAGTTGAGACTATTGATCCATCTATTGACCTAAATCTACATAAAAGTATAATGGCTAGGTAGGTTTGTGCGGAAGCGTGGATGTGTGAATTAGGAATTAACCGTCTACCTCTCCTTCCATTCAATCCGTGGCTGTGTGTCTAGCACCACAGATAGCGGAACAACTCACGCGACCTGTGGGTTTTGATGACATATGGGTGGGCAAAACTCGGGTCAACATAATAAAATTACTTGCTCAACTTCTCCAGAACAAAGACTGATAATCCCAAATGTCGTATAAAATGGTTCGACATAATGGTATCGGGCTCAATCAAAGTAGACTTACAAAATGCCACTGTCCGTTGCACTTGGTAAAGGAGCAACTAAGAAACGACTGCATAATTAAACTTGATGTGGCTCCCTCACCACATGTAAAGCATGTTCGACAAGCTACTTTGTTTTGCACCTTGAGCAAGTCCACTGTAGCATATTGAATTGGGGCTTCAGGTACCCAGTCGAGAGCGACTGAGCCCTCTAACTACAAAGTAGACAAGACAAAGCAGGCAAATGGCATCCGAAGCAAGAAAATCGTCAAGTACAAACATGGAATTGATCAACGTCAATGAGTCTGCGACAGCAGTGACCGCACCTGTTTGTAGGTGATCTATCTGCAAGAGATGGGATTGATAGAAGAGCGACCGTAAGATTGAGTGGGCTGCACAAACGTGGCTTAGGGTTAAACATGTATTTCTTCCCTGGCACTCGCCTCGCCCTCACAAGTATGGTAACATACTGTGTGTTAAGGTATTCATAAATATGTTGGTGGTTGAACTGCTGCAGTTGTATAAGTAATCCACTAAATTTACGCACTATATTCCACATTCCTCCAGCATTCTATCTCATCGTTTTTGTTAATCTCGCCGTTGTATTTCTCGTTTAAAGTGTGTCTATTGCACATATAGGTATTACGCACATTGCGTCACAGAATTGTCTAGGTTTATGATATTTAGACTAGGTTTATTTCATGTAATGTTCATTCTTGATGGTATTCTGGGAGAGCACAATCTGTTACAACACATGGACCATTCTTTAAAATAGTCGAAGGCTTATCTGCTTCCTTTCAAAGCAGACAATTGTAGACTTGCCATATAGTCCACCAGTCCACTAACACATGTAGGCTTGCAGACCACATGCTGTAGAACGTCTCACCCGAGCGCGACTTTGGCTTGGAGATGCAAGACCACCTCAGCTGTTCGGCGCAGTCTTTGAAAGCATCTCAAGCAGCGGACCAACAACATATAATTTTTTACAGAGAGAGTTCAGGGGGGACTTGAACCTTCCATCTTCCGACAAATGGTCAACGTACATGTGATGCCTTATGTAGAGTCCGGGATATAGGTTATCTTATTCTGGAATAGCAGCTTTTGTAAGCCCAAGGCACGCTTGATGACACGTTCTTAAACTTGGCCGCAATAAAATACTGAGGAGTCACCAACGGAAACCGGTCACTCTAGACAGCTGCTTAGAATGGAACCGGAATTACTTTCCCCTTCGAATTTGTCGGCCGTGCAGCGCTCTTCCAATTTATGTCATTTCTGCGCTGAAAACGATACAAAGTGTGCACAAAACACGACATCCGATCGAAGTGAGGAACATGTAAGGAAGATGTAAAAAGCGGATCTTCAGTGGAGCAGGATGCAGAAAGAACGAAAAGCGAAAAAGTGCGCATTTATCTGATCACCCCTCAGAAAAACCGGGAATAGTACCATGATTTACCTGAATAGCGTAATTTTCGAGTCAGCTAAGTAAGGCGCTTGTGGAATCCGACAATTTCACAATCACCTAAGAAATGTACCATTAAACGAGATGGATATTGGATAGGGAGAACGAAAGACCTTTTCGCTGGATGACCTGAATCTAGATTATTTTCTTCCGTCACAGTCTATCACGAGCAGACAAGCAGGGGAAGTTTCAATGGAGTGCAATTAAGGCTATCAATGAGAAGGAGAACTTCAAGGTTATTCGCCTGTACTTAGTTGACCTATGCTTTACCAGGGCAAGACGGTGCTGGTCACAAAAGCAAGCCATTTGCTGAGGTTTGATTTCAGTTGCCGGATGGCAGAAGCCTCAGTGAATCGAAGTAAGCTCGGAGTATTCTCGCTGTTGAAAACCATGAATGCGTACCGATGATTTTCGAACAAGGTGCAGTCAAGCAGATGTTAGGTGATCGAACTAGCAAGACGCTTATGGCCACTCGTTGGTAAGCTGCATAGAACACCTTCGCTGATTCTCCTTGGTTCTATTCTCTAGATTCTGCCAATGAACGCGTTACCACAAGTATAGGGCAATTGCTAATCACATGAGGTGGTAAAATGGGAGTAAGGCATATCCAAATTGTGCCTTGCTTCTTTTCCCACCTGCGCATTTCTTTCCTTTTACATAAAGCCTTTATCCGACATCGTTCTGAATAGCAAAGCAGTTTCATGGGAATTAAAAAGGTCTTGAGCTGTGTAGCCGGAACATATTTCGAGCAATTTTTCTGCCTAGTCGGATGCAGCACACCTATCTGAGTCACGGCTTTCGCCCGATTGCTTACCAGACACAAGATCGTCTACTGCTGAAAGCCTGTAGCCAACTGTTTGACGATGTAAAGTCTGTGTTTTGTAATTCTTTTGCGAAGTATAATGCTCGTTCTTGAATCACGTGTCCAGATAATGGAATTTTCCCCTCAGTGCTGACTGGCACTATTTCCAGCAACGTGCGTTCATGTATTCGTTACGCATTTTTCTATCTCTCTTTCTTTCAGTCTTGGTGTGTGGTTCACAAAGTCATACAAAACGGCTTTCCTGTTTTATGTTACATGGATTTGTGTTCTACAAACTCTGAAATATTGCGCCAATGTTAGCGAACTGTTCCTTCTTAACATCGTCGAATCACTGATACCATTTATATGTGAATGCCTTTGGCTTTGCTGAAATGGAACTAGCCATTTGGTCCTTCGTAAGAACGCTCAAAAAGAACTATAAAAACGAACATGAATATTCAGTAAGCACGTATGTCAGCAGTACCCGCTCAGTTCTGACAATAAAATGGTCACACAGTAAACAAATGCACACAGAAGGTGGTAGTCACGGTACTTGCGATTGTATAACGGTAGCACAAATCGCAGAGTGCGCGAGGGGAGTACCACTGCTCTTTTATTTTGTAACATGGCTCTATCAGATTTGCTCATTGCACAGCCCATAGCAGCATACATGCATTAGTTACATTGGGTGAAAACCCGGGGGGAGTGATGCATCACTCGACAATTCCGGTGTGGCTTCTCCATGTCGTAGGTTGTCCACCGCACCTGTCCAGCAACCGCGAAGAACGCGCGACACAGAAGACGATGACCGGGCATACGCAGTACGTGTCCAAGACACCGCAGCGGACGCAGCGGGACGAGCTCCTCCAGCGAATGGCTGCCTCCACCCAAGCCACGCTGTCTAACTTACATCTTGGTTACGTGGTGCAGCGTCCACACACGGGCAATCGACCACAAGCAACGGTGCTCAAAGACAGAGAGACGGCGCAGGTCGGCGATACGAACAGGCCAAGTCTCGCAACGGTATAACAGTACAGCTCGGACAGTCGCACAATAAACCCGTCCTTTGATGGATATACCGATGTCATGGCGGCGCCACAAGTGCTTCAGCTTAGAGAAAGCGAGGCGAGCTCTTGGGATACGCAACGAAATCTGGTCTCCAATAGCTCCATTGGCTGTGATGCAACTACCCAGGTAGGCAAAACTCTCCGTAACCTTCAGTCTCTCACAACCAAGATTGAGTGCAGGTACAGGCATCTGAAAGTCTTGGGAAAGAGCTTGCAATTGGATGGAAATAGTCGTCTCGTATTTTGACTCTTCAATTGCAAGTTGGACGGCCTGTGGACCGTCACCCAGCAAGACGATATCATCAGCGTAGTCAAAGTCAACAGCTCGGCTACCTGGGAGGAACTCAACGCAAGCTTGTCTAAGGAAGTATGCAGAGTATTCTTTAGGACTTCCTAAATGGCAAGGCTATTAAGATAATTGCACCTACATTGTCCCGGAATATGCCGGATGAAAGCTTCAGCCAGAAGTTACGTATATTGGCCTTTCATTAACAAAGGTATTCATGATTGTGTCCCCACATGAAGCATATGTGCATCAGCAGCGGAACTTCCAAACAAATTCATCCAACCCTGGATGCCAGCCTTTAAGCCATGAGGGAGAATTCGGCTTAATTTCCCTAGTCCCACTCAAGGCCATTTTTTGAATTGTGATTGGTGCGTATACCGACTGGCCAGACGTGTACCTGATGAACACAACTACGACAGCGGCCACGGTACGAAAATTATAACAGTTATAAGCACATTTCGGTCCAGCGAATACCTCGGTTTCTGATAACGGTGCGCAATTTCTCTCCGACGATGTTGGTGCTTTCTGCCAGTGTAATTGTGTCAAGCACTGTCGGTGGCCTCCGGAACATCCACAGTCAAATGGGTAAGCAGAATGAATCGTGGATACCATCAATTGTTTACTTCTAAAGCTGTGGGGGGAAGGACCTACAGTGGATATCATACACCTGTTCCTGTTAATTAATATGGCCTACGCAAAACCCCAATCTACCAGGCGGCAGATACCCAGCAGAAGCCATGTTCGGGCGTGAGACACGTCCTCCAATCAATGCAGTACGCTCTAAGGTTACGCAACGGCTACTGGCGTCAGGAGCGAAGAGGCCTTTTCTACTAGGGGAGCCGGTGCACGCGTTGGATGCATGGCCAAACCACCAAACCTGGCAATCTGCAGTGGCACGATAAAGAAAATGCTCTGTGCTGTACGTGGTGTCTGTCGGAATGTTGTCTGTCATACGGCCCGTTTATCAGTGACGCAAACGACAGATCGAACAAACCAGCACTTCAACTTGTGAGTTGCCGTTGGATATAATGCCGGACACATTGGAACTACCAAAAATAGTGGGGCGTATTGAACCGACAGAGACGTGCGAAGAACCATGCAACCGAGGCACCGGGAGAACTACGCGGCCTACTAAACCTATGCAACTTTACAGGTGAACCCAGCGCTTCATTTGTATGCGCCTGGAGAACGTTTATTCAAAGAATGAGATGTTACAGTAGACAATTTGGTGCCTTAAAAGTGCAATGTCCTCCCACACACCGTGAACTCCGCTCTCCCCCAATGGTCCACTGTGGTTCATATCCATCAGGCCGCCTCGAGTCGGAAACACTCACACCATAACCATTGTAGTCGGCTGTCTTGTCCGTTCCATGTGACTTGAGATCTGGTCCATACACTGTCCGGTGCGGTGAATGTCTTTTTCTGACGGCCTTAAGCAAGTGAGCGCTAGTGACGAGACCCAGTAGGATGAAACGGCCTTCTAACGCTTCCCTGGATGCATGGTAGCTGTCTGGCTGAGTCCAGCTGGGATGAACCTTTAACAAAATACAATAAATCCCGCTATTCTTCATCACTTCAGTTAGCACTCTTTAGGTGGCGAACAAGTGACACAGATAACCCTCAAAAGCGGTGACCTGATCAGAGTATAGCAGCAAGCGTGCACTATGACGAGTCATCCACTTTTGTAGATGTCGGACATGACAGCTGTTGTATCTTTGTACCAGTTTTTGACGACAGCTAGAAGCACAATGATTATGTGATTGCATTTGCAGTAGAACCTCCAAATTAAATAGCGGGCGTGAAAATGGTTGCGTTCTTACAACAATGTGTGATAAAACTAGAATGACAAAGGCGATATGATCCCATTTACTGCAGGACTTCAAAAATTGACCATGTCTGTATCCCAACTTCTAAGTTGGCCGTTTTATTCCACATTGCTTGAACGTCCGCCATGCAAACCTTATGGATTCAGACCTCTGTGTATTGATCAGTAATATTTTGACATTTCGATCGTTTGTTCACTGGTAAAACGCATATGATATCTACCCTGACTCCTTGGCCGGAATCTAACGTGGCTTTGGGTTCTGAATGGGGAGGGAGGTAGGGCGGCTTCAGTCCATTTCGAATTAGGACAGGGCTCACATGATGCACAGGTTTCAACAGCGTCAGAGTGGATGTCTGGCCACCATAATCGAGGACGTGCAGTAGGCCCAGACTTTAGCTGATCGCAGTGCATTAGTTGATGCAGAATACTTGCAGAATCTCGCAAGTTCTGGTCATCGGCGTTGTCATTTTCGGACCCAGTTTGTCGAGACAACACATTGTCACTTCCAATATACGCAGTACCTTCCAATAACCAATTTGAGTATTTCCTTCTAGAACACGTGCTTTCACACCGACTCCTCTGGCTTCGATGGCCTAGCAACTTGGTGTTTGCAAGTGCTTGTCATATTTGGGAAACACCCATTGTCTTCCAACCACGTATTATCACTCGTCATCTCAGCGAAGTTCTTTTGAATCTGCTCTGTCCCTATAGTTTTAGTGAGCTCATCGGTTTAAGAATGTAACGCTCCGGGATGATGCTTGCACGTAAGATCGCATTCTTGCAGTTAACTTTGCTACCTGACCCACCGGTCAGCCAGAAAGTTGTGCCTACTGAAGTGACTGGTAATTAGTATGCTCGTTACGCTGTTCTGCGAGTATGTCTAGTCTGATTGAAACCAAGCGTTTGTCCAAACGTTGACGGCCGCACACAATCCCTATTTCGCCTGCAGCATATTTCATAATAAAACTATGACAAATGTTGCATTGTTTGCACTGGTGCCGAACAGGATTATGTAGTAAGCTTTCAAGCTTGGCGAACACACATTGACATTAACTGTTCTACAAAATGTTTCTTCCTTTCCCACTTACATGATCTAATGTTGAGGAACTGAACGCAAGATTAGAAATTGTGTGCTGTTTGAGACAAGTTCCAAAATGCTCTTTCTTTCAGATCTTCCAAATGCTTTGTGGGTTATGACTACCGTGTTGCGCGTGTCTCTTTTAGAACGACGAAAGTAAGGGGCAGGTGGCATTAGCAATGGATCCATGGAAACTCGGTTTCTTATGCGAATACATTTCTGGGGTATTTCGTCATATGTTGTGTTTCGATAGGTAGTAGTCATTGTCCACTCCACCGTGCTGAAATCTTTGAGACAGCCAGTTGCTTAGATGTACACGAAAATGCTTCCTCATCCACCGTAGTTAAATGACGGTAAGGAAGCAGCTGCATCTTTTAGACCGCCACACATTAATGCTTATATTTTGAGCCTCCCCGCACTACTGACATCTGTTAAGAAAACACAATGACAAGAATTTCGGTCCTACGAAACAGCTGGACCGTTTCATCGGTTAGAAAGTAAAAATTGGAATGGTAAAGGGCCTTTTTCTGTGCTGTGGGTTGTTAGGCAGTAACTTGAAAACGCCAATATCAGAGTAATCGCCAACAGTAAAAACGGATGGTCAACGAAATGAAGGGTGAGTTTGGCTGCTCAAATCGTAAGACGTCTCATAAAGATTTATCTATCAACTGGGAGAGTGTAATGCATTTCAGGAATTCAACTCCGTCATGAAAAGCTGTATGAAGAAGGGCCGGATCATTTGTGAGACGATGAAACACAGACTGGAAACATGTTCCAGAAGTATATCTGGGCAAACTTGACCATCTAGGATGAACTGTTACAACCGCCACACATGCTATTGCTTACTGGAATATCGTCGCAGTTTTGCTCCATCCAAACTTAGTTCTTACCAACTGTCTTCTGATTTAAAACCGACAGCAAAATTAGTGAATGGGATGGAGCCAGTAACTATGTTCGTATTATCCCCTCAAATTGCCTAATGGGTAAAACTTGTTCACAATTCTGTTCCCTACATTTGTTCTGTAATGCTAACCGTTTCCCCTTCTTTTCTGGGGTTAACATCTCATCGACACATACCGGATTTCAGTGATTGGTGACATTTGATTTTCTATTGTACGAATACCTATTACTAATAATGACTCCGAGGATTGGTTTTAATACCTTATTGCCTATGGACAACTCGTGCTAATATTTGTGTTCGGCTGTCACGCCGCATAATTTTATCGTATGACCTGTTCGATCCATTTTACGCAGTCGTAAAGCATGTTATCTGCTTATTTTTGTCAGTGGCGATATTATACTTAGTTTATTCCATTTTCTTGTTTTACATTCTTACTTGTTTAATTCTTGGCCACGACTGGGCTGACCTAAGGCGGTGATGGATTGAAACGTCCAAACTGTAAAAGACTATACCTATGCAAATCACATTGCCACCGACTGAGTGGCGTATAAAAGCTGCCACAATTGAATGATCAGCATGACGGACGGGGCTGAGACTTCATCGCCTATAATATAGACATAAAGGCAGCGCGGAAAAGAACAGAACATTTGTTAAACTAGTGGTAGGTTACATGTTACTTTGTCACCCCAGCACACCACCAAGGAAAGCATGGAAGTGCGAGCGAAAGTTTCGAAGGAATAACCTGCGTGGAACAGGGTCACCACGGGACGGTACCACGTATGGCCGTATTGCTTAAAAGGAATATTTGGTTAAATCTCTATTTGTTTTTGCTTCCAGCTTTTCAATTTCTTTAATACCTTAAATCTGCTAATCTATTTAATATCCGCTTGGATCCATTGTATAAAGCACGAACAATTATTTATTTTGTGTGATCCTGCTGTGCACACTGATCAGACCACGCAGTTAGACTGTGATTAGCACCTCTGAGGAAGATACCATTTATTTAAGCCATAATCGTATTTCTTCCCCACTGCATGCGAGGCCATAATGCATCAGAACCAAACAGGTTGGCTTGAGGTGCTGACCATAATTCCGAGCTAAAAAAGAGATAGATTGCGCACGCAATTTTATATAGGAACGCGTTAGTAGAACTGTAAACAGCGCGAGAGAGACAACACACACACGGAAAGAGAACGATCCCCGCGGAGGAAACAGTAGAAAAAACGAACGCAAACCGAATACGTGTATCCGATGGCGAAACTGTGCAAGCTCATACGCTAAACTTATGTGCCAAAACATCGAATGCTTTCGAGACGAATAAACAGTAAAACTGTAAAACGCACATCAATTCGATGATTTCGCTATTCATAAAGCTCCGTATGTTGTCCCGAAACCAAAAAAAGTATTTGTGCAATTTTCCAAATCATTATTCAAACATGCAACAATATACAAGTAATGTAGAATTCATTGTTATGAGCCACTTACTGCAAAGGCCCAAGCAATCTTTTTAAGTCGCTCGTTAGAGCGCACTAAGCTGGCAGTCAAAATACTAGGCGAACTACGTTCGATCTGGTTGTTAAATCCGAATGTCACTTCCACAAACATAAGTGATATTTGAAAATTCCCATGTACGTAATGAGAAGAATCAGACGGTTTGGTGAGCAATTGCTTTCAATGATGCATCATCAGAGCAGTACAAACATATATAGGAGTGAAAATGGAAAGTGTACTATTGACCAGTTAGTACAAGTAGCATAGACGCAAAATCGAAACGAGTTGATTACATGTCACGGAGTTTGACCTCATATCTTTGACCACTGTATCCCCCGTTTTCTAGGGCCACGGAAACTGTAGATGCTGGAGTAGCACTTTTGCGCGCATAAGGACGGTTGAAGCCATGGAATGCAAATTGCTTCGGCGGTTGCAAGTGTACGATGGTTTTGACCATTCCATCGGTGCGGTGGAACCTTGCATACACACTTGTATACAACCTTGTATACAACTCCAACCCTTAAAAATCCGTTAACAGAGGGTTTCTGAAGTATTACCTGTATGAGTTTTTCAGAGTGGCTCACAAATCAAATGGACCTCTACTGGTCTGCGTGATAATTAAGCAGCCGTTTTGTCCTACTGGGACCTCTCACTAATGCTCATCTATCGGCCACACCAGCAACCGGAGCCATAACTAATCGACCAGTGGTTTTGCACTATGCAGTGGCTTATGCCACTCGCTCACAGGTGATGAAGACAAAAGGTTTCGCCGGCGTACAGGCCTATATTTAGCAAACTTATAGCCCATCCGCTGTCTGACAAATCGTACACCTCAGCGGATAAAATATGACCCGCCAAAAGCAAAGGCATTATCCCTAGCCGTGACTTTGTTGCGAACCGGAATCCTTATGAAGACTGTAGATCATTTCCACATTCTAGATACAACGATGGATGTTGTCGACTAGTGCAAACTGATTCGTTACGTCTTCCATTCGAAGTACAAGAGGTAGCAAGGTTACATTCACCGAAACAGCTGCAACTTCTTCCGCAGACAATCTTTGTTGTTGCTTGCTTTCACCGCAACACTGCACGACTGCTTCGTTATCAGATCTCAGTGGTCTAGTATACAAAGCATCAGGCACCATTCATTACTTCCCAGGTTCCAATAGAACTTCCAGCTATCTTCTTCTGATGAGAGCAGATGACGAGGACATCGATCACGGAGAGAAGTGTCGGAATTGAGCAACATGGAAACCTCTACTTCTTCGGATACGGTGCTGGTGATCGAAGTGAATGAGTATTATTTCAGTATGAACCGAGATCCCAAGTTATAGTAGGTGTCGCAAACTAAATACAGCTGTAGTACAAAACTGCACAATGAATGAATTTCGCTGCTTCATGGGATTCCATCAGCTAGGCACTTCAGCAGCGATAAACGGAGCGTCATCTATGGTGCACAAAGCAGTTACATGAATTGAAAATATACAGGAAAACGTTGTGGTCATCTTTGACTTTGTGCAAACACAACTTTTTGCTACCTGAAGGGCGTGGCGGATATAGTGTGTCAGAAATCGTAGCTTCAGAAACTGCCGCGAACTGTCGAGACGTATTGCGCATTATCAAGTCTTAGATGAAGAAAACAGTGAGATTTTTGAATGTGGATTCGTTGTCTTTCCATAAGATGACACCAGCCGGACGTGTCCATTTTGCTATCAATCTAGCGGATAAAACTCAAATGATTCTCCCGAGTTTCTTGTATGCACTTTTCAACAAAATATTAACATTATCGCATAAGCTCTTAACAAGTAGCACGGTCTCCATCAAAAAATACACAGGCGCTACTTTTGATAAATCTAGGTAGTAACGATTAACGAGAGGCTGATCCGCAGCCACAAGCAAAAGGTTTCCTCCTGCGCAAAGCCTCAGCAACATTCATCGACAGCTTCACTCAACAGTTCCCTCTGCTTACAAATCTCGTTCGATTGTGGGAAGCCACTTACAGCTTTTCTTCACTGCATACAACAGTCACTATCTGCCATTTCATCGCCTATCCTCTGGCGTCTTCGAAACCTATGAGTTTGGTTAAACCGCAAACACAAGCGCTGACCCGACTACCGACTAACAGGAAAACTAGGGCGAGAAACAACGTCATTTCCGACAGCAGTTTGAGTTCGATAACTTACCGTTCTCCATTCCAGCATCGGGTTATTCTCTTGTGTTGACATTTTTCTCCTACACATTATGAGAACCGGAAGGGGAGGCAGAAAATTCCAGGAACCACGAGTACCATAAGCAAGTCACGTGGATTACTCTAAATAACAAATAGTGCAAACCGCTAATCGCATCTGGAATCCGGGTGACGCGAAACTGCGAAGCCAGTTAATATATGAAAGATGGGACGATTACTTGTTAGGCAATGATCTCAACGATGTCCGAACAGTACAAAAGAACGTTTCGATTGAACAGAGCATGGTATTTAATATAATAACGAATTCGTTACTTACTCGTTTGAGGTCACCGAGGTGCCGCTCGAAGCGCTTGAGAACAGGCATGTTACAGGGTTCAGGTCAGGTTGGAAAAGTCAAGGAAACTCGATGACGTATTAATAATACACTGGAGTTCATAGAGTCAATACAACGGGTGAAGTAAGCTTGAATGCAAACCGTGGCACGCAGGGTCAATCGAACGGATTAGCTGTTCACACCAAATGTCTTGGTGCGTGATAGTAAGTGTAGCTTCTGTGGGTCAGCATGCTGGGGACAGTCATAGTTATAGAGAGAACAGAGGCGGAAGGTGAAGCCAATTAGGGAGGGCTGAACATTGAGGCCAGACGTGACCAGGTAAAGAAGCTTCTAGTGCACAAATAACTAGTCCTAATGTATCACAGCCTACATTTGACCGTCTACACGCTGGAAAGGATTCTGGATGACTTTCCGATAGTTAGGATAAATCGTTATGGTGTTGGTGTAAGATCAAGTTATACAAAATGGATATTAATAATACAGATTGTAATAAATTTGTTTGAAAATTTCTCAGGACATGTTCCGGCAATGCCAGAGCAATTTTCACATTGCAAGCGCAGACTGATGGTAAAGTAGGGTTTTCACCAATAAAATGTGCTTCTTTAATCGACCATACTTTCGTTTGTGAGATTGTTGGATTTTGCAACACAAGCAGACCCAGAGAGTAGTTGGATTCAGATAATGTACTGGAAGTCTTATTAATCGCTTAGGCGGTTCATCTCAGAGATGGATAAACAGTGATTCTGAGTGGCGAGTACAAAGCATCACGTTGGGATTTGTAGAACTATAAAGTAGACTGTAAATACACAACTACAATTTGAACGTGCTGAAGGAATAATACAAGCAAAAACGTCACTCTAATACTACAAACAGGGGAAACTCAACCACGCTACGTGCTTATTGTACGCGCGTGTAATGGCTACGATGTTAAGATGCACCTCTAAGGGATAGCTTGACGCAAGCGATGAGACAGAATAAGGAAGTAAAATGAGATATGGTGCATACATTGAGCGGAATAGTTAAAGTTCATCAGTTGTCTAGCTACTAGTGGATTCATACACACCATTGCTCATAGTAGGATTACATTTTGACTGAGAGTGGAACAAAGAGGAGGAAATTTCCAGTAATAAAGCTCATGTGTACAACGACTCATAAACAGTCTCTGTTAGATCCCTCATTTGGTTACAGTCACAATGTGAGTAAGCTGCTTCATGCCCAATTATTCCTTATTTCTTCGCAGTAGTTTGCTTGTTTCAAAAGCATTTTCCTTTGCTACGCAACATCTTCCAAACATTTGGAGGCGCACTCCTAATGTCCCAAGATTCAATGCGACGCAGTGGAATAGTCTCCGGTAAGTATTTAAGGATGTTCACTAAACTGTACTGTGGAACATGTCAACCAGACTGTACATGTATTGCATTTAGGAAGAGCCACATGTAACTATGCAGTCGTTTCTTGTTTGTTCCCCTTTCGCATGAAATTTGCTGTGGCGCTTTGAATGTTCGTTTGGATTATAACCGATACCAGTTTATTGAGCAAATTTACAAGACAACTGAGATTACCGATGGTTAGTTTAGAAAGCAGTTTTATGAATTTCGTCATATGATTTGCAAAATGTTTGCTCCCATCACATGCCATCAGAAAAGCACTTCGCTTGAATTGTATCCAGTTAAGCACGCAGAGCTTTGAGCACGGGGGACGGAGTGATAATGGAGTAATATCCGAACGACTCATGCACGCTTCCAAGCAACTCTTTTGATTTTTATCCTGGTCTGCCAGTTTCAGTCGATAGTTGGACCAGTAACCCGAAACGACAGCAATTCCTTTTGCAATGTCTGAACGGAGCTTTGATAACCATTATTTCCGTAGCCTTTCCAAAATATATCTTGATTGCGCGCCTCCACATCTCTCAGCCTGACCATACTAATGAGAGAATCGCAAATGTTGCTTAGCAATATCTCCTTTTGCATTATTCCTTCTATTCGATCCCAAATGTTCTGTACTTTAACTAATTCAGAGTCATCCCCGAGAAGCAGTGGATGCCTGTTCTATCTATTCTCTGGTTTGGTCTCGAATACACAAGCTCGTCGTAACTAACACGCACGCGAACATACTAATCTTAACACCAACATTTCCCTACTGTTCGCACTTCATCAACTTCTGGAACTTCATCTATCAGCCTCAATTGTTCGTTACTGCTTTAGACTTTTTTTGTCTATCACGCCTGTTTGCATTCGGCAACTAACCTTCCTTACAATTTATTCTTGCTGTTATAATCTCTAACTAAATGTGCCAAAATTGTGCAGGCACCCTCAATGGAATAAAGTGGGTTATTCGATACAAATGAAGAGCTCATGATTGAGAAGTTATTGATGGATAGTCCATTAGGTTTCAGCGACCACGTAGTAATAACTTTTGACTATGTGTGTTATGCAGAGTATCCAGCTGAGCAATCGGAACTAACTCATACAATCACACGCTACCACGTATTCAAAGAACTCGCCGACGAAGCTGCTTGGGAATTCTCAAACGAAAGTCCCCTTGACAACGTTTGGGCAGAGTTCGTTAATATGCTCAGCGACATCGTCAACAAAGCATCAGAGACCAAACCCCTTCGTCCCGCGAAAATGCCTTCAATTATAAGGAGTAGGACTCGCAAATGCCTGGCGATAAGGGATGCAGCATGGCGTGCCTACAAGATTAACCCAGACTCAGAGACTTGGGGAAATTTCCTGACCCATCGCAACCATTGCACCGCACTTGTCCGTGAGGACAAAATAACGTATCAACAGTGTCTAGCCAAAAAGTTCATGGCAAACAACAAACTGCTGTATAAGCATGTCAATAAGCTTCGTAAAGTGAAGCATGGAATACCCCCACTATTCACGACAGGCGGTAGAGTACAAAGCGCCGAAGAAGCAGCTAATGCACTGCGGCTGCAATACGCCCCAATTTTTGAACTCGCAACATCTACCTGTCCCATAATATCAAGCTCATTACCGACACCTTTGTTTACAAATGTTATTTTCAACCCATCAATTGTGCTAAGGAAGTTACTCTCACTGCGCGAACATAGTTCTCCGGGAGCAGACAACATCCGCCCGAAGGCACTGAAGGCTGTGGCTAATAAGCTAGCTGAACCACTGTCACAGTTCTTTCAAAGGTGCTTTGATGAACAACGAGTCCCCACTATGTGGAAGTGTGGCATTGTAACCCCTATTTTTAAAGGCGGTAGCCGTTCCGATCCTGCAAACTATCGTCCAGTGACTCTCCTCCCTGTGCTCGCGAAGGTGATGGAAGCAGTCGTCGCTGAGGCTTTGATGGACTATCTGGAAAAATGCAACATCTTGGTAGTGGAACAGCATGGCTTCCGTCAACACCGGTCATGCACCACCAACCTACTTATTGCTCGAGGTAGTTGGACGGAAGTGGCCGATGATGGGGTCGGAGTCGACGTCATCTATCTGGACTTTTCCAAAGCTTTCGACCGCCTCGATCACCGCATCCTACTTCAACGGCTTCAGAGTTACGGAATCGGAGATCCTGTACTTGGTTGGATTGGCAACTTCCTTTACCAACGAAAGCTCCAAGTACGTGTTAGAGGATCACTTTCTAACCCAATTGAGGTGGAATGTGGTGTCCCGCAAGGCTCAGTGCTGGGACCGCGCTTATTCCTGGTGTTTATCAACGACCTGGCAAGAGTCATTTCCTCAAACTTCCTGCTTTTCGCCGATGACGTCAAGATATGGCGGGCGATTAGTAACAAGGCAGATCAGCATCTGCTCCAACATGACCTAGATTGCATTTACGAATGGTCAAAGAGTAACAAGCTTCAATTGAACATGGCTAAGTGCAAAGTGATGCATCTGCGTCACCAGCTGGTGAGCGCCTACAAGATTGGAGACCACACCTTGGCAAAGGTTTCTCATGAGCGGGACCTGGGTGTATTGGTACAGGAAGATCTCGGGTGTTCCAAACAAGCAGAGAAGGCGACGAGAACCGGAAATCAACACTACGGCCTTCTTCGCAGAGCCTTCGGTCGGTTTGAACCGTCAATATTTCCCCAAATGCTTAACGCCTACGTGCGCCCGCATGTGGAATATGCTATTCAGTCGTGGCAGCCGTGGCAGAAACAGGATCTCATTGCTCTCGAGACTCCTCAACGACGGGCAACCAAGAACGTCAGGGGCCTCTTTCATCTGCCCTATCAGCTTAGACTGAAATCTCTAAGAATGTACAGCAGTCGATATCGGCTTTTGCGGGGGGATCTCATAATGGTTTACCAGATTCTGAAGAACCCAAACCACATTTGCCGTCCGCTGCTGGAATTGAACCCCAACATTAAACTAAGAGGTCACCCTCTGAAACTGACAATTCATTACAGCCTGCTTGAATGCCGTAGAAATTTCTTTTCTCTCCGCGTGTGTGAGCCTTGGAATGCCCTCCCTAATTATGTCGTCTCTGCTCCCAATCTGGCGATATTTAAAAAACGTGTTGACGATGCGTTGTCTCACTTACATTTCATGTTATGACTTGTTAGCCAGGGGCTACAAAACGCAATCAAACGGTTTCTTGCCAAACGCTCAACCATTGGATTTATGGATTTTTATGTTTAATACGCGAACATCTCCGCTATTTCACATAAGTCTATGGTGAGTCCACCACAACGCTTTTCACTTTTTTATGCAATTGATTTTCGCAATAATTTCCATCCCACGGGACTTGTTAAGCGATGCTTTTTTACCCGTAATAAACCATTGTCCATTGTCCATTGTCCAACCAATTCTTTTGCCTTGACTTATTCACTCAGTGCGTATTTTCTCATTAAGAAATCTGTCGAATCCGTGACAAGCGGTCCGCGTAGGATAGACGTAATCTCGGCACACCAGGCTACGACAAATTAATGGGTTTCTGCTTGAATTGCTGAAACGGAACCACAACCACAGTAGGCAAATTTATTGGGCTGCGTGTGCTGCACGTTTCGATTCACAGATGACATCGTGACTGATTGTACGAATCAGGGAGATATGGCCGAAGCTTTGGTTTGTTCCATTGGGCAAATGTTCTCCTCCGGTAGCCACGGTTCTCAGCGGGAAACACACGTTATGTGGCAACGCACTACAAGTTTGCCAGTTGATTGATAGATAAAGAAAGGAGTTTAATAGAGTCTCACATGCACAAAAATAGTTCACTGCGTTTATGCATGCAGCCAATAATATGTTGCACTAAGTTTCCAACTAATTACTACGATAGTTAAATTTCGGTTTAACTGGAGGAGATCACAATAATGGTATATAAGGGTGAAATTTCGATTTTCAGCAGCAGCTACTAAATATCAATAATCGGAACGCAGCATATGTCTATTATGTTATATCCAACCATATACACACACATCTCTAACGTTGAATTTTCTTCATTCACCAGAATCCTTCGTTCTTATCATTTTTCATTTATTGAGACAGAGCACCTACGCACTTCCACATGCCAGGTTATGTTTTCTCAGTTACACACAGATCCAAATCTATTACAGATATCCAATTCATCCAACAACACAAAATCATTGCTTATGGAAGATACGGTGGCATTATTGGTTTATAAAAAAGAATCTGCTTCATTTTCGTCCGAATTATTATTAGGAATTTTGCGCGACAGACTGGCGAAATGCTGTATTGTCCGTGGTAGGTAAAAGTTTATTTGTTCTC
>OX104071.1:27088993-27104110 GCA_944474145.2 Dicrocoelium dendriticum
GACACTCATATACCAGTCAGTCGTCTTCGTTCGGGTCTTACTGCGGTAGCGCTAGGTTACGCGTTTTCCGTCTCCAGTCTCAGCTGGCAGTGTTCCACTACTGTATTTCTAATGAATATAAGGAAGGGGTTTTATAAAAATTATTGGTGCGAAAACACATTTAACTGACATTTAAAATGGTGGAACATTACCGTCTCGTCTCGCGTGTAGGTCTGGCGGCTGTCACGTTAGTCTGCAAGTTACCGGATTCGAGTGGCTTGTCTGCTCGCGTTGGGCACTATATTACGGGAATATGATCGGTTGCTTTGGTGGGTATGTGCAACATAATCTTTATATAAGGATTCTTTACCTTATAAATATAACAAACAAATGCTTTGCCAGCACGCATTTGGCGCCATGTTTGCAATGGATGATGTACTTTATTTGGTTCGTTGTTGACAATCCCATGCTTGGTTCCTTGAACTATCCGGCATTTTCTTCCACGTTTATCTTTTCTATCCTTTACTTTATTTGTTAACGTCGCTTGCCACCGTTTTCCCGTAATGTATATGTGTCTAGTGTGTGTTGCCATTTGCTGAGTGTTATTTCTTTTCCTCATTGACTTTTGTCAAGAATATTTCTTCTGTCATTTTAGCTATCCACGATATTTTCAAAGCTATGCTCAGAAAACGCCTTTGGGTCTCCTCTAACGGTGTTCCTACAGTTATACATTGTAACATTATAGCCACCAACAGCAGCATCAAGTACGCTTGCCGAAAATGTATTTTCTTATAATCTCACGGTCAAGCAAAAGAAATTTAGTGCTATTAATTTTAATCACTGCCTGCCTATTTCACCTTGTGAAATGATGTTATTTAATGCGCATGGTATGACTGCTTAAGAATATTAATAAGAAAGCAGTATATGTATGGTATATTTTAACAAGAAATAAAGATATATTCAGAAATGATGCTTTAACAACCAATAAGTTCCGGAAGCACTCCGTAGAATACCTGTCATTTGGATTCATCGCATCACTTCAAAAGCCCCTCTACATATGTGTTTAATTTGCCAAAACACGCTTTCAAATAAAAGCATGCGACCACGTACACCGGAATATCATTTGGTAAGTGCTGATAAGAGCGAAAGCGGAAAGTCTGTGGATATTTTTAGAAAGTTGCGGGATAGTTCGAAAACATACCAAGTTTAAAAACAATAGTTTCTGACAGGGCAAGAAGGGCAAATAGGCTTACGGCGTCTTATAAAATCAGCAAATTGATTGTCAAAAATTGCGTTACAAGTAATGTTGGAAAAAATATTAATTTGATTTCAGTATTAAGAATACTGTCTGATCTAATGTATATGAGTCCACAATGGGTAGTTTAAAGCATTCTGCTCGGCAACTCAACTGTATCTAGGCGAATAGATGAAATGGCTCAGGGCGTACAAAGTACTTTAGTTACGTTACTATAGTCAAGAAAATTCTCGTCACTAGTAGATTAACCTAATTTATCTGATAACGACGCTCTTCTCGCGGCATATAATTGATTCTGCAATGATAAGGTGTTAGTGAGAGAGATGCTGTTTGCCAGCATAGCTAGAACTTATACAAAAGGCCAAACTGTATTCGAAGTGGTCAATGGTTTTCTGCTTAAACACTCCATCACAAGGCAAAACTTAGTTGCGGGCGCAACAAGTGGTACCACCGCAATGGTCAGAAGATGTAGAGGATTGATTGCTCATCTCAAAATTGTTCTCCCTTCTGTCATACAATTCACTGTGTGATTCACTGAGAGCACTTAGTGGCCAAGAAAGTGGGAGGACGCTTACACGATCCATTGCCAACATTTATAATAGTAGTTCATAATGGCAATCCGCACCCTTCGCATGAGCGTCTTTTCCAGCAGTTGTGTGAAGTGAACGCTGAAGATTTCCAGGTGCTACTTTTGCGAAGAGAAGTTAGATAGCACTCCAAGTGCAACTGAATTCGCCGTTATGTTGCACGCTTTGACACCAACATCACATTATTTCTGGAACAGATAATGAAAGAAAACTGTGTAAAGCTAAGACAGATATGTTTTATTTGACTGATGATTTCGAAAAACTCCACTTATTGAATAAAACCCTTCGAGAAAAATTAAGTAACCTCATCTCGAACGAACATCCAACAATCACCTTTTTTAAAAAGCTGGAACTGTAGGCTCAGAACATCGGAGGTCGGGAAATTTCACAGTTCCGTAATGATTGTTAATGCTAGTCATAAACAATAACTCCGAAAAGAAATGATAGACAGTTTTCATGACTAGATTGACATGGAAATCCAGATTTAAATTTTGGATCCATTTGATGTACACCCCTGCGATGTTGGAGGGAAAATCCTAGAAAGTCTCCTAAAGCTTAAGAATGACACAATAACAAGATCCAAATTCCGGCTACATAAAAGGAATCTTTGGATAAATGAATGCCCCCGACTATGGGAAATAGCTGAAATATATTTCAGTTCATTTCCAGCCACATACATGGCTGCATGTGGATCCAGCATACTGGTTTCTTTAACAACAAGTAGAAACAGATAGGACATCGCAGCAAGAGGAGATATTGAACTCTCGTTGTCAGTTCTGGAGTCGGACACAAGCACACCTGCTCAAGTTCACCAAGCTCAAGGCTCGCATTATTATCTCTACAATCCTATTCTTACGAAGTTACTACATCTGTTAATTCATGACATGCCCTACAGATAAAAGCCAACAATGAGCAAATACATTTTTAATTATTAATGGTGACTTGATAACGCAGCACAACGAATGTTCACTTGAAGCTGTGAAAGATAAAATTGAGGTTTACAAGGGAAACAACACTGATACCAAGATTACAACTTTAGCCATACTAAAACACGTATTAATAAGGTCAATGGAAAGCACCGATTTTCGTCGGTCAGGTGTTGCAGATTGCTGGAGTTATGGTGACCACGGGTGGGGGGTCATAGCAAATGGATTGGTCTAAAAGCTGGACAAGGTTAAGTAAAGTTTATGAACGACTTCTTTAGAAGACTACCTAGGATAATGAAGCGTTTTGGCACGGGGTTAGCACAGCTTCCGTCAACACCTGTCATTCCCCATGAACCTGCTGGTGGCGCGAGGTATTTGGACAGTTGTGGCCAATGTCGGGGTCGGAGTCGATGTCATAAGAAAATCGCGGATGGTTGGAGGATTGTCCGCAGGAAGGTAGTACCAAAGAAATCACGGGTACATATCGGCCTGCTGCATTAACCACGGAAGCTTTGAAAGATTTTGATTAAAGCATTCTTAGGAAAAAGCTGGACCAGTCCCGCTTGGTAACGCATTTCAGTTTGCCTAATAGAAGTTCAAGATACACACAAGATGCTGTGGTTTGTCTAGAGCATTCAACCTAGTGGTCGCTAGACAGTAAGACCAAGTCCCACCTGTTTACTTCCTCGACTATAATAGCGTTTTCAGTTGTGTCAACAGTAAATTGATATCGCAAGATCTATCAACGTCTGGTATGCAACCTCCTTAGTATTCTTCAAAACGAATATTTCCCAAACGTCCGCTGGTCACCAGTTTGGCAGCAAATACATCTAAACACCTGTCACAACATTTGGTGTGCTTCAAGGAGCTAGTACGTCACAATGTTGTTCCCTACTTTTGTTGGTACTACACCTGTCTCAGAAGAAGCCATTCCGTTAAAATATGCAGATGATGTTCGCATTGACTTGTGTCATCAATTCTCGGCTACCTCAGCCAAATTACAAAGTTATTTAGACGAATTATTGCCGTGGCCAAACTCCCGATGCTTGACCCTGAACGCGACCAAGCAGGTCGTTACCAACTACTTGTCGCGGTATGTCCTAAACTTCCGATTGAAGATGACAGTTTGAGCTTCTTTACGTCAGTGAAATATCTCGAAGCTACACTGAGCCACAATCTGTGATGGTCAATCCATATGCATCAAACATTCACCAAAGTCAACTGACTTTTGTTTTACCTCGGTCAGTTGCTACCATCCTGTTTACGGAACAATTGGATTCTGTGGTCCATCCCTGTGTGTATCCCGTCGCACTTGATTCATTACTGCCCGTAGATTTTCCAGGCCTACCGTGTAAGCATTTCAAGCTGCTTGACAGGTCACTGAAGCACTTGGCTCGCTGCAGTGATATTGCAAATCCACTTTGGTCAAACAATTGTCTCGATGCAAGCAAATGTAAGCACTAAACTTGATTCAAAAATACTCACTGCCATTAGACTGCCTCTTTACACTGCAGTTTCCAAGTGCATGTCTATCTTGTCGACCAGTACAGAGGGATGCACGCCCGCACGAAAGTATAAGGTTCGTGGGTCATTCCCCACTTAACCAGGTTACTTTTTGAACACAATGCTATTATTCAGGAATTATTTAGTAATTTCTATCAATGTGAATGTCTTTCAGTTTGCTTTATTTTGCTGTTATTCTGTCGCTTTGGGATGGTTTTTTGTTACGTCGAATAGCATATGTGTCCAGACTGAAAATTCACCTGTCACGGGTGCATAAAAGCGCGTTCTTGGTTTGACTCATGAATTCACTTGAGTCGCACAACGGGTTGCAACCTGTTGCAACCCCTGCAATGTAGCCAGGCCAATCCTCCACTGTTTTGCATGTTATGAATGTGCAGAGGACAGCGCTGGCACCCAGAGCAGTTAGATATTAGTCATGGCGGTTCGCTGTCGTCGCCCATGGCTCAGTGATATAAGTCGCTGACTCGCAAGACTAAGGTCGTGGGTCCGAATCCGGCAGGATTCGACGGATGCGCGTTACTGACGAGTCCCAATAGGACGAAACGGCCGTCCAGCGCTTTCCTGGATGTCTGTTGGCTGTCTGCCTGTGTCGAACTTCGCTGATTCCACACCAAAACCTAACTAATCCCCCTACTACTTACAAAGGTTCCTTCTTATGCACTCAATTTGGAGAAACACCGTGATGGATGTGCACTATTGATTTGCTCGAATTAACCAACGACATCAGCGCTCGAATCACCGAGCAGTAAGGTGGAGTCTATATGCCTGCAACATCAATCCTGTATGGATATAATAGGTTGGCTAGGAACATGTTCAACTTTTGCAGGAAGAGGTTGGTGAGAAGTGATCCTAGAGGTGAAAGCGTGATCACTCCGTCAATCTGCCGATAGTAGCTTTCGTCAAACAGGAACTGTTTGGAGAAGGTGCATCGCAGGATTATTCCCTTATTTTACCACTGGAATACCGGCATCTATTTGTTTCTCGGTTATGTATTCGCAAAAAATGTTAACATTCTCCAGAAATAAGACTTTTGTGAAAAGAGATTCCGCATCATAAGCGAACATCGCTTTACCACCTACCTTCTCGCCTATAATCTTTTCAGACCAGATGAAACATTGGAATGGGTGTTCATGGACAGATTTGAGTACATCACTAAACATAAGTTCATCTGCAAGTCCAGAGCAAATTCACACGCGAGCTAGTCTAGATAAACAGGACCGCAGAAAATGAGGCAAAACGTTTGCATGTCAGGCAGGAATTAAAACAGATGCAAGTGAGAAATGACTCTTTATTTGCTCTACTAACTCCTGTTGGCTCGGGCACCCGGCTTCATGGTTTATCTCAAGTAAATGAACCGAAAACTCTATTTGATACATCGGCTTACAATTTCCACTCAGTTGCAAAATGGTTTATCGAATTACTGGAACCATAATTAGTGATCTAACCGTTTATTTGGAGTTCATGAAAAGTTTAATGACAAGAAAGCAGACGGTGAAATGATGCTCTCGTATGATGTGGAATCGTTTTTCACAAACGTTCCATTGCTACAGAACATCAACTTTATTTGCGAATACATAACCGAGAAATAAATAGATGTCTGTATTCCGGTGCGAAACCTACAGGAAATAATCCTGTGATATTGCACTTTAATAGCAGCTATGTTATATGACGCATACGCAGCCAAAGTAATATCATGCATACGCTATCTATTTACTTAAATAAATGAAAATTTTCATTCCTTTAGTAGACTTTATCGGACCACCAACCTGCGCCATGTCTCGCAAACACGAGAAATAAACTTTTTATTAATTCTTACAATAGATCTTTGGAGACGTCGCAGCACAATTAAATCACGAGCTTTTCATACATTTAGGCTAATGTATGAAATTTTTCCAAGTTTATAAGTATCAGTTAATTTAACCGAAACACAGCTCAGCTTTTCTTTTTGCATCAATTTTGCCCTTACAAGCATTAGAGTATTTTTTAACAAATTGGTCTAAGACATGCTTGAGATGATAGGAAAGGAAGAAAAGATCAAAATTTTGAAACCTGATTACGGTCGAAATTGCGTTCCAGTTACGCGTTAGGAGAAATAAGGATGCATTGTTTTTTCTCCGGTTTGGTTGGCAGTGCAGAGAGCAGAGGTGAGGACAGCGTTGCAAGACCAGTACGTGGTGACATCCTGGAAGGCTGCTTAGTACAGCAGTAGCAATTAAACACGATCTGAAAGTGAATACTTGGTCAAGCACACTTTTACCCCGTGGGTAAAATGCTATGCTGAATTCACCACCAACTGATAAGACAACTATTAAGATATTCTTGCTTCCCGGCTGGAACTAAACTAGGCCATCAACTACCAGGCAGAAAAGTTCATACATCTGACTTTGTTTTGCAGAGTAAGTTCTGCAATGCAGTTAAAAATCTTATTCATCCAATCTCATTGCACTGACTGTCTCCATGTGGGCAGTATAGACAACATACAATTCATCGATTGTTAACAAACGAAAAAATTGCCCAAGCGGAATCGAAAGAAGAAAAGATGGGTATGCGAGTGTATTCGGAAACAAGCAGGTTTTGTGAGTAGTAAATAATGTAATCCTCATCCATACGCATCTTTCAATCACATTTGACCAATTATTATCCAGATTTGAAATCAGCTCATTTAACACATCAGTGGTGAACCAACTTTCCGTGAGCGAAACAATGTCAGACGTACAAAGATGCACGGAAACACAGGGTACTATAAGCGATGAGTTATTACTGGTTAAAAAGCAGATACTTGAAAAATCCCATAGGATGGCTGATGAATACCATAAAATGAAGGGTTTTGTATGTCATCTATCTAGCTTCTGCTGAATTAACTGCGATGCTGACTAAAGAGACTGGAAAATAAGAAATGAATGTAGGCATACAGAACAAGATCGGGCGCAGTGATAGTTGTTGATATAAAAAATAAACTTGTTCGCTTATTCGTGTATCAAATCCTTAGGTCAAGGTGACAGGTAAATCTGGTAGAACGACGTGATTAATGTAGTCCACGATAGCGCGGTTTAACTAACGATGCGTTAGAAGCTAAGAGCAAATCCATTCTTTCTTGAAATATCCAATATCGGGGAAGTGACCATTGTTTTCGGGAGATCGTTCCAAGATTGACAAACCCAGAAAAAGTAGTTTTTTGGGCACTCTAAACGGCTGTATTTTTGCATCAGTTTTGGCAGTTACCTCTGAGGTTGGTGTCGGAGCTAACTTACAGCAAGTGGCGGCATACGTCGTTGGGGTTACACAATATTTGCTACACAATTATTAGATGAATGCTTAACTTTCGATAGCGTCCAACAAAAACTCCCTTTCACTTCAGTTTTGCTGGTAACAGAAACTGCGTGGAATCTTGACATACTTCGTTGCCTTGCACTGTCGTATCTGGGGCTTAACAATCGCGCCTGGCTTGGATAGCGCATTCAAAGTATGGTCGCACGTAGGCTTTGTGCATTACTTAGAGGATTGATGTTTCATATCTCTCGGATTCCCTTTGCAGCAGGCCGACCTGCCGGTTGCTTACACTCACGGCTGCCTCAGACCTTTTTGAGCATTTGTGGTTACTCTGGATGAGCACACCAAACTTAAGTTCCTGGGAGCTGATCTGCTATTTGTGTGCCCCAAGTCAATACGTGTAGTCATACCTATGGCGTAGTTGAATAACGCGACATTTCTCTACATTAAATGGTAGGGAATTCTGAACTGACCGGTTCGAATTCGTATTAAGATCGCGCTGGAGCTCTTCCTTGTCCTCCGGTCCTCAGATTGATCGGCTTAGCTTGATATCATCGGAGCATAATAAGAAAACGGAAGCAACTGTACTTATTAGATTATTTTCAGAAAACGATAATAGAAAAGGCCCTAGTAACGAGTCTTGTGGTACACTGGACTGCAAATCCGTTGCCTCTAACAGGGATGCAAACAAAGTTCGTGTAGAAAAGTGACAGTCTAACACAGCAATTGGTCATCAGCACTGTAGTTCTAAAGATTATGAAGAATTCGGTGGTCTAATCGATCAAACTCTGTTGTGAAATCCAAGTATATGACGTGGAATCCTACCCCACCATCAGCTACCCCAGTCCAGCTATTGCATGCAATTAATGGGTTAGTAGTTCCTGAGTGATGTTGACGAAAAGCATGTTGCTCCGGGGTTATTTTGCTATGATTCTACAGATATTGCATTATCGCTTCTGCGATGGCTGATTACATAACATTGGTGAACATAGGAAGCAGCGTTATTGGGCGGCGATTGGTGGGGTTTGTGTAACTGCTACCTTTATGAATAGGACTCATGACCCCCTAGCTTCCATATTGGCGGGATTTGGTTGTCCTCTAGGCAGCACTGATGGAAAATAGTCAATGCCTCTGACGGATCACTGGCTACTGCCTGCAGGGCCTTCTGCCGTAAGTGATCGACACCAGGAGAGTTGTGAGTACGCAGGATAAACAACTTCTTTAACACTTCTGCAACGAAGATGAGGTTGGATGAAACTGATGGTTGAGTAATAGCAACAGAGAGAATATGTGAGCTCCTTACTTTCTGGATCGTGCGGGAATAATTGAAACGTAAGCGATCGGCTGTTTCCACTCTTGATCGCACGCACCCGTCAATCGTCATCAGTTCTGGGATTCTGCGCGGCACTTTGCGAAGATCATGAACGTGCCTATTTGGGGGTTACGGTTCATGTAGGATTGCTTCATTAGCGCCTGCTGATGCATCACTTTGTCCGTGCGGAGCATTTTCACACAGAAGGCGCGTTGTGCTACGCATGCAGTCCAGGTCTTGGAATGTGGCCTGTCCTTGTGAGCCCACAAGCCCCAGTAATATCCATCCTAGCAAGGTCTTTGCGGCGAACGGGAGTCTCCGACTGCCCCGATGTTGTTCAAGCTGTTAGTGAACTTCAGTTTTATCGGTTCGCAGAAGAATTTGAACGCTAGTATCCTTTATATCATCAAACTGAACATCAGCTAGATGAAGCCAACGCTTCGCAATTTGGCTGATGGGGCAAGTTACATTATTCAGTGGTAGACGCTTTAGGCTACAGGCGTGTTCTACCTTGACTGAATCGGGGCCATACAATGCCGATGGTCGAAAGTCCGCAAGACCCGCATCTAGGGATGAAAACCACTTACTTTAAGAAAAGCATATCCACTTTTATCCCGGCCCCCTGCATGATATTTTCCTGGATAAGGCTTAGCCCCTTTCCAAAAGGGCGTACGGCTCAACCGATCGCAAGAGATCTACACCGGGACATACCTTCTGGGAAGCGGAACGCGTAGTATGACAAATGTTGGTCACCTGAGGGGAACTTAGTGTCCTTTCTACATGCAACAAGTAATGGTTTTTACCTTTGCATGAAAGTAGTCTGCATTCTTTATTATCTCGACAAGTCACAGCCCGATGGCCTAGTCTCAGACAGTTGTAACATTTCCCCTTCGATCTTACAAGCTCCTAGCGGCCAGAGACGTCTAAGGACAGAAACGTCGGACATGACGCTGTGTCATGTTTCTCGCTACAGACTAGGCATGCTGGTTGCTGGGGCTGGTCCGACGATGTATAAAAGGCAAATTTACGATCGGTACGTTCATCACCAGGCCGTTGCGACCGAGCCACATTCTGAAGACGTTGAGGGCTCGTAGTCGCCAGCTGACCAAATCTGCTACGTGCTACTCGCGCTTCGGTAGCGATAAAGTCTGCCAATGCTCTAAACGAAACGTCCCGTCCCTCTTGGACGAGGGAATCCGCTGCTCTTGCCCATCTCGACTGTAGGCTACTGGGCAAGACGCGGACCTATCGCTCAATAGTAGCTACCGAGACCAGGTCAGAAGTGAAATGCATCTGGGGAAGAGCAATGTGACAATTCTCCATTTTAATGGATAGACATGATAATAAATCATGATCATGCGCTATAGGTCTCAGCCCGGATAATAAAGCGTCACCTAACCATCTAGCCACAACGTGGCTTTGGCCAAATAGATCACGAAGAATGCCCCTAGATTTTCGTAGGCCCTTTCACAGGGCAACATTACGCATTCACTAATGGCTTCCATAATTCGGCCTTTGCAATAATAAAGCAATTTGATCGAACTTTGGTCTCTATAGGCGAATCGGTTTTCAATGAAATATTCAAATTGCTCCATAAACCTCCAGTAATCTGACGGATCACCATCTAAAGCTCCAATTCGACCCTAGGTAGGTCTAATTGTGGATGATAATCCTCCCGCCAACTGTCGGGAGAAAATTTATGGGCAGTCATTTCAGGCAGCGAGTTGCGGCAGCCTTCCAAGAACCGATCCAGTTGTTCATTCCCAACTACTGGCAATCGACTGAGAACAACGGGTGGTTCATGATCGTCAAGCTTCTCTAGTTCTAAACGCAGCTTAGCCATAGTTACTGCGTTCTCGGCATGCAAAACACGTTTCTTATTCTCCAAGTCTATCTCGGCTAGTAACTGCTCTCTCTTTAACTCTGCTAATTTCAACGCTGCAAAAGTGCCGCTAGAACCCACACTCCGTTTGCTCCTACAGCTAACATGTGTCCCAGAACATGAAACCGTGTCATCAACAAGAAGGAAAGCTTGAGTCGCTGAGTTTCATCCTGTTTCGCAAGGTATTCTTTTCGAAGACATGGTTCAACACAGAAAGCGCTTACATTCGATTGAGATTCGAACCGTAGTGGACCCCTTGATCAGCACTCGTACTTCCAATGATGTAAGACAATACAAAAAGAAGCAAGCCAAAGTCTTTGGACTCCAATGAAAGCCACGTTAAGTATTGTCAGAAGCAACATTTCCTTGCAAGGTTCGCGTTCTTACGCGTTCCCACGGGGAGCATAGAAACAGCAAACCCGGAAGTGGATACCGGTACTAAGTACAAATGAATAAATGAGCATATACGGTAGATACCTTAAGGATTATGCTTTCAAATGCAAGACAATTACAATGATAACCGTTTAGTCCGTTTAGTACATTAGAAATGTACATGACGTGTTCATACGACGAGTACAGCGGTGAGATTGACTGATCACTGTCCCAAAAAGGGATCCTGATTGGGTAAGTCTCAAGAGGATGTGAAGTTGGCCTGAGTCACAAATGCACATAGACAAAGGAAGAAATGGTCAGACGGGATCGTCCGGTGGGGACAAAGGTTCAGCGGATAGGTATAATCGGTGAAGAGTGAACGTCACCAAACGACCTAATCGGTGCAGTGCAATGTGTTGACGATCGTAAACAAAGTTAGACAAATGTGTAGAGGCAATTTAGGATCGTAGAAACGCTAGGTGATAACAATTTTAGGGCACGTAGGGTGGAAGGAGGCAGAGATGGAGTTTCACGAAGAAATGGTGAAGTACAGTCGTAATGTTTTTTAGGGGAAAGAAATATGGAGGGAAATTGCGATCGTGACGTCCGAATGCTCTCTCCAAGATCTGTCATCAAGTTAAGGAGATTCAACAAGTGATTTGATGACATCATGCGCTTTTTACTTTTTTCCATTTGACCAACGTCCCTCGAGCACATACATCACGCATCCAGTTGATGCACACACAAAATCATTGCAATTGTAGTTATAATGGACTTCATGCTAAAATCTGTATAGATTCCCCATAACATAATCAATTTCATTGATACATTGATCGATGAAACCACTGTTTT
Source organism: Dicrocoelium dendriticum (assembly GCA_944474145.2). Taxonomy (NCBI): domain Eukaryota; kingdom Metazoa; phylum Platyhelminthes; class Trematoda; order Plagiorchiida; family Dicrocoeliidae; genus Dicrocoelium; species Dicrocoelium dendriticum. Next base: position 27,100,953 of record OX104071.1, read on the forward strand.
AATCTCGACCATCCCTCGGGACCTGTTGAGCGTTGGCGTTTTTCCACTGTTGTACCAATGTTTTATTTTGAATGTATATCAAAGCCTTGCAGTTCCGAGAGCATACAGACTGACCGTCTATGCAATCAACTGTAGACGGCCACACCGTCCCCGAGTTCCTCGTCTCCGAATGAAATGAAGCTACCCGAATGCCTCCTAATAGTCAAATATACTGGATGTATCTATTGAGGGGACTACGGCTGCTGTGTCGGGTGTATTGGCACTGAGGACGGTGTCCTGTTTGCAGCTGTTTCTAGTGCACTCAAACCCAAACTGGACTAACCACAACCTTCAATGAGTAGCTCACTTGGACCGATTTTAGGCGACATCTTTACTGGTCCTCTTGTGGATAGCAATGATTCGAATGAGGTTGAAGGGACACACGTTTACACAAGGCACATCGGCGACAAATTTGTAGCAGTTAAAAGTGCCTAATGAAGCAGAAACCTTTTACTAATAAAACAGGTATATTCTCATTGTGCGTGAAACTGTGACCATATTCGGCACGGATCATATTTTACAGAACAAATCATGCTTATGCATGAATAGTAAACATTCATGTGATTTTCATGGCTTTTGCTATTTCAAGGGTTTGTATTAACTCCCAGTTTTGTTTAGACGCAGTGTGCACTAGTTGGAATAGATGTTAACAGCACTATAGGTGTATCACACAGTGTGAAAGTTTTGTTCGTTTCACTCAGCAGATGTTGTCTTGTCCTTCTTGGTACAAACCATCAGCTGATCTCTTAGTATGAGAACAGGGTCAAAGTCGTGTTCAAGCCTAAGCAATTAGTGAGTTTAACGCGAAAATCCGTTTCGGCCGTTAGCACTCTTCCCCAGGCTCACAAATACAGACTTGGCTGGATTGACCGGGAGAAGAAACTTCTGCAGACCATGTGGATAAGCGGTTGAGGTCTTGCTGAAGTAGGCCACAGTCATCGGAGCGTGGATTTCTCTCCAAATCTTCATGTCGTCCGCAAACAAGGCACACGGCGACCGGAGAAGCAGCGGTAGATCGTTGATGTGGATCAGGAACAGAGTGGGCCCCAGCACAGTGCCTTGAGGCACGCCACTTGTAGAGGGGTACCAGTCAGTTAGATGGTCGTCGACCTGTACTCTCCACTTTCGTCCAACAAGAAAGTCGCTGATCCACCGGTCCAGAGAGCCACCGACACCGCACAACTTGAGTTTGTCAAGGAGAACCTCATGGCTGACCTTGTCGAACGCTTTACTGAAATCGATGAATATCACGTCGATGGACTTCCCCTTGTTTATTGCCTTTAACCACTCATGCCTCGTCACAAGCAGGTTAGTAATGCATGAGCGACCTTGCATAAAACCGTGCTGTGCGGGCGTCAGGACCTTGTTTGACTGTAGCAAATGCAGCAATCCCTTCTTCACGATTTTCTCAGCAACCTTTGCCAAAATAGGTGTCAGACAAATTAGCCTGTAATTGTCTACTTTGTTAGGGTCGCCGCCTTTCGGAATAGGCTTCACCACCAAACATTTCCATTCAATTGGCAACGAACATTCGGACAGCGACCTGTTGAAAAGGTCAGTCACGACAGGAGAGAGGATGGTTGAAAGTGACTTGAGAACTAGTGAGTGAAGCCCATCAGGTCCGGCAGGTTTGGTGCCGTCAAGGTTGGAGAGTAGTTGAGCTACCTCTTCAACGCCGCAATGCAGACTATGGAGTTCGGTAAAAGCGGTAAACGTCGAACTCGGAACAGACACCTGGTTATTCGCAAGTACAGAGGCGAAGTGCGCCGCCAACGCGGACGCAGGCTCAGTGCTGGAGGTTAGGGGCTGTCCATCCGTGCCATCCAGCACTGGCACATCGCCTGCCGGCTTCAGCCGTCGCTTCACATATGCAAAAATTCTCTTTGGGGCGGTCTTTCGCGGCTACTGCGAGCTGCTCTTCAAATTGTTGGCGTTTATTCTCATTTTGCACTGTTGCATAGGTTCCGCTGACATTTATACCCTTCGTAATCAATGGCAGAACCAGAGAGGAGGAATTTGTCCCACAGTCTGAGCCGTCTCCGAGCCAGGTTTCATACACTTTGTCAAACCAATGAGGCTTAATCGGTCCAAACTTCCGACATTTCAATGGCACAATTCGGAACACAATGAAGTCACTTCCTCTTTTATAACTATCCAACAAGCTTCCACACATGCAGCTTGGGACAGATACCAATCCAGTTGGCTCGCGGCTCGAGCTAGACCATCGAAGTCTGTTTTCCAGTAGTTGGGAGCTAGTTGCAACGGATGTGAATACGGCAAAGATAATTCCATATCAGCTATCAGTACTGAGTGGTCGCTCGTAGCCAGGGGCTCCAAGATCCTAAGGTCACGCACTCGTTGTTCGTAGCTCGTTAACATCAGGTCGAGACAGGACGGGGTAGAAAGTGTTGATATGCGTGTTGGCTGGCAAATGTGTTGCGATACACCAGTTTCAAGTACCAAATCCACGAACTTTGCTTCAACCTCACTATGTCCAGGCTTCAAATGTACATCAGACAATCGTATTCGGGGACAGTTAAAATCACTCATAATTAGAAAGTGTGGACGACTCATGTGGGTCCGAAGAATGGACAGCCAATCCAAACAACGACTCAGGGGGACTGCGACAAACTGCGCCCACAAGCAGTTCTCCGCATCTGAGGCGGATGGAGCACCACAGTAGCTCACACAGACCATCGTCACTTCGGTAGGTGCTCACAAGTCTCCCCACGCAGGGAAGACCGGATGTAAAATAAGACACCACCGTGGGCATTCTTTAGTTTATCGCATCGGAAACACGAGTAACTGTTAAGCTCATGTTCTTGGGTGTATAACTCTGCATGCAGCCATGTCTGTGCGAGTCCCACTACCTCTGGCCGCTCAGACGCAACGAAACAGCAAAGCTAATCGCGCTTAGTCATTATCCTGCAAACGTTTGTAAAGGCTACTTGCAGGCCGCAGCAGGAGCCACCGGACGTGCTTGAAGTGTGAGCAGCCTGTTTATCCTGATTCGCGGATGGTTGGAAACCACCCGAAAATTTACGATAAGAAGATTTGTTTCCCCCTCACCAGTGCGTCTTTTCAGCTCAATGATGGCAGACTTGAGCCGCTTCCTGTCT
>OX104071.1:27104543-27138757 GCA_944474145.2 Dicrocoelium dendriticum
TATTCTGGAACAGTTTATGAAAGAAAACTGTGTACAGCTAAGACAGATATGTTTTATCTGACTGATGATTTCGAAAAACTCCACTTACGGAATAAAACCCTCCGAGGCTACTAAAGTAACCTCATCTCGAGCAAACATCCAACAATCACCTTTTTTAAAAAGCTGGAGCTGTAGGCACAGAACATCGGAGGTCGGGAATTTTCACAGTTCCGTAATGATTGTTTATGCGAGTCATAAACAAGAACTCCGAAAAGAAATGAATGACAGGTTTCATGACCAGATTGACATGAAAATCCAGATTTAGCTTTTGGATCCATTTGATGTACACCCCTGCGATGTTGGAGGTAAAATTCTAGAAAGTCTCCTAAAGCTTAAGACTGACACACTAATAAGATCCAAATTTATGCTATATAAAAGGGATTTTGGATAAATTGTTGCCCCGACTGTGTGAAGTAGCTGAAATATATTTCAGTGCATTTCCAGCCACAAACATGGCTGCATGTGGATTCAACATACTGGTTTCTTTAACAACAAGTAGAAACAGATAGGACATCACAGCAAGAGGAGATATTGAACTCTCGTTGTCAAGTCTGGAGCCGGACGCCATCACACCTGCTCAAGTTCATCAAGCTCAAGGCTTGCATTATTATCTCAACAATCCTATTCTTACGGTTACTACATCTCTTCATTCATGACATGCCCTACAGATAAAAGCCAATAATGAGCAAATACATTTTTAATTATTAATGACGACTTTGTATACTTACAGACAGCTGACTTGATAATGCCGCACAACGAACGTTCACTTGAAGCTGTGAAAGATAAAAATGAGGTTTAAAAGGGAAACAACACTGATACCAAGACTATAATTTTAGCCATACTATAAAATATACCAATTTGGTCAATGGAAAGCCCCGGTTTTCGTCTGTCAGACTTTGCAGATTGCTGGAGTTATGGTGAGCACGGGTGGGGGGTCATAGCAACTGGATTGGTCTAAAAGCTGGACAAGGTTAAGTAAAGTCTATGAACGACTACTTTGGAAGACTACCTAGGATAATGAAGCGTTTTGGCACCGGGTTAGCATAGCTTCCGTCAACACCTGTCATTCCCAACGAAGGTGCTGGTGGCGCGGGGTATTTGGACCGTGGTGGCCAATGTTGGGGTCGTAGACGATGTCATAAGAAAATGGCGGATGGTTGGAGGATTGCCCGCAGGAAGGCAGTACCAAAGAAATCACGGGCACATATCAGCCTGTTGCATTAACCACGGGAGCTTTGAAAGATTTTGATTAAAGCATTCTTAGGAAAAAGCTGGACCAGTCCCGCTTGGTAACGCATTTCAGTTTGCCTAATAGAAGTTTAAGATACACACAAGATGCTGTGGTTTGTCTAGAGCATTCAACCTTGTGGTCGCTAGACAGTAAGAGCCAAGGCCAACCTGTTTACTTCCTCGACTATAATAGCGTTTTCGGTTGTGTCAACAGTAAATTGCTATCGCAAGATCTATCAACGTCTGGTATGCAACCTCCTTAATATTCTTCAAAACGAATATTTCCCAAACGTCCGCTGGTCACCAGTTTGGCAGCAAATTCACCTAAACACCTGTCACACATTTTGATGTGCTTCAAAGAGCTAGTAGGTCACAATGTTGTTCCCTACTTACGTTGGTACTACACCTGTCTCAGAAGAAACCACTGTGTTAATATATGCAGATGATGTTCGCATTGACTTGTGTCATCAATTCTCGACTACCTCAGCCAAATTACAAAGTTATTTAGACGAATTATTGCCGTGGCCAAACTCCCGATGCTTGACCCTGAACGCGACCAAGCAGGTCGTTACCAACTACTTGTCGCGGTATGTCCTCAACTTCCGATTGAAGATGACAGTTTGAGCTTCTTTACGTCAGTGAAATATCTCGGAGCTACACTGAGCCACAATCTGTGATGGTCAATCCATATGCATCAAACACTCACCAAAGTCAACTGACTCTGGTTTTACGTCGGTCAGTTGCTACCATCCTGTTTACGGAACAATTGGATTCTGTAGTCCATACCTGTGTGTATCCTGTCGCACTGGATTCATTACTGTCCGTAGATTTTCCAGGCCTACTGTGTAAGCATTTCAAGCTGCTTGACAAGTCACTGAAGCACTTGGCTCGCTGCAGTGATATTGCAAATCCACTTTGGTCAAACAATTGTATTGACTCAAGCGAATACAAGCACTAAACTTGATTCAAAAATACTCACTGCCATTAGACTGCCTCTTTACACTGCAGTTTCCAAGTGCATGTCTATCTTGTCGACCAGTACAGAGGGATGCACGCCCGCACAAAAGTATAAGGTTCGTGGGTCATTCCCCATTGAACCAGGTTAATTTTTGCACATAATACCATTATTCAGGAATTATTTGGTAAATTCTATCAGTGCTAATGTTTTTCAGTTCGCTTTATTTTGCTGTTATTCTGTCGCTTTTGGATGGTTTTTTGTTATGTCGAAGAGCATATGTGTCCAGACTGAAAATTCACCCGTCACGGGTGCATAAAAGCGCGTTCTTGGCTTGACTCATGACTTCACTTGAGTCGCACAACGGGTTGCAACCCGTTGCAACCCCTGCGATGTAGCCAGGCCAATCCTCCACTGTTTTGCATGTTAGGAATTTGCAGAGGACAGCGCTGGCACCCAGAGCAGTTAGATATTAGTCATGGCGGTCCGCTGCCGTCGCCCATGGCTCAGTGATATAAGTCGCTGACTCGCAAGAGTAAAGTCGTGGGTTCGAATCCGGCAGGATTCGGCGGGTGCGCGCTACTGACGAGTCCCAATAGGACGAAACGGCCATCTAGCGCTTTCCTGGATGTCTGTTGGCTGTCTGCCTGCGTCGAACTGCACTGATTCTACACCAAAACCTAACTAATCCCCCTACTACTTACATAGGTTCCTTCTTATGCACTCAATTTGGAGAAACTCCGTGATGGATGTGCACCATTGACTTGCTGGAATTAACTAATGACATCAGCGCTCGAATCACCGAGCAATAAGGTGGCGTCTATATGCCTGCAACATCAATCCTGTATGGATATAATAGATTGGCTAGGAACATGTTCAAATTTTGCAGGAAGGAGTTGGCGAGAAGTAGTCCTAGAGGTGAACGCGTGATCACTCCGTCAATCTGCCGATAGTAGCTTTCGTCAAACAGGAACTGTTTAGAGAAGATGCATCGCAGGATCATTCCATTAGTTTTGCCACTGGAATACCGGCATCTATTTGTTTCTCGGTTATGTATTTGCAAAAAATGTTGACATTCACCAGAAATAAGGCGTTTGTGAAAAGAGATTCCGCATGAAAAGCGAACATCGCTTTACCGTCTACCTTTTCGCCTATAATCTTTTCAGACCAGCTACAACATTGGAATGGGTGTTAATGGACAGATTCGAGTACATCACTAAACATAAGTTATTATGCAAGTCCCGAGCAAATTCACACGCGAGCTAGATGAACAGGACCGCAGAACATGAGGCAAAACTTTTGTATGTCATGCAAGAATTAAAACGGATGTAAGTGAGAAACGACTCTTTACTTGATCGACTAACTCTTGTTGGCTTGGGCACCCGGCTTCATGGTCTATCTCAAGTAACCGAACCGAAAACTCTATTTGATACATCGGCTTTCAATTTCCACTCATTTTGCAAAATGGTTTATCGAATTACTGGAGCCATAATTAGTGATCTAACCCTATATTTGGAGTTCATGGAAAGTTTAATGATAAGAAAGCAGACGGCGAAATGATGCACTCTTCTGATGTGGAATCGCTTTTCGCAAAGGTTCCATTGCTGCAGAACATCAACTTTACTTGCGAATCCATAACAGAGAAACAAATAGATGTCTGTATTCCGGTGCCAAACCTGCAGGAAATAATCCTGTGACACTGCACCTTGTTATCCGCTATGTCATATGACGCATACGTAGCCAAAGTAATATCATGCATACTCTGTCTATTTACTTAAATAAATGAAAATTTTCATTCCTTTAGTAGACTTTATCGGACCGCCAACCTGCGCCATGTCTCGCAAAGACGAGAAATAATCTTTTTATTGTTTCTTACAATATATGTTTGGAGACGTCGCAGCACAACTAAATCACCAGCTTTTCATACATTTAGGCCAATGTATGAAATTTTTCCATGTTTTTCAGTACCAGTAAATTTAACCGAAGCACTGCGCAGATTTCCTTTTTGCATTAATTTTGCACTTACAAGCATTATAGTATTTTTTAACATATGGGTCTGAGACATGCTTGAGGTGATAGGAAAGGAAGAAAAGATCGAAATTTTGCAATCTGATTACGGACGAAATTGCGTTCCAGTTACGCGTTAAGAGAAATAAGAATGCTTTACTGTATATGCCTATAAGGACATGGTCCATATTTTACAGGTACCTAAGTAATCGCAGGCTGCATCCTAAGAACGTGGCATGGTTTCGAGACGTCTGTCAGCATTACACGGGTTGATACCCAACCAAATGTAACACGGCTGAGTCAAGCCGGAAGCTGATGAAATCAGTCCGTCGGTATGAAATAGCTTTCTACATGACAGACCGCGAAAATAACTAACCAGTGCGGACCGCAAAAGTTTTGGATTCTGTCCAGGGCAATTGGCGTGTCACTCAGGAATTTACAATAGGAGATGATAGATTGAGACCTATAAAATGCACCGTGTTCTGTGCCTAGTACATTTCGGTTTACCAGGCTTCGGTGTATTGTTTTTTTCTCCGGTTCGGTTGGCAGTGCAGAGAGCAGAGGTGAGGACAGCGTTGCAAGACCAGTACGTGGTGACATCCTGGAAGGCTGCTTAGTACAGCAGTAGCAATTAAACACGATCTGAAAGTGAATACTTGGTCAAGCACACTTTTACCCCGTGGGTAAAATGCTATGCTGAATTCACCACCAACTGATAAGACAACTATTAAGATATTCTTGCTTCCCGGCTGGAACTAAACTAGGCCATCAACTACCAGGCAGAAAAGTTCATACATCTGACTTTGTTTTGCAGAGTAAGTTCTGCAATGCAGTTAAAAATCTTATTCATCCAATCTCATTGCACTGACTGTCTCCATGTGGGCAGTATGGACAACATACAATTCATCGATTGTTAACAAACGAAAAAATTGCCCAAGCGGAATCGAAAGAAGAAAAGATGGGTATGCGAGTGTATTCGGAAACAAGCAGGTTTTGTGAGTAGTAAATAATGTAATCCTCATCCATACGCATCTTTCAATCACACTTGACCAATTATTATCCAGATTTGAAATCAGCTCATTTAACACATCAGTGGTGAACCAACTTTCCGTGAGCGAAACAATGTCAGACGTACAAAGATGCACGAAAACACAGGGTACTATAAGCGATGAGTTATTACCGGTTAAAAAGCAGATACTTGAAAAGTCCCATAGGATGGCTGATGAATACCATAAAATGAAGGGTTTTGTATGTCATCTATCTAGCTTCTGCTGAATTAACTGCGATGCTGACTAAAGAGACTGAAAAATAAGAATTGAATGTAGGCATACAGAACAAGATCGGGCGCAGTGATAGTTGTTGATATAAAAAAATAAACTTGTTCGCTTATTCATGTTTCAAATCATTGGGTCAAGGTGACAGGTAAATCTGGTAGAACAACGGGATTAATTTAATCCACGATAGCGCGGTTTAGCTAATGATGCGTTAGAAGCTAAGAGCAATATCCAGTCTCTTTGAAATATCCAATGTAGGGGAAGTGACCATTGTTTTCGGGAGATCGTTCCAAGATTCGCAAACCCAGAGAAAAAGTAGTTTTGTGGGCACTCTAAACGGATGTATTTTTGCATCAGTTTTGGTAGTTGCCTCTGAGGTTGGTGTCGGAGCTAACTTACGGCAAGTGGCAGCATACGTCGTTGGGGTCACACAATATTTGCTACACTAATATTAGATGAATGCGTAACTTTCGATAGCGTCCATCAAAAACTCCCTTTCACTTCAGTTTTGCTGGTAAGAGAAAATGTGTGGAATCTTGACATACTTCGTTGCCGCGCACTGTCGTATCTAGGGCTTGGCAATCCCGCCTGACTTGGATAGCGCATTCAACGTATGGTCGCACGTAGGCTTTGTGCATTACTGAGAGGAATGATGTGTCATATCTCTCGAATTCCCTTGGCAGCAGGCCGACCAGCCGGTTGCTTACACTCCCAGCTGCCTCAGACCTTTTTGAGCATTTGTGATTACTCTGGATAAGCACACAAATGTATGTTCCTGGGAGCTGATCTGCTATTTGTGTGCCCCAAGTCAATACGTGTAGTGATGGCTATGGCGTAGTTGAATAACGCGACATTTCTCCACATTAAATGGTCAGGCATTCTGAACTGACCGGTTCGAATTCGTATTAAGATCGCTCTCTTCGTTGTCCTCCGGTCCTCAGATTGATCGTCTTAGCTTGATATCATCAGAGAATAATAGGTAAAATGCAAAAACTGTACTTAATAGATCATTTGCAGAAAACGATAATAGACAAGGCCCTAGTAACGAGTCTTGTGGTACACTGGACTGCAAATTCGTTGCCTCTAACAGGGATGCAAACAAAGTTCGTGTAGAAAAGTGACAATCTAACACAGCAATTGGTCATCAGCACTGTAGTTTTAAAGATTATGAAGAATTCGGTGGTCTAATCGAATAAACTCTGTTGTGAATTTCAAGTACATGACGTGGAATCCTACCCCACCATCAGCTACCCCAGTCCAGCTATTCCGTGTAATTTATGGGTTAGTAGTCCCTGAGTGATGCTGACGAAAAGCATGTTGCTCCGGGGTTATTTTGCTATGGTTTAACAGATACTGCATTATCGCTTCTGTGATGGTTGATTACCTAACTTTGGAAAGCATAGGGAGCAACGTTATTGGGAGGCGGTCGGTGATGGTTTTGTAACTACTACCTTTATGACTAAGAGTCATGACCCCTAGCTTCCGTATTGGCGGGATTTAGTTGTCCTCTAGGCAGCACTGATAGAAAATGGTCATTGCCTCTGACGGATCACTGGCTACTGCCAGCAGGGCCTTCTGCCGTAAGTGATCGACACCAGGAGAGTTTTGAGTACGCAGGATAAACAACTTCTTTCACACTTCTGCAATGAAGATGAGGTTGGATGAAACTGATAGTTGAGTGATAGCAACAGAGAGAATATGTGAGCTCCTTACTTTCTGGATCGTGCGGGAATAATTGAAACGTAAGCGATCGGCTGTTTCCACTCTTGATCGCACGCACCCGTCAGTCGTTATCAGTTCTGGGATTCTGCGCGGCACTTTGCGAAGATCATGAACGTGCCTATTTGGGGGTTACGGTTCGTGTAGGATTGCTTCATTAGCGCCTGCTGATGCATCACTTTGTCCGTGCGGAGCATTTTCACACAGAAGGCGCGTTGTGCTACGTATGCAGTCCAGGTCTTGGAATGTGGCCTGTCCTTGTGAGCCCACAAGCCCCAGTAATATCCATCCTATCAAGGTCTTTGCGGCGAACGGGAGTCTCCGACTGCCCCGATGTTGTTCAAGCTGTTAGTGAACTTCAGTTTTATCGGTTCCCAGAAGAATTTGAACGCTAGTATCCTTTATATCATCAAACTGAACATCAGCTAGATGAAGCCAACGCTTCGCAATTCGGCTGATGGGGCAACTTACATTATTCAGTGGTAGACGCTTTAGGCTACAGGCGTGTTCTACCTTGACTGAATCGGAGCCATACAATGCCGATGGTCGAAAGTCCGCAAGACCCGCATCTAGGGATGAAAACCACTTACTTTAAGAAAAGCATATCCACTTTTATCCCGGCCCCCTGCAGGATCTTTTCCTGGATAAGGCTTAGCCCCTTTCCAAAAGGGCATACGGCTCAACCGATCGCAAGAGATCTACACCGGGACATACTTTCTGGGAAGCGGAACGCGTAGTATGACAAATGTTGGTCACCTGAGGGGAACTTAGTGTCCTTTCTACATGCAACAATTAATGGTTTTTACCTTTGCATGAAAGTAGTCTGCATTCTTTATTATCTCGACAAGTCACAGCCCGATGGCCTAGTCTCAGACAGTTGTAACATTTCCCCTTCGATCTTACAAGCTCCTAGCGGCCAGAGACGTCTGAGAACAGAAACGTCGGACATGACGCTGTGTCATGTTTCTCGCTACAGACTAGGCATGCTGGTTGCTGGGGCTGGTCCGACGATGTATAAAAGGCAAATTTACGGTCGGTACGTTCACCACCAGGCAATTGCGACTGAGTCACATTCTGGAGACGTTGAGTGCTCGTAGTCGCCAGCTGACCGAATCTGCTACGTGCTACTCGCGCTTCGGTAGCGATAAAGTCTGCCAATGCTCTAAACGTAGCGTCCCGTTCGTTTTGGACGATGGAATCCGCTGCTTATGCCCGTCTCGACTGTAGGCTACTGGGCAAGCTGCGGACATATCGCTCAATAGTAGCTACCGAGACCAGGTCAGAAGTGAAATGCATCTGCGGAAGAGCAATGTGACAATTCTCCATTTTAATGGATAGACATGATAATAAATCATGATCATGCGCTATAGGTCTCAGCCCGGATAATAAAGCGTCACCTAACCATCTAGCCACAACGTGGCTTTGGCCAAATAGATCACGAAGAATGCCCCTAGATTTTCGTAGGCCCTTTCACAGGGCAACATTACGCATTCACTAATGGCTTCTATAATTCGGCCTTTGCAATAATAAAGCAATTTGATCGAACTTTGGTCTCTATAGGCGAATCGGTTTTCAATGAAATATTCAAATTGCTCCATAAACCTCCAGTAATCTGACGGATCACCATCTAAATCTCCAATTCGACCCTAGGTAGGTCTAATTGTGGATGATAATCCTCCCGCCAGCTGTCCGGAGAAGATATATGAGCAGTCATTTCAGGCAGCGACTTGCGGCAGTCTTCCACAAACCGATCCATTTGTCCATTCCTAACTACTGGCAATCGACTGAGAACAACGGGTGGTTCATGATCATCAACCTCCTCTAGTTCTAAACGCAGCTTAGCCATATTTACTGCGTTCTCGGCTTGCAAAACACGCTTCTTATTCTCCAAGCCTATCTCGGCAAGTAACTGCTCTCTCTTTAACTCTGCTAATTTCAACGTTGCAAAAGCACAGCTAGAACCCACACTCCGTTTACTCCTACCGCTAACCTGTGTCCCAGAACATGAAACCGTACCATCAACAAGAGGGAAAGCTTGCGTTGCTGAGTTTCATCCTGCTTCGCAGGGTATCCTTTTCGAAGACATGGTTCAACACAGATATCACTTACTTTCGATTGAGATTCGAACCGTAGTGGACCCCTTGATCAGCACTCATACTTCTAATGATGTATGACACTACAAAAAGAAGCAAGCCAAATTCTTTGGACTCCAATGAAAGCCACGGTAAGCACTGTAAGAAACAAAATTTGCTTGCAAGTTTCGCGTTCCCATGCTTTCCCACCGGGATCAAAGAAACAGCACATCCGGAAGTAGATAACGGTACTATGTACAAATGAATAAATGAGCATATACAATAAATACTTTAAGCATTATGCTTCTAAACTCAGGACATTTTCAATGACAATCGTTTGGTCCGGGTCGAGAAATCCAGCTTCAGTGCGTGCTGTACGAAATCACTTTAGTAAGGTACACGACGAGCTTATACGACGGGTACAGCGGTGAGATTGGTTGATCACCCTCCCAAAAAGGGATGCTGATTGGGTAAGTCTCAAGGGGGTGTGAAGTTCGTCTGAGTCACAACTCCACATAGACAAAGGAGGAAATGGTCAGACAGGATCGTCCGGTGGGGACGAATGTTCAGCGGACTGGTATAATCAGTGAAGGGCCAAGGTCGCCAAACGATTCTAATCGGTGCAGTGCAAAGTGTTGACGATGGTCAACAAAGTTAGACAAATGTGTAGAGGCAATTTAGGATCGTGGGAATGCGAGGTGATAACAATTTTAGGGAACGTAGGGCGGAACGAGGCGGAGATGGGGTTTCACGAAGAAATGGGGAAGTAGAGTTGTAATGTTTGGTAGGGGAAAGAAATATGGAGGGGAATTGCGATCGTGACGTCCGAATGTTCTTTCCAAGATCTGTCATCAAGTTAAGGAGATTCAACAAATGAGTTGATGATGTCATGCGCTGTTTACTTTTCTCCGTTTGACCTATGTTCCTCGGGCAGATACATCACGAATCCAGTTGATGCACAAACAAAATAATTACAACTTCTGTTATCATGGTCTTCATGCTAGAATCTGTATAGATTCCCCATAAAACAATCAATTTATTGATACACTTTTCGCTGAAACCACTGTGTTAATCTCGACCATCTCTTGGGACCTGTTGACCGTTGGTGCTTTTGCCACTGTTATATCATTGTTCTATTGTATATGTGTATCGACGCCTTGCAGTTCCGAGAGAATACAGACTGACCGTCTACGCAATCAACTGAAGACGATGATACCGTCCCCGAATTCCTCGTCTCCGGATGAAATGAAGCTACCCGAATGCCTCCTAATAGTCAAATATACTGGATGTATCTATTTAGGGGACTACGGTTGCTGTGTCGGGTGTATTGGCACTGAGGACCGTGTCCTGTTTGCAGCTGATTACTAGTGCACTTAAACCCGAACCGGACGTTTGTGACTAACCACAACCTTCAATGAGTAGCTCATTTGGATCGATTTTAGCTGACACCTTTACCGGTCATCTTGAGAATACCAAAGTATGCAATGATTGAAGAAACACATGTTTACACAAGGCACATCGGCGACAAATTTGTAGCAGTTAACACTGCCTAATGAAGCAGAATCCTTTTACTAAAAACAGGTACCTTCCTCATTGTGTGAGAAACTGTGGCCATATTTGGCACATATCTTATTTTACAGGACAAATCATGCTTATGCATGAATAATAAACATTCAAGTGATTTTCATCGTATTTGCTATTTCAAGGTATTGTATTAACTCACAGTTGTGTTTCGACGCAACGTGCACTAGTTCTAACTAGGAGATGGTAACAACACTACAGGTGTGTCACACAGTGTGAAAGTTTTGTTCGTTTCACTCATCAGATGTTGTCTGGTCCTACTTGGTACAAATCAGAAGCTGATCTCTCAGTATGAGAAAGGGGTCATAATCGTGTTCAAGCCTAAGCAATTAGTGAGTTTAACGCGAAAATCCGTTTCGGCCGTTAGCACTCTTCCCCAGGCTCACAAATACAGACTTGGCTGGATTGACCGGGAGAAGAACTTCTGCAGACCATGTGGATAAGCGGTTGAGGTCTTGCTGAAGTAGGCCACAGTCATCGGGAGCGTGGATTTCTCTCCAAATCTTCATGTCGTCCGCAAACAAGGCACACGGCGACCGGAGAAGCAGCGGTAGATCGTTGATGTGGATCAGGAACAGAGTGGGCCCCAGCACAGTGCCTTGAGGCACGCCACTTGTAGAGGGGTACCAGTCAGTTAGATGGTCGTCGACCTGTACTCTCCACTTTCGTCTAACAAGAAAGTCGCTGATCCACCGGTCCAGAGAGCCACCGACGCCACACATGCTGAGTTTGTGAAGGAGAACCTCATGGCTGACCTTGTCGAACGCTTTACTGAAATCGATGAATATCACGTCGATGGACTTCCCCTTGTTTATTGCCTTCAACCACTCATGCCTCGTCACAAGCAGGTTAGTAATGCATGAGCGACCTTGCATAAAACCGTGCTGTGCGGGCGTCAGGACCTTGTTTGACTGTAGCAAATGCAGCAATCCCTTCTTCACGATTTTCTCAGCAACCTTTGCCAAAATAGGTGTCAGACAAATTAGCCTGTAATTGTCTACTTTGTTAGGGTCGCCGCCTTTCGGAATAGGCTTCACCACCAAACATTTCCATTCAATTGGCAACGAACATTCGGACAGCGACCTGTTGAAAAGGTCAGTCACGACAGGAGAGAGGATGGTTGAAAGTGACTTGAGAACTAGTGAGTGAAGCCCATCAGGTCCGGCAGGTTTGGTGCCGTCAAGGTTGGAGAGTAGTTGAGCTACCTCTTCAACGCCGCAATGCAGACTATCGAGTTCGGTAAAAGCGGTAAACGTCGAACTCGGAACAGACACCTGGTTATTCGCAAGTACAGAGGCGAAGTGCGCCGCCAACGCGGACGCAGGCTCAGTGCTGGAGGTTAGGGGCTGTCCATCCGTGCCATCCAGCACTGACACATCACCTGCCGGCTTCAGCCGTCGCTTCACATATGCAAAAATTCTCTTTGGGGCGGTCTTCGCGGCTACTGCGAGCTGCTCTTCAAATTGTTGGCGTTTATTCTCATTTTGCACTGTTGCATAGGTTCCGCTGACATTTATACCCTTCGTAATCAATGGCAGAACCAGAGAGGAGGAATTTGTCCCACAGTCTGAGCCGTCTCCGAGCCAGGTTTCCATACACTTTGTCAAACCAATGAGGCTTAATCGGTCCAAACTTCCGACATTTCAATGGCACAAATTCGGAACACAATGAAGTCACTTCCTCTTTTATAACTATCCAACAAGCTTCCACACATGCAGCTTGGGACAGATACCAATCCATTTGGCTCGCGGCTCGAGCTAGACCATCGAAGTCTGTTTTCCAGTAGTTGGGAGCTAGTTGCAACGGATGTGAATACGGCAAAGATAATTCCATATCAGCTATCAGTACTGAGTGGTCGCTCGTAGCCAGGGGCTCCAAGATCCTAAGGTCACGCACTCGTTGTTCGTAGCTCGTTAACATCAGGTCGAGACAGGACGGGGTAGAAAGTGTTGATATGCGTGTTGGCTGGCAAATGTGTTGCGATACACCAGTTTCAAGTACCAAATCCACGAACTTTGCTTCAACCTCACTATGTCCAGGCATCAAATGCACATCAGGCCATCGTATTCGAGGACAGTTAAAATCACTCATAATTAGAAAGTGTGGACGACTCATGTGGGTCCGAAGAATGGACAGCCAATCCAAACAACGACTCAGGGGACTGCGACAAACTGCGCCCACAAGCAGTTCTCCGCATCTGAGGCGGATGGAGCACCACAGTAGCTCACACAGACCATCGTCACTTCGGTAGGTGCTCACAAGTCTCCCACGCAGGGAAGACCGGATGTAAAATAAGACACCACCGTGGGCATTCTTTAGTTTATCGCATCGGAAACACGAGTAACTGTTAAGCTCATGTTCTTGGGTGTATAACTCTGCATGCAGCCATGTCTGTGCGAGTCCCACTACCTCTGGCCGCTCAGACGCAACGAAACAGCAAAGCTAATCGCGCTTAGTCATTATCCTGCAAACGTTTGTAAAGGCTACTTGCAGGCCGCAGCAGGAGCCACCGGACGTGCTTGAAGTGTGAGCAGCCTGTTTATCCTGATTCGCGGATGGTTGGAAACCACCCGAAAATTTACGATAAGAAGATTTGTTTCCCCCTCACCAGTGCGTCTTTTCAGCTCAATGATGGCAGACTTGAGCCGCTTCCTGTCTACTGCGTTTAGGTCGGGACGAACATGGATCTTCAAACCTTTCAGCCTACTTAGGCGGGACATGATCAGTCTTGGACTGGCTTCGTCCGTAAAAGTGATTCTCATAGGCCGATTTTGTTGATCACCTTGCTTTCCAAGACGGGTAATCTGCCTCACTTTTACCGAGTCCTCACCAGCGTCGAGGATTCTATCAATTAGACCCTAAAAACTCGATATCGTAATCGTAGCGCACTTGAGGTGATGGATTACTGGACTCCGGTGCGTGAAATATCACGAGATTATAACGCCTCTGGTCGGACGAGGTTGGCCCTTGCAGGGCGAAGTATACTGCCAGCCTCAAGTGGTTTGGTTAACTGTTGACTTACAGAACGTAAACGCCCAACGTCCCTCCGTAATTTCGTTCTCTGTTCTTTCCACTGGTCTTCAGCACTCAGACTTTCAGTTACTGGGACATCAGTGTTCGTTGGACACAACAAAGGTAAACAATTTAGGCCTGGTGCAACTGGGCTTCTCACAACAGTTGGACTTCGTGTCGGTGAGTTTGCACGGGTAGAGGAGGACGACTGAGCCGAAACCTGAAGGCTCTTCGCGATAGGTTGTTGGGAAAAACACACGGAGCTGTTCGCAACGAAACACTGAGGCTTACACGTCGCCTTTACTCTTTCCGGCTGTAGCTTATTTCGGCAATTTTCACATATAGTTTGGACGAAATCGTGTTGGATCTCGCGAAGACGATGAAAATGCTCGACTGATAATCCAACACATGAAACGTGGTATTTAACTTGGCACAAAACACACGTGAGGGCATTTGCACGGTATCCGACTAGTTTGGAGCAAGTACTACAGGATGACCGCTTCGGCATTGTGAATAATCCGGAAACAAGATGGCGGCCAATTGACGGCGAAAATGGCGATAGCAAGATCGCCCTAAACCAAGCGATGAAAACACAAGTATTTCTGGTCGGAAACTTCAGAATCGGAAATGAAAATGAATTCTATCTCAATTTTCACGAAATACTTCCAATGAACACAGAAACTCAACACAAATTGATCTTGTCAACACAGCCAAAAATTAACCGACCGGAGGTCGCTATCCACAGTTGATCAGTATTAGGAAAACGTTGGACCGCCGATTTACGCGGTACGTACAGAGTAAACTCTTGATGGTTTTTAGCTCCCTTGTCGAACTATGATGTAGTTTTAGGGAGGGCAAATAACAGTGGGCGTTTTAATGAATCATGTTGTACATGCGCATCAGGTTATGTCTCCGTCTTCGTAGCCAAAACGGATCGAGCTGGAATTGTTGGCAGCGTTCCCGATAGTTCTTAGTGGATGTTTTGCCTAGCAGACGTTTCGTAAATGACCTTTGTACAATTTCATGTGATATTCTGTCAGAGTTCCTCATCCTGCCCCAAATGATACCGCAGTATTCTAAATTGTGCGAGTGAGGATTTTGAAGAGTTCCACTCCCGCTGGTGTTATGTGGATTTTATATAGTATATTAGCCATGGATTTGCTTGATTTAGCTAGGTGGTTTTCCACTTGTTTGGAAAAGTTGAAGGTGCAAGAATACCTGATCCTGAGGTCGCGGGTAGATAGCTGTACACAAAGGTGCACGCCGTTGAGTGTACTTGATACTCGGATATCGACACCGCGACACATTATGCTATATCTTTTCGCTGAGAACTTCATCATCCAGGTGTCACACCATTACTCAAGGGAGTGTAGGTCTTCATGGATTGGCAGAGATCATCGGAGACATTAAAAAATGCCATCCCAAAATCACGTTCAGTATGAAGGTTGAGTCTAGTGGTTCCTGTCATTTCCTTGACGCTGCGTTTAAGATTGTATATTATGTTTTTAGATCGATTTAAGAGAACTGAACTGGACTAGACAATACCAGCAGTACAACAGTTACAGTCTTACAAAATCCAAACGGTCCTTATTTTGCCTTTGTTTTATACCAGCCCACCGAATATGCTCAGAAGAGTCAATCAAGACTGAAATAAAATACATCGCGTCTCCCTAATTAATAATAGTCGAGGGGTAACGGGAGTAAACGTACCCCGACCGTTCACTTAGCCTGGGTATGTATTCAATCTACTACCAATGGATTCGAGGAGAAATAATCCTTACTTACCGCGTTTTACCAGGGAAAGTTTGACCGGATTTGAACTGGCTATTTAGCACGGCTAGGTTGCCTTGTCTTCGCGGTCATCTCATTAAGCTACCTAAGCTGCGTTCCGAAAGAATCACGGCGGAGCCTCCGTTATCGTTTATAGTTATGAAACGTCAGAACTCACATCCAGAAAAGGTAGCAAGTGAACCAACGGTTAAGGATTTCAAGCGTCTGTTAGACGAGCTTCGGCGGCAACACGAAATCTTTCCCTTCTCCTGACAATATCCATCTTCCAACTCGGAGTCCATGTTCTTGCATTCCCCTCACTCTTTGATACCATCCTTAATTGATCAAGTGACTTCTCTTCCTTTTTATCTTCCATTTCCTCTATACTTCTTCCTTAGTTCACGTGACCTACACAGTGGAGACTACTATTGCAGGGAACGTGGGCAGTAATTGGTTGACCAGATGTGGCTCCGGTGTTTCGTCTTAGATCCATCATGATCTCGTAACACCTAATCATTTCCCGTCTCAACAATCTGCTTATGAACGAACACTCAGGGGAATTTCCTATCGTTCCCGTCGCACCTGGATCTGAACAAATTTATTGACAAGTATACGGAGGATAGTGTCAGGAATGGGAAGCGTGTGGATGTTCCCGTGAATGGTTCTTCACTACCTTACTATGCATACGAGGGCAGGAAGAGAGTAGATTCGACTAACATCAACGCCAAGCCATGAAGTGATGCTTTACGCACCTGCGCTCGTGCTGTTTTATCATACTAGGAAACTGATCCATGAATCCAATTTGGATATGTCTTACTCTCAGATTATCATCTCATGTGATTAGCAAATTACCTATATTTGCGGTAACGCGTTCATTGGCATAACCTAGAATAGTGTCAAGGAAAATCAGGGAAGATATTCTATGCAGCTTAGCAACGAGTGGCCATAAGCTTCTTGCTAGTTCGATCACGTAGCATCTGCTTGACTGCACCTTGTGCGAAAATCATCGGTACGCATTCACGGTTTTCACCAGAGAGAATACTCTGAGCTTACTTCGATTCGCTGAGGCTTCTGCCATCAGGCAACTGAAATAAAACCTCAGCAACTGGCTTGCTTTTGTGACCAGCATCGTCTTGCTATGGTAAAACATAACTCACGTAAGTTCATGCAAATAACCTTGAAGATCTCCGTCTCATTGATGGCCTTTACTGCACTCCATTGAAACGTCCACTGCTTGTCTGCCCGTGACAGACTGTGAGGGAAGAAAATAATCTGGATTCAGGTCATCTCGCGCGAATGTCTTTCGTTCTTCCTATCCTATGTCCAGCTCCTTTAATGGTACATTTCTCAGGTGATTTTGAAATTGTCGGATTCCACAAGCGCCTTACTTACCTGCCTCGAAAACCACGCTATTCAGGTAAATCATATTATTATTTCCGGTTTTGCTGAGGCGTGATCAGATAAACACGCATATTTCCGTTTTCGTTCTTTCTGCATCCTGCTCCACTGATGAGCCTCTTTTTACGTCTTGCTTACATGTTGCTTATACCGATCGGATGTCGTGTTTTGTGCACACATTGTTTAGTTTTCAGCGCAGAAATGACATAAACTGGAAGAGTGCTGCACGGCCTACGACTACGAAGGGAAAAATAATTCCGGCGCCATTCTAAGCAGCTGTCTACAGCGGCCGATTTCAGTCGGTGACTCCCCAGTATTTTATTGCAAATCGATTAGTTCCACGTTTTTCTGAGTGCAAGTGAGAACCACAATGCTAAGCTAGACTATCACAGCAGACTGAACTCTTAAACTTTTCGACCATCGCGCTTAACTCACTTGTTTGCGTCCGTAATCAAATCTTCATGTTCTACAACAAACGTTATATAAGTCAGTCTTTATCTAAGTATAAAGAGCGCATTGATTTAAGTGGGATATGCCTGTACATGTAACGGAAGTGACTGCCACTAGTTCTGTGCTTGTAGAACAATCCCACTTGAGTAGTAGTGTTTTCAATCATCAACCACGCGCCTTTTGTTGGCAACAGAACGGGGAATATTTGCTGGTGAGAATTCTGCCTCTCTCAAATGAACGTACGCTTGTTGCCACATGGACAATCAGCTCGTATCTTTTTCCTGTTTCCAGTGTTCCGCACTTTTGACGATTGACGATCGTTATTTGCCAATTTGTCGGCAGTACAAGGCGGTAATGTTGTCTGGTTAGTCGGACAGAATAATTTGAAAACACGTGCCTCTGGCAGTTTTTTTTCAAGGTAGTCTGTGAGAAATGTGATGTTCCACGTTCGCATGCACAAAGTCAGCAGATCGCCGGCCTTACGTGGCACTTTGTTGCCCAGTTGATAATCGGTGCTATGCTGGATGCAGGGTGACTGGTTTCCTCCCCACGGCACTAGTTTTCCGAAGCCAGTTAAGGATAGCACACACTGACAGACAGTAGGGAGGCCGGAAATAGTGGTGATAAATATTGACTGTGGTCGGCCCAGTGTTCACTCTATGATCGTATCGTTGGTGCAAATGTTGGAGCTTACCTTTCTCCTGACACCGAATGAATGTTGAAACGCCGTCTCACGGATTGTCTATGCATTTCCGTCAGTGATGGGGCAAGCGAAAATTATAGTGACACACAGCTACTTGTGTAAAGAGTGGCGTTATATCAAATGTCGTATGTATGCTTCACCGAGGAGGGCATCTGTTGTCGTTTCTGTCTGGTTTATTTCATTAGAAAACACACCACAATAATTTCCGAGCAAAGTTGGTTGTGATGATGGATAGTTAAGGAATTTCTTTTACACAGTTCCTCTGCAAACTGCACGAGTTGTCTCCTAACCTCGTTTTGACTCGCTTGAATAAAGTATGCGCACAAATATATTGAATGAATTAGTAGTATTATTGGTCAGAAGACCACCCAGCGTATGATGGTGAAAAATTGAAGGGGTGAGTTAAACGAAATTGTTTCACTCGGCTGCAATTTGTTTTACCTCGGCCGAATGATAGTGCAAAATTGATTTGGACTGACGCAAACAAAGTTTAGGCACCGGCTAAAAAGAATCCAAGAAAAAGAAACGCACTGCAATATGAGTGATCCAAATTCATGGGGATATTGGATGCTCCATTCTTTCATGATTAACAGATTTTGATCAAGACGCAAAATTTCCCTTAGATTCTCGTTGGGCCACAAATGAAAGTGCTTGCCTTAGTGGGCCCAAGTGTATGGATCTGGTTGGCAAATAACCAATACCAGTTGACCCATTACGCTGAACTGTGTGCCCCTTGGTGTACAGTGTCATACACCTCAGCACTTTACTTCATGTAACCCCGTTCAGCTAAATGAATCTGCTATTTCCCTTGTAATCTGCAGCACTTCAAGAAATCCCATGGCAGGATCAAAACTGCTGTACGTGCAGAATTGACCTGTTCGTAAACCCGATGTTTGACTCAGGAAATGAAAAACCGTCTAGTGGATTCTTGGATCAGGTTGAATAGACTGATCGTCGTCAAGTCAAAGGAGAGCAGTCGGCTGCCAAAACACGCCCCTATCACGTGTATACAATATAAGCACGAACTCTTTGTTTAGACAGGACTACCGGTTGCCGCCAGATCACGTTTCGAATTTGATAGAAATTTACTTTCACCACGCTAATATTCGGTACCAAAGGGGTGACAATCTACACAAAGACTAAATGACGTGTAATGATTGTAGTGCCCAGAGCCACAATGTATCTCCACTGTCATTACAAGGAAGCAGCTAAAAGGTAACAATAACCAGTGCTAAATTTTACCAACCGCCACAACGATTGAAAAGTTAGATTAAGGATGCTAGTGGTTCGGGTAAAGGCAGTGGTTTATGGAATGAAGCAGGCATACTGCTGCAAATTTCGTGTCATTCGGTCAGACCAGAAACCAAGTTAAAATACGATAGTACCGTCATCATAAAGAACTCTCCGGCAACCTTGAGGTCAAATACCACTTGCGCTCTTCCGGATACTCAGACGTCGCCCCTTCTGGACAAACTGATTTTGCGGTTGCATTAAGTGATAGGGCTGAGGTGGCTTTGCTTGAATGGATCCCAGTTAACAGTCGGCTATGTGCAGTCAAACTACGCGGTCCATATAAGTTAAGTAAGCGTCGAGAAGCTACGCGTGCATTGTTTCTCATCGCCGCCTAGGATCCCACAGACAGCAGCCCGGATGAAGTCAAGCACGGCTTTTACTAACAGTTACGTGACCTTATGCATTCCTAAAATGTCTGACATTGTCATCCTTTCCGGAGATTTCAACGCACGAGCGGGTCGCAGGCCACCAAGCGACTGCCATCCTCGGGGTAGTTTTGGCATCGGCAGCAGTCGATCAGACAATCGAGACACTCTGCTTAGTTTTCCTGCCGATCATCGCTTGTTTCAAACGAGCACTAATATCCAACATTCAAAATGACAAACTACTACATGGCGTCCGCCTACTCAATCGCAAGGGTGGTCCCAGCTTGGCCACAAAGCAATAAGCTACAAATAGCTCGGAAGCGTAACATAGGGCCAACTGCACTGGTCAACCTGTATGGACTCCGACCACACACTGGTTTGCGCTGAGATTTGCATGCTTTTCGGAGGATCGCCAAGACGTTAGCACTGCCAACCGAAAGTCGAAAAGCTGAAATATCGTGCGACGTTCGCCAGGTACCAGGTATCTCTGGCAACGATGCTTACTTCATTCGCTGACGATGGTCTGAATTCGCAATAGATGCCCATCAAGGACGCCTTACTTACTGCCAGTACTGCCAGTCGAAGATTCGCTTGTCACTCGCCGAAAAGCTGGATCACTGCCTCCTTGTCGCTGGTAGGAAGACGCCGCTTGATCCCGGTCGACCTCACCCATAGTGAGG
The DNA here is from genome assembly GCA_944474145.2 of Dicrocoelium dendriticum. Lineage (NCBI taxonomy): Eukaryota > Metazoa > Platyhelminthes > Trematoda > Plagiorchiida > Dicrocoeliidae > Dicrocoelium > Dicrocoelium dendriticum. The sequence continues at coordinate 27,125,092 of OX104071.1, forward strand.
AACGCTGATCTCTGGATCGAGCATTGCGTAGGACAATGAACCATAAACATTGAATTTATGCGGGTTAAGAAGCAAGGATTTACATACCAAGTTGGGTAATTTGGCAGACTTAGTGAAAATTAAAAGTAATGGTTTATTTATCTTTAAAAGTGGAACTTATCGTTTGTTTCGCTGTCGTCCTACGATCCGTAGAGTTTTACAGTACAAACTTATAACAGTAAGTAAATCCAAAGTCTATTCCAGGAGTGGGATGGAGCTGAAATATTAGGTAACAAATTGTTGGTAAGTGAGTCATCCAAACATCTTTTGAATGTGGGTGCAGAAATGACCGATGCTGGAAGAGCATTCCACGGGTGACACATAGGGACGGGAAAGAAATTCCTGCGTCAATCCAGGCGGTTGTACTCTCCTAACAGTTTCAGTGAGTGACCTCTCAACATGGTATTACTGCTGAGTAGCAGTAAGGAGCAGCAGACATGAGGTGGATCGAGCAGAATTAACTAAACAACATTATCAAGTCAACTCATAAGCGGCGGTAACGTCCGCTGAATACCTGCAATCTTTCCAGTCTCCCTACAAATAGAATATTGTGCATTCCAACAAAGTGCTTTAATTTTAGACGTCGCAGCTGCAAAAATTCACTTAGGTCGTGTTTTAGTTATGGCTGCCTGGATTGGATTACATATTCGATATGATGACAAACATACGCACTAAGCTTGTGTCGGGAAATAGAGCGATTAAGTCATCGGAACGCCCGTCGTAACAAGCTCATATTTTGGTCACCAGTTTCAGAGGCTATCGCGGTTTCCCTAGAACAACCCAGATCATCCTGAATCAATACGCCCCAATCAATTTCGGTTGCAGCTGGCTGCAGCACATGCGTTCCGAGCTTGTAAAACTGGCTGCTCTGACGTCGTACGGAGAGCACTTTGCATTCACTCACATTGAATTTTAGTGAATTTTGGATGGACCACTGATGTACCGTGTATACATCCATTTGAAGCGGTTGGTAGTCAGTATTCCCCGAACATTTGGCAAATCATGATATCATCTGCAATTAGAAGAAGTTAGATGTAGATGCATGTGCGAGGTCATGACAAAATACCAAAAACAATCTCGGCCTAGCAACGATCCTTGAGGCAAATCACGTTCAACATTGATGGAGTCAGAGAAGGAGCGTCAAAATCTGACTACGAATTGCTGCTGAAGGAGATAGCTGTTGATTCAGCTACAGCTTGCAAAGGAGTAGCCGATGATCTAGATTGTCGAGTGCTTTCGAGAAATCCAGATAGATCACATTAACTTCCTCTCCAGCGTAAAATGACTGGGTCCAGCTACACCATGCTAGTAGCAAAATCGATGTGCACGTTCGATCTGGACAGAAGCCATGCTACGCAGAAATAATAGGTTAGAGTACACCAAGTAGCCTGCCAGTCCATCGGCAATGATGGATTCCATTACCATGGAGAGAATTGGTGAGAAAGGAAACTGGGCGGTAGTTTACAGCCTCGGGTCTGCTTCCACATTTGTGAATGGGTGTTATTATTCTAAGATACCATCCGGTAGGACGTTGGTTCCGGTCTAAGCAGCGTTGGAAAAACCGAGCCAGTGGCTTAGACGTTTGACTAGATGCTGTTCCCAGTGCCTCTGGGTGAATAGTATTGACACTCGGGGATTTGTGATTGCGTAGATTGGTAGCATCTGCAGCACAGGTTCGGTGATAAAGGATATCTGAGTGAATTCCGGCGGCTGGGGGATCAAAGCTGGAGGATATTTAATCATAATACTCTCTGTAACTTGGGGGCAAATGGCATCCGCAGGGCATTCGCTGTTTCCGTAGCCGTTTGTGTTGATCCATCAGCCATCGTGACTGGTGGAACTCTGTGCCTCACCTTTCGTAGACCATTGACGTGCTTATACAGCGGTTTGTGGTTGGCGTTGAAGGTTTTTACAATGTTCTGCTGATGCGCGGCTTTGTCCGTTCTGAGCAGTTGAGTGGGGTGGCTTCGATGGGCTACGTAGTTATCCCAGCTTTCTGGTGTTGGGGATAATCTATACTCCCGCCATGCTTTGTTGCATTCCGCCAACGCTCTTCCAATTCAGCTCCTTACGTAAGTAAGTGCTTCAGACCGTTTGTAACCTTTTGTCGCTAAAGCATCCCTAATCAACCGATTGATAATGTGTTTACGAAATCCAGACAGGCGACATCCGGCGAAACACTGGCCACAAACTCCTGCAGGTCGGATATAAATTGTTCTCCGCTCGTAGAATGGGTTTCTAAACAATGCACATTGAAACCACACATGGTGAAAATGTAATGTAACTTCATTTTAGAATTCGCCCTAGGGCATTCGCAATTTGGTAGTCTGTTTCAAACGCAAAATTTCGGGAGGCGGTACAGCAAAGCTATCATGTAAGTGTCCATGCCTATTAACTGCAAGTGAAAACAAAGCCAATCAAGAATCAGCAAATCTGAATCTTCAATGATCTCGAACTGTAAGTCGCTTTGGTAAACCAACATTATACCTCCAATTTTTGTCAGTCTGTCACTACGAATGAGCGACATGCCAGGTAGCGGAAGTTCAGCGTCCATAATTTCTGTATGCAACTACGTCTCCGGGAAAATTAGGGATCTTTTAGCTCGGGCAGCGTATTGAATAGGCCCTGAGCATTCATGTACAAGCAGGCTAGTAGACAACAGGACGTCAAGGAAGTCAGGTGTGTGGGAGTGTCAACCTATGTGAGGTTGCCGTTACTCGTGTTATGTTGAGCTACTGATACTATTTCTGGACCTTGCTCTGGCCAGGGCGCGTCCCAGCCCTAATCTAGACCTATGTCAGTATCGACTAAAGAAGCAATCGTTGCTGAGACGTCTACTTTTCAAGATGATTTCGTAACTGGAATTCGCGAAGCATCTGCAATACCTTTGTAGATCCGATGCAAAGCTTTTGATTTTTGCGCCAACTAGGTAACACATTCGTCGTTAATTACTCGGATTGAACCACGAGGTTTAGGAGATTCGGACCGTAACCTGTATAATTTGGCGACAGAGGAGATTTTTCCGAGATCGCGTTAAAGCACTATCCAAGGAAAGGGTTCCGCGGATGAATCGCCATCGTGATAAATTGCGATTTAAAGTCTCTTGACCATTGTGTGATGATCCGGCACACAATGGATGAAGATACTGTTTAGGCGATCAGGCTTGCTGTGTCCTTCTTCGGAAATTCTTTTCGACTGCTGCATCTTACACGGAACATCAGGATGGTATAGTATCCCACACGATTCCATTAGAAGCGCCGTTGCGGAGAGCAGAACGTTTTCTACATTAGTTGAGGATTCTAGTATTACTCTAACAAGTCCGGACTGGGCAAAGTGTACAGAGTTCGGATGACGAATTATTCTGCTACGTTTGTCAGTTTGGCCCTTACTTTCATCAGAAAGCACAGTGATTCACATTGGTTCAGGTCGTTGGACAATTTACCTTGCAATATGATAGCTACTGATTCGGTTATGTTCGAGTACACAACAGTCAGGGCACTATTGCTATATCCCGCATTCGTTGAGCTGTAACGTTGGTGCATCATTTGTCCTGACTTGCTGCTTATTGTTTATCTCTATATTCAAGTTGACGGTGTCTGTAACAGAAGAGTCTGAAGGACTGGCCCCTCGGGTAAACTTTACAACAACCGTGGCATAAGTAAATGATATTCTAGGAGATTTTGGTCCGACAATATACCTCAGGAGCTGCAGATGATTAGGGATGCTGTTTCGCTGCTTTATCCTATTTCCGTACTGGTCTCCTCAAGATTGGTGGGATTTGATCGCTTACATGTTTCGGTTGGTGCCTCGTTTTAGTTGCCACGGGCACTGTTGGCCTCTCGGAGTTACGAGCAATTTTCGCCTGCTGTTCCACTGAAGATGGCGGAGAAAATGCAAATTAGGACCTGGCTGATCGTGTATCAGTAGCAACAACTTGTGAACCATTCCGTTGGTTAAATGTCCTTATGTTTAACTGGTTCAGACTTTCTTCCAAAGAGCAGATCTTAGTGCTCATTCGCTACTCGGTATCTGCTACCAACCGGCTGCATTTCTGGACTAGGACAAGCATACACTTGACGACTGGATGGTCGAACACGTAGTACAGAACCGAGGGACATCTTGAGAGCTGTTCATCTCTCTCACCTGCTGTTGGCATAACCTAGCATATTTTGGATGGTACCACTTTGAACAAAGCGAGCAAGCTAAGCTTAAGTTGACTACTCAATTACATTCTCTTGACCGGCAAACATGCTTAGCTGAGAGGCCTTTTGGATGTGCACGTACACGATGTTTGCCATTCAGCCTAGTGTCGGACTTGAGCCAGTAGGATGACGGACGAATTTCCGGCTTCCGTGGCGGTATGCATCAGTCAAGCGAAGCTTGATGTTGTAAAGGTCATGTGAGCGGTCGACGGAGCTGCTTTGGGTGCGCTTTGGTCTCAGGGGTATGCAGTTGCACGAGTTGCCGGGGCCACCACCAAATCCAAGATGGCGGGCTCAGACAGCAGTTGCGCCAGTCGCCTGGCTCTCCGAAAGTAGCCAGAGCATATCCAACAAATTAGCACTTAAGGACTGTGCGATCTGGCGGTGTGAGCGTGTTAGAGAGATGGAACTTGCTAAAATTTTCTGGTAATATCAAAAACTGTTGCACCTCATCCGAGTCAACGAAGGCTTCCGAGCTGGAGTCGTTGAAACTATCTGTGAAGAGTATGACTCCCTAAACACTAAACTTCAACGACAGTTGGAACGATGGGCTCGACAAGCACCTCGAGGAAGTGGCTGCTTCCACTCAAGCCGTACTCACTTACTTCAACGTTTTCCACGTCGTACATCCAACACATACGGGCGTTAAACCCTTGGCGACGGTTTTCGAGAGTCTGCGCAAGTCATTAGAACGTGCAGGACAATTACCCCAAATGTACAACAGGCTAATGCGGACGGCCTCACTATAAGCCCGCTCTTTGTTAGAGTAATGGATACCTTGGCGGAACAACCAGTGCGTTGGATTAGAGAAGGCTAAAAAAGCTCATGGGTTGAGCATCAAAATCTCGTTTTCAACAACCCACTAACGGTGAGGTAGCTTCCCAGTTAGACAAAACTCTGTACAACTTCCAGCATCCCATCACCGATGGTGAGTGCACGTAGGTGCGTCTGCCAGACTTGGAAAGCGCTTTGCATTTGCATGGTGAAAAGTGCTTACCGTACTTCGACGCTTTAATCATCAGACATTTAAGTGAAAGTTGGACGTCCTGTAGACAGTCACCCAACAAGACGACATCATCAGCTTAACCCAAATCAACCGCCCGATTACCTGGGAGGAGCACAATGCTAGTGTTCAGCAAGACTTCTAGAATATTTGCGAGGACATTATCGCCGAAAATATTGAAGAGGAATGGAGTGATAGAGCATCCTTGTCGAACCCGACTGGTGACGACAAAGGAAGGCGAAAGCTTGCTATTTGTCACACATGCAACCGAGGTCAGACTATACAGAGCACGCATTATGGAAACGTAATTCCCGGGAGTGACATTCTTCAAAGGATAGGGCCAAAATGCAACCCTGTCAACAGAATCGAAGACATCACAGATATCCAGGAACAGAACAATCGCTGCTCTTTGGTACACATGTCGGGTCTCGAGAATCTGGCGATTAAAATCTGATTGATGCAGCCATGTCCAGGGCGGAACCCAGCCTGCCCTCATCGCTGTAGTGAACCACGCGTTGGCGAAAACTTGTGAAGAATGATGGACGCCAGAATCCTTTGAACGATGGGAATCAAATTGATACCCCTGAAATTGGAGCACCTTGTGTGCACGTCCTTGTGAAGATGGGGATTACTGTCGACTCACTCCAGAATGAAGGAATCTCCTCTTTTGACAATAGTACGGAGAACAAAGCAGTGAGTTCTGTAACCAGCAACTGGCCCTTCAATTAAGATAGGGCATGAGGTAGAGTAGAAAGCCAGGTGTTCATGGGGCGTTCGGCGACAGAGATCCATTCAGAATTTCCATTAAGTGGGAAGATCAATGGAAATAGTCCACTCTGTGTTTGGGCGCGCCACAGAGGAAACTGATGGAGCCGGCGGCTACAAAATCTGCGAGCGAAAATGTTGAGCATATCGTTCCAACTGTCGGTGAAGTTTAGTGTTTAGGGAGTCATACTCTTCACAGATAGTTTCAACGACTCCAGCTCGGAAGCCTTCGTTGACTCGGATGAGGTGCAACAGTTTTTGATATTACCAGAAAATTTTAGCAAGTTCCATCTCTCTAACACGCTCACACCGCCAGATCGCACAGTCCTTAAGTGCTAATTTGTTGAATATGCTCTGGCTACTTTCGGAGAGCCAGGCGACTGGCGCAACTGCTGTCTGAGCCCGCCATCTTGGATTTGGTGGTGGCCCCGGCAACTCGTGCAACTGCATACCCCTGAGACCAAGGCGCACCCAAAGCAGCTCCGTCGACCGCTCACATGACCTTTACAACATCAAGCTTCGCTTGACTGATGCATACCGCCACGGAAGCCGGAAATTCGTCCGTCATCCTACTGGCTCAAGTCCGACACTAGGCTGAATGGCAAACATCGTGTACGTGCACATCCAAAAGGCCTCTCAGCTAAGCATGTTTGCCGGTCAGGAGAATGTAATCGAGTAGTCAACTTAAGCTTAGCTTGCTCGCTTTGTTCAAAGTGGTACCATCCAAAATATGCTAGGTTATGCCAACAGCAGGTGAGAGAGATGAACAGCTCTCAAGATGTCCCTCGGTTCTGTACTACGTGTTCGACCATCCAGTCGTCAAGTGTATGCTTGTCCTAGTCCAGAAATGCAGCCGGTTGGTAGCAGATACCGAGTAGCGAATGAGCACTAAGATCTGCTCTTTGGAAGAAAGTCTGAACCAGTTAAACATAAGGACATTTAACCAACGGAATGGTTCACAAGTTGTTGCTACTGATACACGATCAGCCAGGTCCTAATTTGCATTTTCTCCGCCATCTTCAGCGGAACAGCAGGCGAAAATTGCTCGTAACTCCGAGAGGCCAACAGTGCCCGTGGCAACTAAAACGAGGCACCAACCGAAACATGTAAGCGATCAAATCCCACCAATCTTGAGGAGACCAGTACGGAAATAGGATAAAGCAGCGAAACAGCATCCCTAATCATCTGCAGCTCCTGGGGTATATTGTCGGACCAAAATCCCCTAGAACATCATTTACTTATGCCACGGTTGTTGTAAAGTTTACCCGAGGGGCCAGTCCTTCAGACTCTTCTGTTACAGACACCGTCAACTTGAATATAGAGATAAACAATAAGCAGCAAGTCAGGACAAATGATGCACCAACGTTACAGCTCAACGAATGCGGGATATAGCAATAGTGCCCTGACTGTTGTGTACTCGAACATAACCGAATCAGTAGCTATCATATTGCAAGGTAAATTGTCCAACGACCTGAACCAATATGAATCACTGTGCTTTCTGATGAAAGTAAGGGCCAAACCCACAAACTTGGCAGGATAATTCGTCATCCGGACTTTGTACACTTTGGCGAGTTCAGACTTATTAGGGTAACACTAGAATCCCCAACTAATGTGGAAAACGTTCTGCTCTCCGCAAACGCGCTTCAAATTGAGTCGTGTGGGGTACTAATCCATCCTGATGTTCCGTGCAACATGTGGCAGCAGTCGAAAAGAATTTCCGAAGAAAGACACAGCAAGGATGATCGCCTAAGCAGTATCTTCATCCATTGTATGCCAGATCATCACACGATAGTCAAGAGGCTGGAGATAGCGATTTAGCTCAATGGCGATTCATCCTCAAAACCCTTTACGTGGATACTTTCTAGAGCGATCGCGCAAAAGATCACCTCTGTCTCCCAATTATAGAGGATGCATTCCGAATCTCCTAAAATTCATGGTTCAATCCGAGCAAGGAACGACGGATTTGTTACCTAGTTGGAGCAAATTAAAAAAACTTTGCATCTGAACTACGAAATTATTGCAGGTGCTTCGCGAATTCCAGTTACGAAATCATCTTGAAAAGTAGACGTCTCGGCAACGATTGCTTCTTTATCCGATACTGACAGAGGTCTAGATTAGGGCTGGGACGCGCTTTGGCCGGAGCAAGGTACGAAAATCTATCATTAGCTCAACATAAAACGAATAAGGGCCGACTTCACATCGGTCGGCACTCACCACACCTGACTTCCTTGACCTCCTGTGGTCTACTAGCCTGCTTGTACATGAATGCCCAGGGCCTCTTCAATACGCTGCCCGAGCTAAAATATCCCCAAGTTTCCCGGAGACGCAGTTACACACAGAAATTCTGGACGCTGAACTTGCGCTACCTGGCATGTCACTCATGCGGAAAGACAGGCTAACAAAAAGGGGAGATGTAATGTCGGTTTACCAAAGCGACTTACAGTGCGAGATCATGGATGATTCAGATTTGCTGATTCCTGATTCGCTTTGGTTCCAATTGCAGTTAATAGACAGGGACACTTGCCTGATAGGTTTGGTGTACCGCTTCCTCAAAACTCTACATCTGAAACAGTACAAACGTAAGGAGCAGAACTCGATGAGTGCTGGCAGTACACAACGCAGCGTGGCGACAGTATAGATTATCCCCAACACCAGAAAGCTGGGATAACTGCGTAGCCCATGGAAGCCACCACACTGAACTGTTCAGAGCGGACAAAGTCGCGTATCAGCATAACATTGCAAAACCTTCATCGCCAACCACAAACCGCTGTATAAGCACGTCAGTGGTCTACGAAATGTGAGGCAAGATTTTTCGCCACTCACGATGACTGATGGCCCAACACGAACGGCTGCGGAAGCAACGAAGGCCCTGCGGATGCCATATGCCCCCAAGTTCCAGAGAGTATTACAATTCAACATCCTCCAGCTTTGATCCCTCAGTCGCCGGAACTCACTCAGACATTCTTTATCACCGAATCTGTCCTGCAGATGCTACCAATCTACGCAAGCACAAATCCCCGAGTTTCAATGCTATTCACCCAGGGGCACTGGGAATAACATCTTGTCAACTGTCTAAGACACTGGCTCGGTTCTTCAAACGCTGCTTAGACCAGAACCAACGTCCTACCGGATTGAATCTTGAAATGATAACACCCATTTACGAAAGTCGAAGGAGAACCGAGGCTTTAAACTACCGCCCAGCTTCCCTTCTCCCTCTACTGTCCAAGGTGATGGAATCCATGAATGCTGATGAACTGGCAGACTACTCGGAATAACCCAACCAATCGTGCACATCAAACTTTTTAATGGCACGGTGTAGCTGGACCCAGTCATCTGACTCTGAAGTGGATGTGAATGTAATCTACCTGGAATTCACGAAAGCATTCAACCGTCTAGATCATCGGATATTCCTTTCCAAGTATAAGGGTTATGGGATCAGTAAACATCTTTTAAGCTAGATGAGGTGCTATTCACTTCAGCGGCAATTAGCGCTGAGATTTTAAAGCTGCTTCTCTGACTCAATCCACGTTCAATGTGATTTGTCTCAAGGATCGGTGTTAGGCCCCGATTGTTTTTGATAGTTAGTCATGACCTCGCACAGTCGATTACACCAAACTTCCTGCTGTGTACAGATGATGTCAAGATTTGGCGAAATGTCAAAGGGAATACTGATCACCAATTGCTTCAGATGGTTGTAGACAAGGTACATCTGTGGTCAGTCAAAAATTCACTACAATTCAATGTGAGTAGATGCAATGTTCTATCCATACGACACCAGAGCAACCAGTATTACGTGCTCGGAACGCATGTGCTGCAGCGAGGTGCAACAGAATGTGATTTGGGCGTACTGTTTCAGGATGATCTGGGTTGTTCCAGGCATACTGCGAAAGCCTCCGAAACTGGTGACCAAAATGTTGACCTGATACGACGGGCGTTCTGACAATTTGATCACTCTATCTTCCGGCAGAAGCTTAGTGCGTATCTTCGTCCTCATGTCGAATATGCAATCGAAGCCTGACCGCCGTGACTAAAACACGACCTAAGTGAAAGGTTGCAGCTACGATATCTAGCATTAGAGTACGTTGTTGGAATGCACCATTTTCCATTTGAGGAGTGGTAGGAACGACTGGGGGTATTCAGCGGATGTTGCCGCCGCTTACGAGTTTGCTTGATAATGGTGTAGTTAATTCTGCACGATCCACAACATACGTGTCGCTTTTCATTGCAACTCAGCAGTAATACCATGTTGAGCGGTCACTCCCTGAAACTGTTAGGTCGGGTATGGCCGCCTGGATTGCCGCAGGAATTTCTTTCCCGTCCCTATGTGTCACCTGTGGAATGCTCTTCCAGCATCGGCCATTTTTGCACCCACATTCAAAAGACGTTTGGATGACTCATTTACCAACAATTTGTTACTTAACATTTTAACTCCATCCCACTCCTGGAATATAATTTTGAGTTATATCTGTTGTTGTGAAACTCTGTTGCTGTGAAACTCTACGGATCTTAGTACGACAGGGAAACAAACGATAAGTCCCACTTTTAAAGGTTAAGAACCAGATTTTATTTTTCGCTGACCCTGCCAAATCACCCAACTTGACATGTGAATCATTGCTTTTTAATTCGCATAAATTCAGTGTTCATCGTTCATTGTCCTACGCAATGCTCGATCCAGAGATCAGCTTCCTCACTTTGCGTGAGGTCGACCGGGATCAAGCAGCCTCTGTCTATCGGCGACAAAGTGGCAGAAGTGACCCAGATTTTGGGCAGGTGACAAGTCAATCTTCAACTGGCAGTGTTGGCAGTAAGTAAGGCGTCTCTGATGCGCATCCATTACGAATTCACACTATCGCCAGAGGATGAAGCAAGCAGTGTAGCCAGAGGTGCCTGGTACTTGGCTAACGTCGCACGATGTTTCAGCTTTTCGACTTTCGGTTGGAAGTGCTTACGTCTTGGTGATCCTCCGAAAAGCATGTAAATCTTGGCGCGAACCAGTGTGTGGTCGGACTTCATACAGGTTGACCAGAGCGATTGGCGGTATGTTACGCTTCCCCGCCATCTGTAGCTTATGGCTTTGTGGTTAAGCTGGGACCACACTTGTGTTTGTCAAGGCGGACGCCATGTAGTTGTCTGTCATTTCGAATGTTGAATATTGGTGCTAGATTGAAATAAGCGATGATCGGCAGATAGACTCAGCAGCCTGTCTCGATTGTCTGATCGACTGCTGCCGATGCCAAAACTACCTCGTGGATGGCACTTGTTTGGTTGCAGGCGACCCACACGTTCGTTGACATCTCCGGAAAGTATGACACTGTCAGACCTTCTAGGAAAGCATGAGATCATCTAACTTTTGGTAAAAGCAGTCCTTGACTTCATCCGGGCTGCAGTCCATAGGAGCCTAGGCGGCGATGACAACCAATGCACGCCCAACATCGCGACGCCTATTTAGCTTACATGAACCTCGTAGTAGTCTGACTGCAAAAAGCCGTCTGCTGACTGGGATCCAGTCAAGTAAAATCACCTCAACCCTATCACTCAGTGTAACCCCAACATCAATTTGTCCAGAAGCGGCGGCCTCTGGGTCTCCGGAAAAGCGCAAGTGGTGTTTTACGTCAAGGTTGTCTGAGAGCTCCTTGTGTTGATGGCGCGAGCGTCTTACAACCTGGTTTCTGAAGGGCAACAGATTTTTCCTGAGATTGTCCCAAGGGTGCGGGCCAGGCATGCTTGTATTCCGTTCTGCATCAGTGTGCGCATGTTGAAGATTGGAAGGCCAAATGCCGAACCAGTTCAAATGAAGCTTCGGTGGAGTGTAAGAATGTTGTGATCACCAAACAACAAAAACCAAACGTTTGGCTCAGTGCCATATCAGATGCTATCAATGAGCTCTTGTTGCCGTTGAGCGAGAAAGACACAGGCGTAATTATGGAACGGGACGGGGGATGATCTGTGAATGGACGTTGAACAGCGGAGACATTTGCCCAGTAAACATAGCAAAAATGAAAGCAGCAGTATAATCTACCCATGGTTCGGCGACAACGCGAAAGGAAGTAATCCGGAGACGCTCAGAGCGAACACGCACAAGATGGCAGTAAATGTTTCTGGGAACTCGTCCATTAGCAAGCAATACCATAGCGCAGGGCATGGACCGAATAATATGCAGTACGGATATCTAAAGAGGCAAGGATGGTAGGTTGCTGGTAGAGGCGAGAGAGTTCGAAGATTTGTCGGATAGTGAAGATTTGGTCCACAAACCCGCTGCAAAAAGGAACCCAGCTTGTTCTTCCGGTATTTCTATGCACGAACTGGAGCTTGGCTTTGAAGCAGGATGGATGCCAATAGCTCGCAGGCAACGGAAATCAGACTTGATTCTGGTGATATTTTTATGAAATGCTCCGCCAACTACTCGATCACCGCCACAATTCCAGTAGGCACACTGTCTTCGCAATCAAGTCAACTAAGGTTTTAAGAATTAGCTTTCATACACCCATGAAGAGTAAATTTTTAGCTGTAACACCACGCGCGAACGAACGGTATAAGAACAACAATATAATGCATGTAAAAGCAGTAAAAAAGCGGCGGCTAAAAACAATGTTTCACACGTGGGTAGAGGATCACTTACCTAATATGCTGTTTAGATCTTGAATGCTACCATTCGGAGCAAGCAGAAATGTGGCTAGCAATGCTATGACAGATGAGCCGCAGGCCCGCATGTTGGCGTATTTGGCTCCTCAGCTTCGACACGTCGACGCAGCTTCTTGAGGAGTGGAGGAGGAGAACCGGTCAGGGCGAATAAGGATAGTTTCCATCAGTTAGCAGACATAAAAAGAGAAGTTCAGATAACTTGACCTCTAGTCACAAGATGTTGAGACACCTGCATCAAAAACAAAATGCAATATAAAGAGGCAAACGATTCCTTTCAGTTTTGCCATGATTGGGGATAGTGGTTTGGTTCCGTTAATTTCACGTTCCTGCAGCGTGTGAGTTCCTTGTGGTTCGTCTTAATGCAGACGACAGGACTTGACGATCGAATGATCAGAGCTTCCAAGTGATGCCCGAGTACTAGCTACAAATCTCTCCAGCTTCTTAACAAAAACTGAATCCAGGGTTGCTTCCAACCTAGTGGGGCATTTCACAATGTTCTGTAGTCCAAGTATTGTGAGGATTGTGGCGTCAATTCTATTGAAATCACCAGAACATTTGCATAGGGTGTGGTCAGTGTGAAGTCCTCATAAAATTGGTCTGCTTCTGAGCTTAGAAAATTTGGGGATATATAAATGTTGGCTAGCAAGATGGAATTGTATCCACTCAGATATTTTGGTGTGCAGTTTAGAACAAGGCAATCGATACACTGCGACGAATAGTAGAACATTTTCTTCGCTGCTGAGTACCAAGAAGCGTTAATTAAGCTGATAAACATCACCCGCACTTTTGTGGAACGTGTATGGACCATCAGCATGGTGAAATAAACCGTTAACGGCTCAAATAGCGTCTTCCATATCTTTGTGAATACAGGATTTCTTAGGCATAATTACTTCTAGCAGCGCGCGAGTTCGCGACAGCGGACGTTGCATTTAAGTTCTCCATATTTCCAAAAGTGAGCGGACATTGGTGTCGGTGAAAAACTGGTATGTCCTCATACAAGACCAATGTTTCTTCC